>CM076577.1:148710336-148871724 GCA_034641835.2 Pinus albicaulis | reverse complement strand
TGTATTAAACAGGAGGAGGTGTAGTTGATGTATTTGCATTAGAAGATTCTGCTTCTTTACCATCAACAGGATTCTTAGTACTGTAATCTTACGATCGCATCGCAATCCTTACATGAGACATCATCAAAATTGGCTCTTTTGAAGTAGTCGAGGTAGAACCAACCATCTTGCTATCTTGAGTCGGAAAAGGATCCTTCAAGACAGCAGGTTGTTGTGAACCTTTAACGAATTTTGCAACCTCTGCTCGATGTGGGCATTCCTCATTAAAATGATCCTCGTCACAAATGTAACAAGGATAGCGAGGTTTGCGTTTTTCTTCATTGGATTCATTTTTATCAGTTTTCTCTTTTGAATTCTTTTTGTTTTTATTCTTCCCTTTATTTTTACCATCGGATAGTGAGAGTTAGTATCCATGCATGGGGTAAGCCTTGGTCAAACAACGAATAACATTGCCGAGTATAGTGCAATGATTGAGTTATTATCTGAATCCATATCATTTGGAATTCGGAGTTTGATTGTTAGGTTGGATTCTGAACTTGTTGTATTACAACTTAATAGGGTTTATGCCATTAGAAATCTAGTGTTATTACGGTTATTTTTAAGAGTTCGTCTCTTGGAACGTGAATTTGATTACATTGAATATCAACATATTCCAAGAAATTTAAATACATTAGCAGACGTAGTTGCTTCGAGTATGATAAATCGACATTTGCAATGACCAAAACAGTAAAACAAACAACATCCATAATATGTACATAGATAGCCGATAAATAGTGATATATCATAGTATAGAAGTGTTTTCAAAAAATATACATCGTCCTCGGTCATAGGTTGGAAACACCTTATGATCAGCAAAATGTAACTGAAATTATTAAACGAGCCTCGTGGTAACTCAATGTACCATTTGGCAACAAGACCAATAAGAGTTATTTGGAAAAGACGTAAGCGAATCGAATCATCAATAATTGAATTAGACGCACACCAAAGGTGATAAGTCATGACGTGATTTGATGGATCCTCTCCTGAATTACCTTCGAATTTTGGTATATCACTGGGAAACTTATGCGGCATTGGTGGCCAGTACGGATAATAGAAAATCGGATCATTCGTAAGGCGCATCAAATCAGGTAAATCCAAAGTTGCAATAAATGGTAATTGACAGTTAGGGTCACGAAAACCTTGAGTAGCCAAAGCAGTTTCAGGAGGTGGATACCCAGGATAACTGGGAATCAGATTTGCGTTAGGAATTGTATAACCTCCTAGAAAACCAGGATTAACCGGACTAAACTGGGGTTGTTTAGGCTGCTGATAAGTATAGCCAGGGTATGGTTGATACTGATAACTTGGATTTTGTGAACCGGGACCAAATTGAGAATATCCCTGGTACGGTTGATACGTGAATTGCGCTTGACTTGTGACAACTGTACTTGTACCGGCTTGTCCGACAGGCATCTGAACCGAAGTCTGAACTGAAGGTCCTGACTGGGCTACAGAGACTTGAGGGATTTGCACGGATGCAGGGATAGACAAACTTGGAGTTACAGATACTCCAGAAATAGGTGTTATAGGTTGAACAGATGTTGCAGCAGTTGTAGCAGTTTGAGGCGGAGTCTAAGGTGTACTAGGCGCAGACTGCTGAACAGAACTAGGTGCAGGAGTTTGAATAGTAGGCTAGACAGGTTGCTGGGTTGGACCAGAAACCAAAGGCTATCCAGGTTGAAAAGGAAACTGCACATTAGGCTGCATAGGTTGTTGATTCTGGGATGGATCCCACACCATATTCATTCCGGGGTATTGTCCCGCAGAAGGTTGAACGTAAGGACCATAACCTGGTTGAACGTAGGGCTGATAAGTAAGTGGTAAATTTCTGACTCCTTGAATAGATGACTGACCAGAAGGCTGTTGGTAAACTTGAATTGGGTACTGACCTTGAGGTTGATAACCCTGAGGCGCGTACTAAAGCTGGGGTTGATAAGAACCCTGAGGAATAGATTGAGCTTGGGGTTGACCCTGGGGTATGTACTGTCCTGAAGGTTGATATCCTTGAGGTGTGTACTATCCTTGGGGTTGTCCCCAAAAATAATATGATTCCACAGTTTTTCCTGGGAAAAAGCTACCTTGAGGTTGACCCCCAGGTGGTAACTGACTTCCTGAAGGTTGCCCCCTAGGCGGTAACTGACTTATCACCTCTGGTGTGCATCTAATTCAATTATTGATGATTCGATTCACTTACGTCTTTTCCAAAGAACTCTTATTGGTCTTGCTTCCAAATGGTACATTGAGTTACCACGAGGGTCGTTTAATAATTTCAGTCAATTAGCAACTGCCTTTTTAACTCATTTTCAGTTGCCTATCAGATACGACAATGGCACAGAATTATTAACTTCACTAAAACAATCTACGTCTACATATATTTCTAATCATATTCATCCGGATTACTATGGAAACAAACAGCAAAATAAACTAATATTACATAGCACCTGTATACGTATTACACATCTCTTGTGCTAACAATTATCCAAATCCCTATATCGATCAAATAATCGATAATTGTGCCAGCAGTGAAATGTTTTTCTTTATGGATGGCTTTTCTGGGTATAATCAAATAAACATACTCGCTGCTGATCAGCCAAAAACAACTTTTACTTGTACATGGGGGACGTTTTCTTATTGCAAGCTACCCTTTGGATTGAATAACATTGGATAAAATTTTCAAAGGGCAATGTCTTACGCGTTTCATGACATTAAGCACATTGTGCAGCCATATCTCGATGATTTACCTACCCATTCATCGCGCAGGGCCGACCATCTCACTCACTTACGAGCTATCTTTATGAGGTGTCGGCATTATCGAATTAGGCTGAATCCACACAAATGTGTTTTTTGTGTAGAATCGGGTCATTTATTGGGATTTGTTGTTTCAAAATCAGGCATTCACGTCGATCCGTCGAAGGTCGAAGCTATTGTTAAATTACATCCTCCTTCGACTTTACGCCAACTCCAAAGTTTGCAGGGGAAAGCAAACTTTTTACATCGGTTCATTCCTAACTATGCCAAGCTTACAAAGGTTTTTACCCGATTGCTGAAACAGAACATTCCATTCTTTTAGGATGAGATCTCTAATCGATCTTTTAATGCACTTAAACACGTGTTGACCCATGCACCGTTATTGCATCCTCCCAACTACAACCAGGATTACTTTTTGTACCTCGTTGCTTCTCATTCCACCATTGGGATGGTTTTAGTTTAGGAAGACGAATCTAACACTGAACATGTGATTTACTATCTTAGTCATAATTTTCATCTAACCAAGATCAAATACACACATGTGGAGAAATTGGCATTGGCAACTGTTCAAGTTGTCCAAAGATTTAGACACTACATATTGTTACGTAAAACCACAATAATTTCTGATTGCAACCCTATGATGTACATTTTAACCAAACAATTGCTAGGGGGCAAGTATTCCAAATGGATAGTCATCCTGCAGGAATTTGACTTTGAGTTTGAGAAATCCAGGGCAAAGAATCTTTGGTATTTGCGCAACTGATGTATGATTTCCCCTCTACTGATACTGAAATTGTGGCAGAAGAGCCCATTGCGGACGAATCTCTATTTCTTATCAGTACTCTCGATCCATGGTATGGAGATATTATTTTTTATCTCCAAACCCAATATTTTCGGCCTGAAATCTCACGATCTCAGCGATGGAAAATATTCTTCCAATCCCAACATCATAATATTATTGGTGATACACTCTATCGTCGTGGAGCGGATTTTGTTTTTCGACGTTGTCTTATTCATGAAGAAGCTGAAAAGGTTTTAAATGACTGCCATTCTGGAGCATGTGGCGGTCATATGTCTGGGTATGCCACAACCCAAAAGATATTGCACGCTAGTTATTTCTGGCCATCGTTATTCAAAGATTGTATTTATGCAGTTCGGAAATGCCACAATTGTCAACTTTTTGATCATAAGATGCGTGCGCCACCCGATCCTCTTCATCCCATAATTGCTGTTGGTCCTTTCGCGAAATGGGGTATCGACTTTATTACATGTAACCCTCACTCGGCCCGGGGGCATGCATATATTATCTTAGCAGTAGATTATTTTACTAGGTGGGCCGAGGCGATGCCTACATTTTCAGTTGACAGCAAGACTACTGCAACTTTCATATTTAATCGCATAATTGCTAGGTTCGGTGTTCCTCAAGCCATTATTACAGATCATGGAAGTCATTTTCGGAATGTCATGATGACTGAACTGACAGATCAACTTGGCTTGCACCACGATAGTTCCACTCCGTATTATCCGCAAGCCAACGGTCTGGTTGAAGCCATAAATAAAGTTTTAGTCACCATGGTTAGACGAATTATTAGTATTCACAAAACGAATTGGCATTCCATGTTATTTTCAGCACTTTGGGCGTATCGAACCTCAATAAAAACATCAACTAGTTTCACTCCCTTTCAACTCGTTTACGGTTTGGAAATTGTGTTGTCGATTGAATGCGAAATCCTGTCACTGAAATTAGCCATAGAATTACTCCCAGCTACGTTTGAGGAGGAGAAAAGTTTCTTATACTTGGCTCAGTTGGATGAGAATCGACGAAATGTTGCAATAGCAAACGAAGCTCATGTTAAACGAATAAAAGCTCAGTATGATAGAAGTGTTACCCCTCGAAATTTTTTAGAAGGAGACCTAGTCTTGGTTTATGATCAAGCCAACGATAAGCTAGGAGCTGGGAAATTCGTGCCTATGTGGCATGGTCCTTTCATTGTTAAGAGAAAGCTAGAAAAATGGGCCTATGAGCTGATAGATTTTGACGGTGTCCCTTTAGATAAACCTAGAAATGGACTTCATCTGAAGCGATACTATGCTTAAACTTGGTATGGATATTTTTTACTAGATTAGATTTCTTTACTGATGGTGTATCTTAGATTAGAAAAGCGTGCCTAGTTTAGAAGTGTGCTTTTTATCACTATTCCTGCTTATCTGAGTTTTACTCCTGATATTGCAGATGTCGACATCTCTTCAAACCTACATTGGTTTTTCTGATGGTGCTTGTCGTAGTACACGGAACATTTCTCAAGGATTTCCCTGAGATTGCCCTCTAGGCAATAAATGACTGCCTTGAGGTTGCGTATTTGGAATATTAACAGACATCATAAATATTTGCTCTGCGTTTGACATTTCAGTTTTAATTCCACTTAAACCAGATGATAACACGCTTTCAATCGGTTAAGGGGATGCCCCCGAGAAAGTACCAGACAGAGCCTGATATCCCAAAGGAACAGAAGGACCACCATGTAAAAATGCTTCCAGTGTCTGGGAAAACATGGATGACTCTCCTGCATTAATGGATGACATATAGTAACCTCTGGGTGTTGGATGAAATGGAACTCGAGGTGGAGAAAAAGAAAGACCCGAATTCTCTAAAAAATTCGTTAAGGATAAATACCAAGCAGTAGTTCGAATAGGGGTGTAGAAAATTGATTCACGTTCCCTAAGATTTAAAGACTGAGGGGATTCAGGAATAGATAACTCTTCGTCTGGATTAGTAAGTTCTTCAATAGAGATTAGTCCAGATGGAAGATCTTCAGTGATGATATTTCTTACCCTAGGTGAACCAGGATCGCTAGAAGTTGGCGTAATAAATCCTGAGGATGTTTCTAAAATAGAAGGTTTAGTTTCAGGTTCAGAGATTTTAGGTTCATCAGCTAATTCACTGGAAGGAGAAATACTACCAGTAACTTCAGAAACTGAAATCAGCTCTTGAATGTGTTCTGTTATGGGTGTTTTATAATCAGGATGAACCACTATAGATGAAGTTCCAACTTCTATTGATTCAATCCTACCGCTACTAGATGATACCAGAGCACGAAGCCCTTCAAGCTGACTTGGTGTATATTCACGGGGTTTCCCTTGTAGTCTCCAGGATTATCTCGGCAATTCCCCCACGATTAAATATTTAACTAATCACACGCAAACAAATAAAATTTCAATGAAAACACCTAAATTCTCTAAAGAAACAAACAGTTGAATCACACGCTTAAAAATCTAAGAGTTCAAACCACACACAAATAGTAACTTCCCGTACTAAAAACACTAGTTGGTGATAAAATCCAACTTAGTAGAAATTCAATACAGAAAGGGCGGTTGGAACAGTTACCCCGACAACCTGCTTAATGAAACAGACTGGCACAAGTTTCCTCACAAAACCATCTCGTGTGAAGAGAACCCCCCAGAGAGTCCAAGTGAGTCTAGTTGACGTCTGCTCCAGGTAGAGTGAGATCTTTCCTTCACCATCACTTTAGGAAATAATCTTAATTTTGTGGACACTAAGGTTACCAATAGTAACAAATATAACTGGGGGAATAGTCTACGATCCGATCCCACGTGTAAGGGCAGAGTAACAAAGCTCAATCCCCTTGAAGGTTCCTCGACATGGTTAATCCGAGGTTTACCAACAAGTGACCCCAGGCTCCTCGAAAATGGTTAATCCGAGGTTTACCATTTCTAATGCACGCAAAATCTTCTATCTTCCCCAATGAAATAGAATTTATTGTCTCAAAGTTTCGGATATGATCTCATGATTGAATTCTTTAAGAGAAGCTTCCCAGATTATACAAATTCCAATTGGATTTATTTCCTACTGCAAGATTTGTCTACTTGTTTGTTTTTTCTACCTTGGAGAGTTAATCACTCCCTACTCCAAGATACTAGCCTAAGCTATGTTGGTGATAAGAGCCCTAGAAAATAAAATGATTGCTAGATGAATTTTAATTAGGCGTTACTTTTAAAAGTTGTTTCTTAAGTCAATGGGTGCGGAAATGAAACTCTGATGGTGTGAAGACTCGATCTCCAAAAAACATTAAAAATGCACCTAAGAATGATAATCAGATCGTTTCCTTTCAATGAAATTCTAATTAAGAAAGAGTTGGAGAATGCAATTCTTTTAATAAACAATTCCTTCTTTAAACGTAAAGAACAATTGAAAGAAAATATTTTTGTCTTTCCAAAAATAACTCAAAATGAAACAAATTATCAAAGCTCATAAGAAAATCCTTTCACTTTCAAAAAATTGAAGCTACAAAACAAGTTTCCTTCAAAAGAAATCTACAAAATTTAAAAAGCACTCAAAACTATAAAACTAATTCTGAGATCTACAAGTTTTAATAATCTAATTGAATAAAAGCTTTAAGATTTTTTTTTTGAAGAATGTTTTACTTAGTTATTCAGCAAACTAAGGATCTATTTGTTCATAATAAAAAACAGATCAAAAACACTCAAATATGTTTTTATAAAAAATGAAATTCAAGAAACCAATAACAAAGTTTCTTTTCGAAGATTTGCAAAGAAACAGGTAGCTCTATTTCTCAATAAAGGATGATTTCACAATCAGGTTAGAATCAGCAAAAAAAAAATACCAATGTAATCTCAGGTACTTCAAACATTCAATGCTTCGAATCGCTACAAAGACCAAGTGAAAAACAATCCAAAACACAAAACTTCTAGAAAATCATCAAAACACCAATACTGCTAAGATTCATTCAAAGAAAGCTTTTGATAGAAACAATCATCAATCTGGGCAGAAACCAAAAGCTCTAAATCAAAAATAAATATAAACTAAAGAAATAAATCTAAAGTTTTTCAAAATTTTAATAGGGTCCGCAGGCTTGCAGAAGTAATAGGTGCGGTACCGCACTGTTTACTCAAGCAAATATGTGAAACTTCCCGCACTGTGAAAAGAAGGCAAAGTGCGGTCCCAAGAAAAACTAGAGAAAAACATAAAAGATCTCAAAATTTTCAAAAACAGAGAAAACCTAAGCTACCCAGGCAGATGTCTATCAATCAAAAACTAGGAAAAACGTTTCCTCAAATCAAAATAAAAGAGAACCAAAAACAACAAGTTCTTTCCCTAGTGGAGTCGCCAATTTGTTGGCGGATAAATTCATCTTGTGGACAAGACTGATCTCCCTAGTACTAAAAGTATCTAGCAACAAACAACCAAATAGACTAATCTTTCTCTAAGCATATATGATCTATGAAAAGCTCTATAGAGGTGTTAAGGACTTACCGTTTGTCCAGTGCTTGTTTGAAGTCGTCGTTGTCCCTCGCGTGCTTGAAGGAGTTTTCCTCGTAAACCTGCAGTCACAAACAAGCAAAATATTACATAGCACCTGTATAGAAATCATCATAAACCATGCTTATCATAGTGATCAAGGAATCTATGAAATAAAACATTAACTGAAAGCTTATTGAGAAAAATGAGTATATTTGTATTAATTTCAAAAGAAGGAAAACCTTACAACCTGAGCCTTGATGTTGCACAGGCCTTCCCGGGGTCCGAAGCAGGAGTCTCCTCTACTTTGATAAGCTCTGCACTCCTCCAACCAAGACGAAAAGAGGTATGTAATCTCTCCTCACAAAAGTCTTAGTTAACTGAGTCTGAATCTCAACAGCACTTAACTTCAAATATTATAAAGCTTGAACTCCCCTTGAGGCTACCCAATGCCTCTTTTTATAGTGGAAAAGAGGAGGTTTTTTGTTCCAACTATGAAGGGATAGAATCCTCCTTCAAAGGGATAAGCTCCTCACATCAAGGGGTTAGCTCCATAAGGTAAGGGATACATGCACCTCATAAGAGCAGTTCTATCACCGCAAGATATTTTCTGGAAGCTTCTAGAATTCACTTTTATTGAGATTTTTGGAATTTACTTGTGCCTTTTTTATCTTACAGGGGTCCGCACCTTTAACACAGATAAAGTGCATTCAGGTACGCAAGAGAGCTGAACATTAGATGCGGGACCGCAGGCAAGATAGAGAGAAAGTGCGACACCAAAGTTTAGGAGATTTTTAGGAACATTTCTCTGATTTTCAAGGCTTGACATGAGGAAATGATATGTTAGACTTGCAAAGGGAGAAGTATGAGTAATAATGAGCTCATACACATAGTAGAATGTCAGGATGACAATTTTCAGTGTAACAGATTGCCCCCTAAAGTGCAAAGTCTGGAATAGATGATGTTGAAGTCTGTCATATATGAAGAGTGCAGTACTTTATCATTTCAAGGATCATCCTGTGGACACCCCAGTCGGAACTTGTAAAAACATTCAATGCAATATATATATATATATCATCGCTGAGGTAGGCATTCCCATACTCAGATCAAAACTAACTAATTCAAACTGTTCTGATACAGGAATGATTTTGAGTACATCCCAGTATAGACATGTGTAGACACAGTATGGACGCAACCATCTGTTTGTAAATAGTCTACTGTAAGATAACAAAATTCCTCGCAGCCTGGATGGTAGAAACTAGATCCAGGGTCTTGATTTCCACATCTCGAACTAGTACGATTCTATCCATGCGAATGAATGTGTCGAAGTCGAACATGGTAGAAACCACTTGATTACCAGTCAATGATGTAAACTGTTAACAAGTGTGAGAGTAACCACCAGTAATGTCAATGGCTCTCAAAGTACCCAGTACAATCCGTGAAATGTGAATGAATGAGCTGAAGTCGAACATGTCACGGAATCATTCGATCGAAGGTCAATGATGCAACCTGTCGTCAAAGGCTAGAAACCTACCATTGGGGCATGCATATTTCAATGTACAGACGATTTCTAGATCAACTTCCTAGATAATGAGTTGTCGTCGATAGAAAACGATCCGTCGTAGGCAAGCCCACAACATGAAATCATAGATCAAGTTTTGAAAATATATTGGCAAGGACTAACTCAGGGATGGTCAAAATGGATGACAGATATTTTGCAGATGAATGGTTTATTTGAATTGTCCTCTTGAACACATAACGACACTACAGATGGCTTGGTGACAATTGACCCAAAGCTAATACCCAGAAACCGCATGAATACTTTTAATGAGGTTTGATTAACTGTTAGGCAAAGGATTTCCCAACCCAGGTGAATGAAAGTGTCGTGTTCAAGAGTGGTTAACTGGATTTTTGAAAATTCAAAATACAACAAACAAGTCATTTTTCTCTCTTTTCCCCCACCATTTCTGGCAAGTACCTCTTTATTTTTGACAAGCTTGAGGAGGATAACATTTTCTTGTTTATAAGCTCATCCTTCGGATGAGTCCAAATTAGTTTAAGATTCGAACCCTAAGAAGGAGTGGTTCGTTCCTGTTTGAAAATTAAACAGGTCCTTTACTGTTAAATTTTAACGAGTCCAGTATAGGAGAAACTCGGTGTTTTTCAATTTTAGGGAGTCAGAAGAAAAAACTTAAGAAAACTCCATGGGTGTACTTTTTTGTAAATTTAGTCTCTCGAGCCCGAAAAAGGATAAAATAATGCGAGAGAGAACTCTATTGACCGTAATTAGTCAACATATACCTTTTTCGTAAATAGTCCATTTCAGTCCGTAAAAGGGGTAAACTTATACTGAAGGGACGATTATTCATTTACTTTAACGAGTTTGAATAATCAAGTACTCGGCAATCTTTTCATATTTAGAGAGTATGAAAAGGGCTTAAAAGAGGACTCCAATGTTTCGCTTTTTCGTAAATTTTTTAAAGAGTCCGAAAAAGTGATAAAAGTATGCTCTTTGTTGAAAAATGATCAGTTTTCCTGAAAAATCCAATTTCTGCACAAAAACTTGAAACATTACACATACATGTTTAAGATAAGTAAAAATGCTTTCAAAAATACCCTTTTTAAAGTGAAAAATAAATAAATTAAAAATTCATCTATTCGAAAAAACTTATAAAAAGGACTTTTTCAACTTCATTTTTACCGTTCAAGTTCAGAGTGAAAAGTAGAAGCTTTTGGGTAAAAAAGTTCCTGTGAAGATTCTAGAAAATTCGTCCGACGAAATCGAGAACCGTCAGTCCCAGGTAATCCACGACCTCTTAATCTTGCATTTCATCTGTTTACAATTCATTTTTAGGCTTTATATTTTATTTTTAAGGGAGAAACATAGTTTAAGAAATCGCCTGCGGAGGTCCGCAGGTGCCACACATGGGACCTGCGGACCCCGACTTTTTCCTATCTAGAAAAAAGTCGTGGGTCCACACTTTTCCTACAGAGCGCGTGCGTTCCTACGCACTTTGTACAAAGGGAAAGTGGGGTCCCCACGTTTTTAAATTTCAAAATCCAATTTCTCTTTTTGCGCCCAAAAATTTTCAAATTAGATTGTCCTAACATATCTTTTTATGCATTGTAGGATTAGCAAGATGTTGATTTGGAGAGAACGTGAGCATGAGGATGTGGATGACGCTGCAATGCTCCATTTTCCCACAATGTAGGCATTAAGAGCATGCGGTTTGTATAAATTCTGGGCCATCCAGGGCATGAGGGCACAGGTAGATCTCTTGACATGGATGGTAAACAGGTGGAACGTGCAGGACCAGTGTTTCATTATTGGCGGCCACCGGCTCGAAATTGAGCTGGAGGATATTTATTTTCTGACTGGTTTATCCAAGAGGGGCGAACAACTTTCCTTGTTTGGGACTAGGCCAGGTGGCCAAACTATCACTAGTCTTCGACAAGAGTTCTGTAATGATGAGGCAGACCCCAGGGACAAACGGATTGATATAAAAACTATTATCCGTCCCGAGCTAAAAGTTATTGCGTTTACTATTACCAGATTGTGTGGGAGTGTTGCACTACATGTAGCTACCGGTTCCCAGATGCGCATTGCTGTGGACTGTTTTCGAGGCACCATTTTCAACTGGTGCAAAGCTGTGTTAGCCAATGTAAAAGGCCAACTAACTAGAGCGAAAAATGGAAAAATAAATAACTTTGGATATGGATCCATCGTGGTCACTTTTTCTCTAGAGAGGATCCCCATGTTGGCTCCGCAGAGTATTCATGTTGATGTTGGTTGACCCCGAGAACCTAGGATGGTTCGTTGGGTTGCATTGATGGCCCGTCACAGTATTGAGGGCGCTGAGATTGTTCGATTTCCTCCTTCATATTTTCGTTGGCTAGACCGCCAACTTTTTGTCATTGAGGACTTTCCATACGTCGAGATAGATTTCTGTGGCGACCGAGAGATGACGCTCCCAGTAGGGGAACAGTGGGATGAATCAGGTAAAATCATTTCCAACAAATTCTAAGTTCTATTTTTTTGTATTTTGATCATCTTGAAAATTAATAACCAAAAGTTTTTGAATACAGATGTGGACCCACGGCAACCAGCCCATCTCCAGCCTTATGACAGAAGACAACCAGTTGCAGCCGCACCAGCCCCAGTAGGCCAATCAGCAGAAATCTTGTCTGATTTAGAGCATCATCTAGAGTGTCTGTCTCTAGATATTCCAGAGACGGACATAGATGAGATTCCACTTAGATTGCAGAGATACGAGATTGGTGTTCCGGGACCTTTTAGAAGGTTCCTATGTAGGGTGGCTCGGGAAGTGGTCTCTTATCGTGATCACCATCAATGATGGGATGATCGTGTTGTAGACTCATATTTTTTACTTTTTGTGTTATCATTTTTTCTATCATAAGGTGTTTCCAACCTATGATCGAAGACGATGTATATTTTTTGAAAACACTTCTATACTATGATATATCACTATTTACCGGCTATCTGTGTACATATTATGGATGTTGTTTGTTTTACTGTTTTGATCATTGCAAATGTCAATTTATCATACTAGAAGCAACTGCGTCTGCTAATGTATTTAAATGTCTTGGAATATGTTGATATTCAATGTAATCAAATTCACGTTCCAAGAGACGAACTCTTAAAAATAACCGTAATAACACCGGATTTCTAATGGCATAAACCCTGTTTAATTGTAATACAACAAGTTCAGAATCCAACCTAACAATCAAACTCCGAATTCCAAATGATATGGATTCAGATAATAACTCAATCATAGCACTATACTCGGCAATTTTATTCGCTGTTTGACCAAGGCTTACCCCATGCATGGATACTAACTTTTCAGAGGGTGAATAGATAACCCAAGCTGTGGAAGAAATGTTCCATGTACTACGACAAGCACCATTAGCAAAACCAATGTAGGTTTGAAGAGACGTCGACATCTGCAATATCAGGAGTAAAACTCAGATAAGCAGGAATAGTGATAAAAAACACACTTCTAAACTAGGCACGCTTTTCTAATCTAAGACACACCAGCAGTAAAGAAATCTAATCTAATAAAAAATATCCATACCAAGTTTAAGCATAGTATCGCTTTAGATAAAGTCCATTTATGGATTTATCTAAAGGGACACTGTCAAAATCTATCAGCTCATAGGCCCCTTTTGCCAGCTTTCACTTAACAATGAAAGGACTATGCCATATAGGCACGAATTTACCAGCTCCTAGCTTATCTTTGGCTTGATCATAAACTAAGACTAGGTCTCCTTCTGAAAAATTTCGAGGGGTAACACTTCTATCATACTGAGCGTTTATTCGTTTAACATGAGCTTCATTTTCTATTGCAGCATTTCGTCAATTCTCATCCAGCTAAGCCAAGTATAAGAAAAGTTTCTCTTCCTCAGACGTAGCTGGGAGTAATTATATGGCTAATTTTAGTGACGGAATTTTGCATTCAATCGGCAACACAGCTTCCAGATTGTAAACGAGTTGAAAGGGAGTGAAACCAGTTGATGTTTTTACTGAGGTTCGATACGCCCAAAGTGCTGAAAATAACATGGAATGAAAATTCATTTTGTGAATACCAATAATTAGTCTAACCATGGTGACTAAAACTTTATTTATGACTTCAACCAGACCGTTGGCTTGCAGATAATACAGAGTGGAACTATCGTGGCTCAAGCCAAGTTGATCTGTCAATTCAGTCATCATGACATTCCGAAAATGACTTCCATGATCTGTAATAATGGCTTGAGGAACACCGAACCTAGCAATTATGTGATTAAATACGAAAGTTGCAGCAGTCTTGCCGTCAGCCAAAAATGTAGGCATCGCCTCGGCCCACTTAGTAAAATAATCTACTGCTAAGATAATATATGCATGCCCCACAGCTGAGTGAGGGTTACATGTAATAAATTCAATACCCCATTTCGCGAAAGGACCAACAGAAATTATGGGATGAAGATGAGCAGGTGGCGTGTGCATCTTACGATCAAAAATTTGACAATTGTGGAATTTCCAGATTGCATAAATACAATCTTTGAACAACGATGGCCAGAAATAACCAGCGCGCAATATCTTTTGGGCTGTGGCATACCCAGACATATGACCACCACATGCTCCAGAATGGCAGTCATTTAAAACCTTTTCAGCTTCTTCATGAATAAGACAGCGTCAGAAAATAGAATCCGCTCCACGACGATAGAGTGTATCACCAATAATATTATACTATTGGGATTGGAAGCGTATTTTCCGTTGTTGAGATCGTGAGATTTCAGGCCGAAAAGATTAGGTTTGGAGATAAACAATAATATATCCATACCATGGATCAAGAGTACTGATAAGAAATAGAGATTCTTCCACAATGGGCTCTTCTGCCACAGTTTCAGTATCAGTAGAGGGGAAATCACACATCAGTTCCGTAAATACCAAAGATTTCTTTGCCCTGGATTTCTCAAACTCCAAGTCAAATTCCTGCAGGATGACTATCCATTTGGAATACTTGCCCCCTAGCAATTTTTTGGTTAAAATGTACATCATAGGGTTGTAATCATAAATTACTGTGGTTTTACGTAACAAGATGTAGTGTCTAAATCTTTGGACAGCTTGAACAGCTGCCAATGCCAATTTCTCCACATGTGTGTATTTGATCTCGGTTGGATGCAGATTCTGACTAAGATAGTAAATCACATGTTCAGTGTTAGATTCGTCTTCCTGAACTAAAACCATTCCAATGGTGGAATGAGAAGCAGCGAGGTACAAAATGTAATCTCGGTTGTAGTTGGGAGGATTCAATAATGGTGCATGGGTCAATGCGTGTTTAAGTGCATTAAAAGATCGATCAACGATCTCATCCAAAAAGAATGGAATGTTCTGTTTCAGCAACTGGGTAAAACCCTTTGTAAGCTCAGCATAGTTAGGAATGAACCGGCATAAAAAGTTTTCTTTCCCCTGCAAACTTTGGAGTTGGCATAAATTCGAAGGAGGAGGTAATTTAATAATAGCTTCAACCTTCGACGGATCGACGCGAATGCTTGATTTCGAAACAACAAATCCCAGTAAACGACCCGACTCTACACACAAAAAAAATTTGTGTGGATTCAACCTAATTCGATAATGCCGACACCTCATAAAGATAGCTCGTAAGTGAGTGAGATGGTCGGCCCTGCGCAATGAATGAGCAGGTAATTCATTGAGATACGACTGCACAATGTGCTTAATGTCATGAAATGTGTAAGACGTTTCCCTTTGAAAAGTTTCTCCAACGTTATTCAATCCAAAGGGTAGCTTGCAATAAGAAAACGTCCCCCACGGACAAATAAAAGTTGTTTTTGGCTGATCAGCAATGAGTATGTTTATTTGATTATACCCAGAAAAGCCATCCATAAAGGAAAACATTTCACTGCCGGCACAATCATTGATTATTTGATCGATATAGGGAGTTGGATAATTGTCTTTAGGAAAAGCTCGATTAATATCCCTATAATCGATACATTCTCATATCGTTCCTTGTTTTTTAGTCACAGGAACAATATTCGATACCCAATCCATTAAGGGAATTGGATAAATGAAACCTGCACGAAGTAATTTTTCAACTTCTGCTTTGATAGCAGTAGCTTTTCTAGGATGCATTTGACGTAGACGTTAACGAACAGGTTTGGCATCCGGGTAAGTCTTGATTTCATGTATGACAATTGACAGATCAATTCCTGGCATTTCTTCATAGGACCAGGCAAACACATCACAGAATTCTTAAAATAGGGCTTTATAAGTTTGAATTTCATCTTCAGTACAACAAGCACCTATATGAATGTTTTCAATTATTCCTGGTTTTACTGAAATGTCAATTGGAACCGTTCGAGAGATATTTTCCAAATTTAACTCAGAATCAGGATTTTGCAGTGGATTATGGGGTTCTTTGACATATTCAGCAGTAAAAATTGAAGCAAAATCATCTTCAAAATGATCTAGTTCAGGTAAAAACAAAGATCGATGATGTAGATCTTCCCATGGTATGTCACCAATGGACAAAAATTCACGAATCTGCTCATCAGTATGAACAAGATCAGGAAATGTCGTCGTGGCTGAACTGGATATAGAAAGTGATTCCTCATGGATCCCATTCATTGGATCAATTTCGGTTGAAGAGGGGTTGGAAAGTGACTATACAGCCTGATACGCAATTTAAAATGGACTCAAAGGCATCATGCCATCAATTGAATCTAACTCGGAGTCGAAAGGTACAATCCAAGGATCATCAAACATAACAGTGTCTGACGAAATCATGTGAATAGTTGCGGTAGGAGGCGATACATTAGGAGGAGGAAAGGAAAAAGTTTCTAGTAAACCAGAATCTTTCATCAAACCTACTCCAACATCCTTATAAGGGATTGCCGCTTTACCAACGTGCTGGATTGTTTATGTAGAGGCTGGGTCGGAAGAAAAATAAGTTAACTGATCTATTGTAACGATCCTTCCTTGATATGGAAATTTTATGAGTTGAAAGACCGAAGAAACAACAGCAATCATAGCATAAGACCAACTACGACCCAGAAGAAGGTTGTAATCTAGAGGGGCATCAACCACTTCCACATCTATATTGACAATTTTACCTTCGACCCCTATGGGTAAATCCTACAAAATACCAAAAGGGTGGAAACCTCAACCATCAAAAGCCTTAATAATCGTCGAAGATTGGTTGAGTGTAAGAGAACCAAGCGATTTCAAACACTGAATCAACATAATACACGTTGAAGCTCCCTCATCAATCACAATCCGAAAGATCGGTCTATTTTTTACTAACACTGGAATTTGGAAAGCCATTTGGTGAGGTAGGCGAGGTGTACTATTTTCTAAATCGAAGATTATAAGGTTAGAATATTGAATATCTACAGCTCCTATAGTAGACAAAAGTAATTTACGCTGTGCTGGGCATGATTGCGGCACTTCTAAAGCCGACATTGCTGAAGGGGAAATAGCTAAGTCTTCAACAATGTTGTAATTATGAGTAGCTCTCGCATGTGGATTGAAAGCTGATTTACGAAGAACACCTTTAGCAGGTGGTTTGATTATTAAGTCTGGATTTTTTTGCTCGATCTATAGCGGACCAGAAATAGGAGGAGGTTTAGTTGATGTATTTGCATTAGAAGATTCTTCTTCTTTACCATCAACAGGATTCTTAGTACCATAATCTTGCGATCGCGTCGCAATCCTTACATGAGACATCATCAAAATTGGCTCTTCTGAAGTAGTCGAGGTAGAACCAACCATCTTGCTATCTTGAGTTGTAAAAGGATCCTTCAAGACAATAGGTTGTTGTGAACCTTTAACGAATTTTGCAACCTCTTCTCGATGTGGGCATTCCTTAGTAAAATGATCCTC
Source organism: Pinus albicaulis (assembly GCA_034641835.2). Taxonomy (NCBI): domain Eukaryota; kingdom Viridiplantae; phylum Streptophyta; class Pinopsida; order Pinales; family Pinaceae; genus Pinus; species Pinus albicaulis. The sequence goes on along the minus strand of CM076577.1, from coordinate 148,854,259 downwards.
GTCACAAATGTAACAAGGATAGCAAGGTTTGTGCTTTTCATCATTGGATTCATTTTTATCAGTTTTCTCTTTTGAATTCTTTTTGTTTTTATTCTGCCCTTTCTTTTTACCATAGGATTTAGATTTAGCTGTAGATGCCTCTACGACATGAATGTCGGTAGAAATTTAGGGGGAAGATTCTCCTTTCGGGGAATCTGGTAAAGTTATAATAGGAGAAGAATTCTTTGAAGATTTCTTCTTACTTTTAGTATTGACTGTACCAATCATACCATCAGCGGCATGAGACTCTGAAGGAGTAGCAGCTATTTGACCTTGTTTTGGAAGGTCGGGGATTTTTTCGTGTAAAGTACCTAATTGCGTATAAACGAGGTCAAGGTACTGAGCTTGAGAAATTACTTGCTCTTCAGTAACAACACCAGCCTTAGCTACATCTTCAGTGATCTTGGGCAACAATGATTTAACAAACCATTATGCCAAAATTTGATCCGGAATGTAAACTTTCACCAAACGCCTTCTACGTCGCCATTCATGAATATGATCAAAAATATATGTAGACGTATATTGTTTTAGTGAAGTTAATAATTCCGTGCCATTGTCGTATCTTATAGGCAACTAAAAATGAGTCAAGAAGGCAATTTCTAACTGACTGAAATTATTAAACGAACCTCGTGGTAACTCAATGTACCATTTGGCAGAATGACCAATAAGAGTTCTTTGGAAAAGACGTAAGTGAATCGAATCATCAATAATTGAATTAGACACACACCAGAGGTGATAAGTCATGATGTGATTTGATGGATCCTCCCCTAACTTACCTTCGAATTTTGGTATATCACTGGGCAATTTATGTGGCATTGGCGGCCAGTACGGATAATAGAAAATCGGATCATTCATAAGACGTGTCAAATCAGGTAAATCCAAAGTTGCAATAAATTGTAACTGACGGTTAGGGTCACGAAAACCTTGAGTAGCCAAAGAAGTTCCAGGAAGTAGATACCCAGGATAACTGGGAATCGGATTTGCATTAGGAATTGTATAACCTCATGGAAAACCAGGATTAACCGGACTAAACTGGGGTTGTTGAGGCTGCTGATAAGTATATCCAGGGTACGGTTGATACTAATAACTTGGATTTTTTGAACCGCGACTGAATTGAGAATATCCCTGCTACGGTTGATACGTGAATTGCGGTTGGCTTGTGACAACTGTACTTGTACCGGCTTGTCCTGCAGGCATCTGAACCGAAGTCTGAACTGAAGGTCCTAACTGGGGTATAGAGACCTAAGGGATTTGCACGGATGCAAGGATAGACAAACTCAGAGTTACAAATACTCCAGAAATAGGTGTTACAGGTTGAACAGATGTTGTAGCAGTTGCAGCAGTTTGAGGCGGAGTCTGAGGTGTACTAGGCGCAGACTGCTGAAAAGAACTAGGTGCAGGAGTTTGAATAGTACGCTGGACAGGTTGCTAGGTTGGACCAAAAAACAAAGGCTATCTAGGTTGAAAAGGCAACTGCACATTAGGCTACATAGGCTGTTGATACTGGGACGGATCCCACACCATATTCATTCCGAGGTATTGTCCCGAAGAAGGTTGAAAGTAAGGACCATAACCTGGTTGAACATAGGGCTGATAAGTAAGTGGTAAATTTCCGGCTCCTTGAATAGATGACTGACCAGAAGGCTGTTGGTAACCTTGAATTGGGTACTGACCTTGAGGTTGATAACCTTGAGGTGTGTACTGAAGCTGGGGTTGATAAGAACCCTGAGGAGTAGATTGAGCTTGGGGTTGACCTTGGGGTATGTACTATCCTGAAGGTTGATATCCTTGAGGTGTGTACTGTCCTTGGGGTTGTACCCCTAAATAATATGATTCCACAGTTTGTCCTAGGAAAAAGCTACCTTGAGGTTGACCCCCAAGTGGTAACTGACTTCCTGAAGGTTTCCCCCCAGGCAGTAACTGACTTATCACCTCTGGTGTGCGTCTAATTCAATTATTGATGATTCGATTTGCTTACGTCTTTTCCAAAGAACTCTTATTGGTCTTGCTACCAAATGGTACATTGAGTTACCACGAGACTTGTTTAATAATTTTAGTCAGTTAGCAACTGCCTTCTTGACTCATTTTCAGCTGACTGTCAGATACGACAATGGCACGGAATTATGAACTTCACTAAAACAATCTACGTCTACATATATTTTTGATCATATTCATCCGGATTACTCTGGCAACAAACAGCCAAATAAACTAATATTACATAGCACCTGTATACGTATTACACATCTCTTGTGCTAAAAATTATCCAACTCCCTATATCGATCAAATAATCGATGATTGTGCCGGCAGTGAAATGTTTTCCTTTATGGATGGATTTTCTGGGTATAATCATGGGGTAAGCCTTGGTCAAACAACGAATAACATTTTTGAGTATAGTGCAGTGATTGAGTTATTAACTGAATCCATATCATTTGAAATTCAGAGTTTGATTGTTAGGTTGGATTTTGAACTTGCTGTATTACAACTTAACAGGGTTTATGCCATTAGAAATCTAGTGTTATTACGGTTATTTTTAAGAGTTCATCTCTTGGAATGTGAATTTGATTACATTGAATATCAACATATTCCAAGACATTTAAATACATTTGAAGACGCAGTTGCTTCTAGTATGATAAATCAACATTTGCAATGACCAAAACAGTAAAACAAACAACATCCATAATATGTATATAGATAGCCAGTAAATAGTGATATATCATAGTATATAAGTGTTTTCAAAAAATATACATCGTCCTCGATCATAGGTTGGAAACACCTTATGACCGGAAAAATGATAACACAAAAGTCAAAAATATGAGTCTACAACACGATCATCCCATCATTGATGATGATCACGATAAGAAACCACTGCCCGAGCCACCCTACACAGGAACCTCCTAAAATGTCCTGGAATACCAATCACGTATCTTTGCAATCTGAGTGGGATCTCATCTATGTCCGTCTCTAGAATATCTAGAGTCAGACACTCTAGATGATTCTCTAAATCAGACAATATTTCTGCTAATTGGCATACTGGGACTGGTGCGGCTGCAACTAGTTGTCTTCTGTCATAGGGCTGGAGATGGGCTGGTCGCCGTGGGCCCACATCTGCATTCAAAAAAAATTTGGTTATTAATTGTCAAGACGATCAAAAATAAAAAAAATTAGAATTTAGAACTTGTTGAAAATGATTTTACCTGATTCATCCCACTATTCCCCTGCTGGGAGATTCTTCTCCCGGTCAAAAATTTGGCGATCCAGCGAACGAAAATATGAAGGAGGAAATCGAACAATCTCAACGCCCTCAATACCATGACGGGCCATCAATGCAACCCAATGAACCATCCTAGGTTCTTGGGGTCGACCAGCATCAACAGGAATACTCTGCAGAGCTATCATGGGTACCCTCTCTAGAGAAAAAGTGACCACGATGGATCCATATCCAAAGTTATTTAGTTTTCCATTTTTCGCTCTAGTTAGTTGGCCTTTTACATTGGTCAACACAGCTTCGCACCAGTTGAAAATGGTGCCCCGAAAATAGTCTACAACAATGCGCATCTGAGAACCGGTAGCTACATGCAGTGCTGCACTCCCACACAGTCTGGTAACAGTAAACGCAATAACTTTCAACTCAGGACGGATGATAGTTTTTATATAAATCTGTTTGTCCCTGGGGTCTACCTCATCATTACAGAATTCTTGACAAAGACTAGCGACAGTTTGGCCACCTGGCCTAGTCCCAAACAAGGAAAGTTGTTCACCCCTCTTGGACAAACCAGTCAGAAAATAAATATCCTCCAGCTCAATTTTGAGTCGGTGGCCGCTGATAATGAAACATTGGTCCTGCACGTTCCACCTATTTACCATCCATGTCAGGAGGTCTACCTGTGCCCTCATGCCCTGAATGGCCCAGAATTTATACAAACCACATACTCTTATTGCCTGCATGGTGGGCAAATGGAGCATCGCAACGAGGTCCACATCCTCATGCTCACGTTCTCTCCAAATCAACATGTTGCTGGTCCTACAATGCATAAAAAGATATGTTAGAACAATAATTTGAAAATTTTTGGGCGCTAAAAGAGAAATTGGATTTTGAAATTTAAAAATGCGGGGACCGCACTTTCCCTTTGTACACAGTGCGTAGCGACGCATGTGCTTTGTGGGAAAAGTGCGGACCCACAACTTTTTTCTACATAGGAAAAAGTTGGGGTCTGCAGGTCTCATGTGTGACACCTACGAACCTCCGCGGGCGATTTCTTAAACTATGTTTCTCCTCTAAAAATAGAATCTAAAGCCTAAAAATGAATTGTAAATGGATGAAAAGCAAGATTAAGAGGTTTTGGATTACCTGGGACTAATGGTTCTCGATTTCGTCAGACGGATTTTCCAGAATCTTCAAAGGAACTTTTTTACCCAAAAGCTTCTACTTTTCACTCTGAACATGAACGGTAAAAATGAAGTTGGAAAAGTCCTTTTTATAAGTTTTTTCGAATAGATGAATTTTTAATTTTTTTATTTTTTACTTTAAAAAGGATATTTTGAAGGCATTTTTATTTATCTTAAACAGGTATGTGTAATGTTTCAAGTTTTTGTGCAGAAATTGGATTTTTTAGGAGAATTGATCATTTTTCAACAAAGAGCATACTTTTATCAATTTTTCGGACTCTTTCAAAAATTTACGAAAAAGCGAAACATTGGAGTTATCTTTTAAGCCCTTTTCAGACTCTAAACATGAAAATATTTGCGAGCACTTGATTATTCAAACTCATTAAGGTAAATGAATGATCATCCCTTCAGTATAAGTTAACCCCTATTACGAACTGAAATGGACTCTTTACGAAAAAGGTATACGTTGACTAATTATAGTCAATAGAGTTCTCTCCCGCATTATTTTATCCTTTTTCGGGCTCGAGAGACTAAATTTACAAAAAATTACACCCATGGAGTTTTCTTAAGTTTTTTCTTCTGACTCCCTAAAATTGAAAAACACCGAGTTTCTCCTATACTGGACTCGTTAAAATTTAACAGTAAAGGACCTGTTCAATTTTTAAACAGGAACGAACCACTCCTTCTTAGGGTTTGAATCTTAAACTAAGTTGGACTCATTCGAAGGATGAGCTTATAAACAAGCAAATGTTATCCTCCTCAAGCTTGTCAAAAATAAAGAGGTACTTGCCAGAAATGGTGGGGGAAAAGAGAGAAAAATGACTTGTTTGTTGTATTTTGAATTTTAGAAAATCCATTTAACCACTCTTGAAAATGACACTTTCATTCACCTGGGTTGGGAAATCCTTTTCCTAACAGTTAATCGAACCTCATTAAAATTCTTCATCCAGTTTCTGGGTATTATCTTTGGGTCAATTGTCACCAAACCATCTGTAGTGTTGTTATGTGTTCAAGAGGACAGTTCAAATAAAACATTCATCTGCAAAATATCTGTCATCCATTTTGACCATCCCTGAGTCAATCCTTGCCAATATATTTTCAAAACTTGATCTATGATTTCATGTTGTGGGCTTGCCTACGACGGATCGCTTTCTATCAACGACAACTCATTATCTAGGAATTTGATCTAGAAATCGTCAGTACCTTGAAATTTGCATGCCTCAATGGCAATTTTCTCGCCTTCGACGACAGGTTGCATCATTGACCTTCGATCGAATGATTCCGTGACATGTTCGACTTCAGCTCATTCATTCAAATTTCACGGATTGTACTGGGTACTTTGAGAGCCATTGACATTACTGGTGGCTACTCTCACACTTTTTAACAGTTTACATCATTGACTGGTAATCAAGTGGTTTCTACCATGTTCGACTTCGACACATTCATTCACATGGATAGAATCGTACTAGTTCGAGATGCGGAAATCAAGACCCTGGATCTAGTTTCTACCATCCAGGCTGCGAGGAATTTTGTTATCATTTATACAGTGGAATATTTATAAATAGATGGATGTGTCCATACTGTGTCTACACATGTCTATACTGTGATGTACTCAAAATCATTCCTGTATCAGAACAGTTTGAATTAGTTCCTAGTTATTTTTTATCTGAGTATGGGAATGCCTACCTAAAATATGATATATATATATATATATATATATATATATATATATATATTGCATTGAATGTTTTTACAGGTTTCGACTGGGGTGTCCACAGGATGATCCTTGAAATGATAAAGTACTGCACTCTTCATATATGATAGACTTCAGCATCATCTATTCCAGACTTTGCACTTTAGGGGGCAATCTGTTACACTGAAAATTGTCATCTTGACATTCTGCTATGTGTATGAGCTCATTATTACTCATACTTCTCCCTTTGCAAGTCTAACATATCAGTTCCTCATGTCAAGCCTTGAAAATCAGAGAAATGTTCCTAAAAATCTCCTAAACTTTGGTGTCGCACTTTCTCTCTATCTTGCATGCGGTCCCACACCTAATGTTCAGCTCTCTTGCGTACCTGAATGCACTTTATCTGTGTTAAAGGTGCGAACCCCTATAAGATCAAAAAGGTGCAAGTAATTTCCAAAAAGATCAATAAAAGTGAATTCTAGAAGGTTCCAGAAAATATCTTGCGGTGATAGAACCTGTCTGCTCAGCTTAGTGTTCCTAAATTGATGTCATAAATTGTCAACCAGGGCTAGTAAACTGTTGAAGTGAAGTGCACTATATATGCCTAGGTATCTACTTCCTACTTCGTTGTGTTTATTCTTTTTCTAATGTTTTTGGTTTTGTATTTTATGCTAATAGGAAAAGAACTAAGTGTTTGAAAAAGAGAAGTTATTGGTCACACTTAAAAACATAGCAAGATCTATTCTAAACTATGTATGGCACCTAAACAAAACATAAAATGCTAATTCACAGATTTCAAAACTTGACAAGAAAAATAACTCATAACATGAACTCAGTCCAATTCATTTCAATAGAAGTATGTTGGAACAACTTGAGAAAAGGATAAGTTTAATGCAATGAGGTTCTTCTAAGTAAACATTAACTTACAATTATCACAGAGAAAATCTCATCCATAGTTAGAAATTTGTTGGAACACATTTGGGAAAGATTATCTGCAACATAGTAAGGAACCATACTCTAAATTAACTTATGACACTAAAATTAATCCATTCTACAACTCAAAATGTCATTATTAAACCTCATTCAAAGGTTAGAAGTCTTTTGGAATTGTTTTGGAAAGAGGCAAGTTTGTAAAATTATGAGAGATTGCAGAACAGTGAAGAATTCAAAATGACATTACCAATTCTTGTTCCCATGAAAATGATGTATTAGCAGAGATTAAGAACAAGAGCATTTTGTAAATAATGAAGGCCTTTAAGTCCAATTTAATAGAACTAGAATACAACTAGCTAATAAAACTTAAAATACATTAAACAGAACTGAACTAATATGCAATTAACCTCCGAAATACTACAGCTGAACTAAAATGAAATTAATTTTTGAAATACTACAGCTTTATCTCATTCAGTGTTAGTGGTATTTTGGAACAATTCATAAGAACAAGACTGGCTGTAACATTCAATGCAAGTGAGCATAAAACATAAAGTTTAGAAAACTACCTAAATTAGGAACGAAACAGAGCTAAAGTTACTTATCTAAACAATATGCACAGAGCCTCTTGGGCAGTAGGGGCCCTCTACCACCATATTAGCACATGAATATCCTCAAAATTGCTTCAAATCATGTATTAAATTTTCTTTTCTTTCATTAAAGGAAAATTCTTCAAAAACAGAGTATTACGGTCTTGGACAACTTAACGATAAAACATCAATCTAGCTAACTATCTCTCGGTTTCCCGAGTTGTTCTTATAAGAGAAATACATAACTGTCCTGGAGAAGAAGTAGGGATAAGTGTATTTTTCAATTAAAATCAAATTATAACTCTTGTGGAGGCCTCGTACTTTGCTGAAGACATCTGTAAAGTCCTTGTCCTGGTAGGAATCCACTTCTTAGTTTTGGTTTCCTCCACGTGCATAACCACCTGTAGATTTTTGCTCAGACTTCGTAGAGGGCAAGAAATGATATAGGAGTGTTGTGGAATTCAACCATATGCATTTTTCCTTTAAGTGACACCTGTAACCTGTGTGAACATGAAGATAGCTGCGGAATAGGCGACTAGCTACAGAATGGCTGCATTCTGTAGCTAAGTCTGATAAAAAATCACTATAACAACATAACCATAAAAGTATAGCAATTCAGTCTTTGTATGTATTCTTAAAGTAACTTTAATAAATCCTATTGATATTTTAAGCCTATAACTGATAAAGGACAAAGGCAATGAAGTGAAATTTGGTGAAAGAAAAGGACATCTTTGGGGCTTAACATACCCCCACTGCAAAACTTTTGCATGTCCTCATGCAATCAATCCATGTATTCTGAAACTTCTGCTAGGACATATAACCTCCTTTTTCTGCTTTTCTTGGTGTTCAATGGCATTCTAGGTTTCCTTATGACCAACTTGAATCTCAAATTTATAAGTGCCCTGCTCAACTTTTTGTTTCTCTTCTTCAGCTTTTCACTAGCCTTGTACAATTTTTCCATTTACGGAGAGAGAGTTGTGTTCATGTTACTCTTCAATTTGATTTGTTCCTTTAAAATTTCATTTTCATTCTTTATATGCCTATTGAGTACTTATAATTCATATTTGTCTCTTCTTAGTACTTCAATTGCAGATCCTGGTGGACTAGGAGTTCTTCCTCTGCTTTCCGAGGCTATCTTTTCTAATGACTCAAAATAATTATAGATTTGTTGTTGCACTGGGTCTATCTCCGGAGCTCCTTCATCAAGATCCTCTTCATACTGGTACTCAGAAGATCTATCAGTTGGTGTCTCTTCATCGTCAATGTCTATGATGCATGTTTGCTTAACTGTTGTCTTCTTCAATATGCCTCTAAGCCTATGGCTTCATCTTAGTTTAGATGGTCCCTCACCTCTCTCCTTAGCATAATTTCTTATTATCTTCTCCTTTTTAAGCTATTTCTTGATTTCAGCCAATTTCTCAGAGATAATATCCTCGTTGTCCTCTTGTATGGACTTACCAGTTTTAAGTTCAACAGATTTGGAAATTTTCCCTCTCCTGCTTCTTCTTGCAAGTTTTCCTTCAGATGGAGATTCCTTGGGTTCTTCAAAGTGATTCCTCAAGAGGAACTCATCCCAATTGTCTTCCACCTTTCTCAAATGATGCTCAATTAGGATTTTAACTAGGCCATGGTGATACAAGGTGGTTTCAAAGAATTGAACCCTCTTTTGGACATTAGAAGCCATTCTCTTTAGGCTATGAAGTAAGAAAAAGGGTAAATTGATTTCTTCATCTAGGAAATGCATCATAAGCCGAATGTGATAAACATATAGGGTACCAAACCTTCCCTCACAAGTTATAAATTTTTGCAAAATGAGCAACATATTTCGCCATTTATTCTTCAGCGCTGAGCTAGGAATGCCCTTCTTGAAAAATGAAATATCCATACCTGGTGTTTTGAGCATCTGCCTCCATGCCTCATTATGAAATTCCTTGTTTTTGAACCATCGTTCACCTTGCCTTGGTAATTCTACTACTTCTGCAATGAAGGATTCTGTAATAGTGAACTTGACGTCTCCTATTTCAACTTCTGATCCATTGAAGGACTGTGCAAATGTCTTAGTTACCTCCTTATGAAAACCATTGAACTTTTCCAAAAACTGTAACCACCCAACCTGCTGTAGCATCTCTCTAATCTCTGGGTAACCCTCTAATTATTTGGTTCCGACTAGTTCGGACCTTACAATGAGACCCATGGATTTTTTTCTCACCCTTCAATTTACTGCTCTGTTACTGCTCTTCTATTCACGGTAAAAATGGCCGTAGAGAGTTGTTTTCACCCCAAAGATGACTTCTCTATTTATGCAGCAGGAATTGGCTACGGAAAGATGACATGAAGTGGTTATGGGATGAGTGAAATATGGTTAGGGTGATTCACACGAATTAATGAGTTTGAGAGCTGTCATGGGGGAAAAGACCGTGGAAAAATTTCGTGTGAATTTCAAAATCATCACTGAATACTTCGAATTAGTGACGTGACCTAATAGGTCACTTCAGTACTAACCGTTAATTTTTAATAAATTATGGTTTGGTATGGCAGAATGGAAGGGATTTTGTCCAAGGTTTTTATGATAAGCTCGATCAATATGAATAATTAAAATGACTTTATGAAACACACATATAACTTAACCATACTATAACTTTCATAATCTGTTATCATAATAATTTCACAATTTTACCTTAGCCCTTCCTTTGATTTTTATGGTTTTAATATGCTTTGTCTTCCTTTGAAAATCATTGATCCTTCAGTCTTCATAGTCCCTTTGATTTTTCTTGTTGACATAGGTGTGTAGGGTCAATTTTCTGCTGAACAAATGGTTGCTGGATAGTTGCCTGTAGGGTATCTGGCTGCAGAATGTCTGGCTGGCTACAGAATTTCTGGCTGTAGAATATACCTATAGGAGCTTTGAAACATGAAATGAAATGATTTGAAACATGGATGGAGTGTAGTATGAAATGAAATAAAATGGATCACGAAATATGGTGGAATGGAGCATGAGTGAAGTGAATTAAAATGGAATGAAATGGATCATAGGTTTAAAGTGGAATGAAATATGAAAAGTGGCCTACAACTTATGATTTGTAATACTCAATTGCAGGAAGAGATCAAATTTAAAAGTCTAAAATGAAAATGAAGTGGACCATGGCATGGAGTGAATGAAGTATAGATGAATGGAATGAATGAAATATGAATGAAGTGAGACATAATGGAGTGAAATGGATCATAAGTGGAATATAATATATAAAATGGGTCTGCACTTATGATTTTGTGATAGCTTCTTGTAGGAAAAGAACAAATTTGAAAAGCTAGTGTCAGAAGGATTCTTATTTTCACTTTATCTTTCTGTATAAACATGCTAATCAGTGATTAGTTTTCATGTTTATACTTATTTTTTTTTATGCTTTTGAATTCAGACAATTCAATTAAGTTGATGAAGAAGAAGAATTCTTCTTCATTAACTTCACATCACTGTTTTCCTGGAATCTCTTGACAAATTATTCTCTTGAAAGTGGCTTATGATACAGCTTCAATCTATGACCATTTACAAGAAAAGTGACCTTCTCTTCATCTATTGTCCTGATTTTTATTGCTCCATTGTCAAAAAAATTCATAATTTCATATGGCCCAAGCCAGTGTGTTTGGAATTTACCTTAAAAATATTTGAACTTTGAATCAAACAAGAGGGCCCAGTCACCTTCTTTGAATTTATTTTCCTCGATGTACTTATCATGCCATCTAGTCCTTTGTTGTTGGACTATACTTTTTTTTCTGGACTGCATCTTGTTTGATCTCATCCAATTCATTAATCTGCTCCAATTTGTGCTTTTGTGTCTCTGTTAGATCAAGTCCTAACTAAACTGCCATTTTAAAAGTTTGAATCTGAAACTCTATGGGAAACAATACTTGTTTTCCATAAACAATTTCATAAGGAGTATGACCTGTTGTGCTTCTCCATGTAGTTCTATAGGCCCACAAAGCTTCAGGAAGCCTGTCTACCCAATCTCTTCTATGTAAATGAATAGTCTTTGTTAGGATCCCTTCAATGACCTTATTAGTAGATTCCACTTGACCATTTGCTTGTGGATGATAGGGAGTAGATTTTATGTGTCTGATTTTGTACCTCTCCATCATTTGTTCCACTAGCCTTGATGTTAATTGAGCTCCTTGATCTGTAACAATTTCTCTTGGGACACCAAAACGAGTAAAAATATCCTCAAAAAGAAAATTAACTACAGATAATTCAGTAGCAGAAAGTAATGGCTTGGCCTCTACCTATTTGGTAACATAATCAGTGCAAACTAATATATATTTATTTTGTCTTGATGGAGGACTAATAGGTCCTTCAAAATCTAAAGCCCATTTCTCAAAAGTTTCAATATGTACCTGAGGCTACAATGGCATCTCACCTGAAGGATAAGGTTTCCCTACCCTTTGGCAACTGTCACACCTTTTGACATACTCTTTAGCATCTTTAAAAAGGGATGGACAATAGTATCCTAAATGAAAGACCTTATAATTTGTCCTTTTATCAGCAAAGTGTCCGCCACAAGGTTCATCATGACATGCCTTGAGGATCTCAGGCATCTCATCTTCCTGAACACATCTCCTAATGATAAAATTTGGACCTATTTTGTATAACTCATTAGCAACCCATGAATATTTTTCACTATCATAAATGATCTTTCTTTTGTCTTTTGCATTCATTATTGAAGGAAATTTCCCTGAAACTAAATAATTAGCAATGTCAGCAAACCAAGGAGTTTGAGTAGAAATTGCAAAAAGATATTCATCAGGGAATTGATCTTCAAATAGAGTATTGTATTTGATGTTTTAGAGTCTAGATAGGAAATCAACTACTGTGTTTTGTTTTCCAGGCCTATCTAGAATGGTAATGTTGAATTCCTGTAAAAGCAATAACCATCTTATGACTCTGCCATTAGTAATTTATTTTTTCATTAAATATCTAATTGCAGAGTGATCTGTGTGAACAAAAGTTTCATAACCTGTTATATAGTGTCTGAATTTGTTTATGGCATGAACAACAGCTAAAAACTCTTTTTCAGTTACAGTATAGTTTAACTCTGCAGGAGTCAAATTTTTATTGGTATAGTAGATGGCATAAGGAATCAGGTCTTTTTGTCCCAATACTGCTCCTAGAGCTGTATCTGAGGCATCTGTTGAAATATGAAAAGGTAACTTCCAGTTAGGTCCCCTTAAAATAGGTGCTTCAGAGATTTTTGTTTTCAGGGTCTCAAAGGCTAACTGGCAATCAGGATTCCATTTGAATTCACAGTCCTTGGTAAGTAATTTGAAAAGTGGAGATGCTATCTTGGTGAAGTTTTCTATAAGCCTTCGATAATATCCTGTAAATCCTAGAAAACTCCTAACATATTTTTGACAACTTGGAATATATAAGTTAGAGATGACTTCAACTTTTGACTCATCAACTCTAATCCCATCCCCTGAAATGTGATGCCCCAAAACAATTCCTTCAGTAAACATCATAAAACACTTCTCATGACTCAGTGAAAGATTTGCTTCTTTACATCTCTTTAAAAAAATTTCCAAGTTTGCTAAGGCTTCTTCAAATGTGTTTCCATAGACTGTGAAATCATCCATATATACCTCTACACAATCATGTATTAGATCTGAAAAGATTCCTAGTACTGCCCTTTGAAATGTTGCAAGTGCATTGCATAGTCCAAATGGAAATACTCGGTAAGCATAGGTACCCCAAGGACAGGTAAATGTGGTTTTGTCTTGATCTTCAAGTGCCACTTGAATTTGGTTATAACCACTAAACCCATATAAAAATGAGAAGTACTTTTTTCCAGCTAATGTATCTAACACCTGATCTATGAAAGGTAGGGGAAAATGATCTTTAAGAGTAGCTTTGTTTAATTCCCGGTAGTCAATACATACCCTCCATTTACCAATTTTCTTTGGCACAATTACCAAAGGAGAAACCCACTGACTATCTGAAATGGGATAGATAAAGTTGACATTTAACAATTTCTGCAATTCTTCTTTAACAATCTCCCTAAGATTTGGATTCATCCGTCTCTGAGGTTGTCTGATTGGTTTACAATTTTCCTCTATGTATATGTGATGAGTGCAAGTCTTAGGGCTTGTCCCTTTCATATCAGTGTACTCCCATGCATATGCAGAAGAATGTCTCTGTAATATCTTGACTAGCTTTTCTTGTTGAGATTTCTCTAGGTTCTTGTTTATGATTAAAGTTTTACCTGGAAATATCTCAATTGTAGAGTTGCCAAATTTATACATGGAGTAAAGAGACATCTGTCTTGATGATAAAAACTCAATGTTGGATTCTTCTTTAAATTGTTCATGTTTGTATTCCGAAGAGGATTCAAAATTTTCTAAGGTATTCAGGATCTGGCTGTCTTCACTAATTTCTGAAATTGTGAAGAGAGGTTGTATGTCTTCTTCATCCTCAATCCATTGAGTATCATCTAATTCTGTAATTGTCTTTGCTGGAGGATACAAGGTAAATTTCTTAGTTGAACTACCATCAGAGATGTACATATCACCAGATCTACAACTAATGAAATCATCAGTTGTAGCTAACCAAGGTCTTCCTAATATAATAGGATGCCCTCCTATATTATTCTTAGGAGTTAGGAGCATAAAATCCATAGGATACTCCCAAGAATCTAGGGACACAGGAATGTCTTCTATTACCCCATCAGGTTTGATCATAGATTTGTCTGTTAATTGCAATAATGTGGGTGTAAAAAGAAGATTAGGAAGTTTCAGTTTATCCATGATTTGTCTACTCATGATATTGATTGTTGCTCATAAATAAATAAGTGTGTTTTGGATCTCAATTCCATTGATGTGTATTCTAACAACTAGATTTCCTGGGTCTAGATACTTTGGAATGGCAATCTTACCCATCATGATATCTGCTATTTTTCCTGCCAGTTGAATTTTCTTTGTCTCTTTGGTTCTTTTCCTATTTTTTTCATGCTCAACTCCTTTATTGTTTTTGCTAAAATTGGAATTTACTTGATAGCTTGCAATAATGGGATCTTAATACAAACATTTCTTAGCTCATCTAGGAAATCATAATTAGGCACCATAATTTGTTTTTCTACATCCCTATCAATTTGTAATCTTTCTGGAAAGGGAGGTGTAGAGGTAGATGTTGATGGCTTCTCTAATATAGGAGTTGAAATTATTGGCTCTTTTTGTTTTGATTTTTCAATATTCGGGTCTTGAAAAGATGTGTCTTCTTCAAGACTTTTATTTACCCATAGAGAATCTTCCTCAGAGTTGTTTTTTTCTTGTATGATTACTGAAGGTTTCTTCTTTTCAAGTATTCTTCCATACCTAAGTTGAACATCATTAAGGTCTAAAGGAGTGATCAAATAGGTTGGAAACTATTGGCCTTCTATCATGTATGTGTTCTGAGGATTCTTATTGTTGGGGTTTGGTATGGGTTGGGAAGGCAACTGATTTGCTTTCTGAGGAAATGGTAATGGAAGTAGTGAATTTTGATGTTGTGGATTTTGAGGATTTTGTTGAGGGTTTTGTTGAAGATTTTGTTGAGGAGGGAAATGTGGATATGGTGGATAGGATGGTGGATATTGATAGTACTAAGAGTATCTTCCATAGGGATTTTGTGCTCCTTGTGCCCAAGTTTGAGATTGATTTTTAAATTGGGGCCAAGGTTGTTGCCAAGAATTCCAATTTGGTGGGGGTTGATTATACAGATGATCATGGAATCCTTGTGTTTGAGGTCCTTGACAAGGCCTTCTAGAGACAAAAATGAGAGATTCTATGGAATTTGTAGGGGTTTCTTCTTGAAAGACAGCTTTAAGACCAGGAATTGAAGGACAACTCTTGGTATCATGTTTTTCTGAACAAATTACACAAGTCTCTACTAATTTTTCATCCAAAGGGAACTCTCTCAAGGCATGATTCTTTCTACATTTGGGACAAAAGATTGCTAAGGAATCAGATTCATCTTTTTTCTTGTTTTGTAATTTAAGGGTGTCTATTTGTTCACTAAGACTCCCTAAAATATCAGATTTGAATTCATCAAGCATATGTCCTATTTCTGCCCTACTTACTATCCTAGAATAGACTTACTTGCCCTTGCAAGAGCAGGGTCTCTTGGTCCTTTTACAGTTTTAGATTTCCCTCTTGAAAGGTTGATACATAATTCAACTATTTCAGGTAATGTGAGCTGAGATATATCTCGTTTTCCCATCATGTTAATAATATCTAACCATTCATCCCTGATTGTCTTCAACAAGAGAGCTTTCAAAGTATCTTGGTCTAAGTTTTCCATTTTTTCTCTTTTGATGTTGTAGTTAAACCTCTCCAACAAATCTTCTAGGTTTTCATCCTCTTTTTGTAACATTTTAAGCACTTCCTCTTTATGGTTGATTGGCATACAACAATCCAAATACCTCTCTAGAAATGCATGTTTAATGTCTTCCCATGTCCTAATAGAACTGTTGATCAAACTCATAAACCATTTTAATGCTACTCCTTTCAATGTTGAAGGGAATAGTTTAAGTTTTTGAGCATCTTGTAAGTAGTCATAGGTTCTACATAGGACTTCAAATTCAAATAGGAAGGTTTCAGGATCTTCATTTTTGAGTCCATAAAAGTTTGGAAGGACAGAGGGTGAAATGTTTTTCATAGTTGCATTGGTTTCTTCATCTACTATAGGAAACCCAAAAGAGCTTCCCATTTCCCTTCTACCTCTTCCTCTGCCTCCTTATTCACCTCTGCCTCATTCTCCTTCTGCACCTCTACCTCATTCTCCTCTACCTCTACCTCTACCCCCTCCAAATAGTGTATGTTCTCCATTAAAGACTCCTACTCCTCCTTCTTCTGCCATGATTGATTCTCCTGTGAAAGTGGAAAAGTTTAGGTCTCTAGCAGGGGTCCTTGAATCTTCTTCTAAGACAAGTTCAATGGATGAAGTGGAAGGTATCTCTAATGGAATATATGATATTAATCCTTCTAGAAGTCTTTGATCAGTATAGGATGGGATGTGGGTTTGAGTTGGAGGTGTGTTGCCTCTTGGTCTTGGTGGAACAAGTGGTGTTCTAGGAATCAATCTTCTGCTTTTTATGAATCTAACCCTTGAGTCTCTTTCTCTACACATATCATTGTTTTTGGGAGGTAAGAAACAAGGCTACCTAGTTACACTTCCCCAACAATGACGCCAAAATGTCTGCTCAACTTAGTGTTCCTAAATTGATGTCATAAATTGTCAACCAGGGCTAGTAAACTGTTGAAGTGAAGTGAACTATATATGCCTAGGTATTTTCTTCCTAGTTCATTGTGTTTCGTGTTTTTCTAATGTTTTTGGTTTTGTATTTTTATGCTAAGAGGAAAAGAACCAAGTGTTTGACAAAGAGAAGTTATTGGTCACACTAAAACAGAGCAAGATCTATTCTAAACTATGTATGGCACCTAAAAAAACAGAAAATGCTAATTCACAGATTTCAAAACTTGACAAGAAAAATAACTCATAACATGAACACAGTCTAATTCATTTCACTAGAAGTATGTTGGAAAAAATTGAGAAAAGGATAAGTTTAATGCAATGAGGTTCTTCTAAGTAAACAACAACTTACAATTATCACAGAGAAAATCTCATCCATAGTTAGAAATTTGTTGGAACACATTTGGGAAAGATTATCTGCAACAAGTAAGGAACCCTACTCTAAATTAACTTATGACACTAAAATGAATCCATTTTGCAACTCAAAATGTCACTATTAAACCTCATTCAAAGGTTAGAAATCTTTTGGAATTGTTTTGGAAAGAGGCAAGTTTGTAAAATTATGAGAGATTGCAGAACAGTCAAGACTTCAAAATGACATTACCAATTCTTGTTCCTATGACAATGATGTATTAGCAGAGATTAAGAAGAAGAGCAGTTTGTAAATAATGAAGGCCTTTAAGTCCAATTTAACAAAACTAGAATACAACTAGCTAATAAAACTTAAAATACCTTAAACAGAACTGAACTAATATGCAATTAACCTCCGAAATACTACAACTGAACTAAAATGCAATTAATTTCTGAAATACTACAGCTTTATCTCATTCAGTGTTAGTGGTATTTTGGAACAATTCATAAGAACAAGATTGGCTATAACATTCAATGAAATTGAACATAAAACATAAAGTTCAGAAAAATGTCTAAATTAGGAACGAAACAGAGCTAAAGTTACTTATCTAAAAAATATCCACAGAGCCTCTCGGGCAGTAGGGGCCCTCTACCACCAAATTAGCACATGAATCTCCTCAAGATTGCTTCAGATCATGTATTAAAGTTTCTCTTCTTTCATTAAAGGAAAATGCTTCAAAAACAGAGTATTATGGTCTTGGACAACTTAACAATAAAACATCAATCTAGCTAACTGTCTCTCGGTTTCCCGAGTTGTTCTTATAAGAGAAATACATAATTGTCCTGGAGAAGAAGTAGGGATAAGTGTATTTTTATATTAAAATCGAATTAGAACTCTTGTGGAGGCCTCGTACTTTGCTGAAGGCATCTGTAGAGTCCTTGTCCTGGTAGGAGTCCACTTCTTAGTTTTGGTTTCCTCCACGTGCATAACCACCTATAGATTTTTGCTCAGACTTCGTAGAGGGAAAGAAATGATGTAGGAGTGTTGTGGAATTCAACCATATGCATTTTTACTTTAAGTGACACCTGTAACCTGTGTGAACATGAAGATAGCTACGGAATAGGCGACTAGCTACAAAATGGCTGCATTCTGTAGCTAAGTCTGATAAAAAATCACTATAACAACATAACCATAAAAGTATAGCAAGTCAGTCTTTGTATGTATTCTTAAAGTAACTTTAATCAATCCTATTGATCTTTTAAGCCTATAACTGATAAAGGAAAAATGAAATGAAGTGAAATTTGGTGAAAGAAAACGACATCTTTGGGGCTCAACAATATCCAAGACCTATCTTTACAAGAGGAGAGTGTTGTACCTTGATAATTTAGTCTAAGGTGTTACACCATTTTTTGGTCATCTAACCTATTATCATTAGATGGACCCAAGTACACCATGTAAGACCAATTTTACCCTAAGTAAAATTGCTTTCACTATGTAAAATAACTCAATAAACCACATTTATTAGGTTGTTTATGGTCTAAACAGGAAACCCCAAAAGGAAATATTAAACAAACCTATATTTGTTTGATTTTCCTCATGGAATAATTAATTAAACCATAATTTAATTATTATTCCGAGTCATGTTTAACCCAAAACAAAGAAATTAATTAGATAAACCTTTATTTATCTTATTATTTACTAGGAATAACTATTTAAATCTTATTTAGATAATATTCCTTGTTAAATATGACCAAATCACCCACAAATAATTAAATAAATCATTATTTATTTGATTATCTTTCAACCACTTCCTTAAAAAGATAAATAAATCATTTGTTTATTTATTTTTGACAAATAAAGGGATTTGACCCAAGTCAAATACTTTTTCCCTCCAACAAATATAATAAAATATTCCATAAAAGGTGGATCTAGATCTGGTTAACATTATTTTAATCATGCACCAGGATCTAGAATGACCCAATATTTTGTTATAAATAGGAGGGTTTTTCCTACCATTCTTCACATTTTGTTTCCTATTAGATCACTCTGGATCTATACACTTGGTCACATTTTTCCATTATTTGCTGTGTGAGCTCCCTTTGAGCTCTATTCTTTGCATTGGGTTTTCTACACCAACAAGAGAGAGAAATCTTAGATCTGAAGTGTTGAGGACTTCCAAGAACCCATCCCACTGAGGAGAATTGGATACGCCTTCTTGTTTTCCTCCCAGGTGCCCAATTAATACAAAAATTATTTCAAAAAATTGTTCTTGTCTTGTCTATTGGTATATGGAGCAAACCCTTGTTTTTACTGCTTAATGTCTTTCCATGCATAGATCTGGTTTTTTGCAGCTCTTTTCTTGTTCAACTAACCGCAGATCTGAAGATATTGGCAGCCACTTTTGTTGTTAGGGCTATTAGTTATGTGTAGCTAAAGTGGTCCTTTTTCGTACACTTCAACAAAGGATTCATACTAACAAATGGCGACTCCACTGGGGATCGAATTACGACCGCTGTCGTTTTTCATATTCCTGCATATCCAGCTACTTCAGACCCTAGGGTTTCTTTTCAGCTGTTTAGTTTTCCTGTTTTTATGTTGTTTTTCTCACATAAAACCCTAAAACATTAAAATTTTTAACTTTCGTGTGTTTCTGGCCCTATTGCGTAGGTAAGCGACATCAGCCACAACTTAGACGGCAACTTTTCCGAAAATCTTCCGCTGAGACAACCGGAACGGGAGGTCGCACTTTTCAGCCCAAAAGCTGCGACCTGGACCTCCAGTCGCACTTTTCAGCCTTTTTTCTGCGACCTGCACTAAAAACAGGTCAGAACCTGCGACCTGCCAATTTTTCAGTGGTTTTTCTGCAATTTTTCTAAAGCTTCTGTCAGGCTTTTTTAGCCTCCGTCTCAGCCCGCTTTGACCTAGTTCTGATATGTTTTTACTCATCTAAGTGGGAACCTAGCCCCCTCGGGCTTCAGTACCCTCCACTTTTTGTGGAAGAGTTTTAACTGTTTCAGCCGTCTGTTTTTCAGAGTTTCAGCCTCCCCTTTTTTAGATCTGAAACCTCCTCCTCATATCCCTTTAAATCAGCCTTTCTTCCTTTCAAATCACCTCTTGTTGTTTTGTTTGGACCTCTCTTTAGGACCTCCTCCCTGTCCTTTCCGATTTTTGCTGATTTCCTCCCTTTTTCCAACCACCTTGCCTCTGTCTCTTGGCTATGATCTGCACCTCTTTTCAGCAGCTTTATCCTTTAGATCCCTGTCCCTCCGGACCTTAGATCTATTGGCCTCTTTTCAGTGTGTTTTGACTAGATTTTTCCCCTTTTTTAGACTAGTTTTGAGGGACCCGCCTTCTTGGGTTAGATAGATGCAATAGTAGCTGTTAATTTTCTGTTATTTCAGCATTATATACCGTTCTCTGCAGATTTATTTTCAGTTACGCAACACACTTTTTTCTTGCTCTCAAAACGAAAAGGGTTTTAAAAATTAAAATTAACGCACACCACACACTGACCCTAAGTGAAGAAGTGCCTGGTTAACACCGCCTGGCAAAGACTCTAAAATCAATTGTCACTGCACATTTTCTGCCCTTGACCTCACTTGATTCTGTCACTTTTTTCCCTTGTCGGTTTCCTTCTTCCCGTCATCATTGCGCCCCCAAGGCGCCTTTCCCGGAGACTTCTTGGCCTCCACCCTCAGTTTCCGGTCGATCGACCTGCTCCGTCCCACCGTCGTCGAGCCAGTCCTCCTCCGAGTCCGCACTCCGACTCCTCTTCTTATTCATTTGGTTCTCCTTCTCCTCCTGGTTCTCCCCCTGTCACCTTCACTATGTCTGGTCCAGGGCCTAACGTTAGCGGTGCTCCAGGCCCTAATGCCGGAACCACTACTAGCGGAACCGCCACAGGAACTACCTCGGCCATACCCTTGCTGCCGTACATTGCAGGCCTCAGCCTCCCTGATTTAATTCAGTTAATCAATGACCCTATCCGCCACGATGTTGGTTGGCCTGCTATGCCAACCAAGCTCCCCTCCGACATCCCTAAGTTTGAAGGCCTTGCTGGAGAAGATCCAACCAATCATGTCCGATCTTTCCACATGTGGTGTTCCTCCAATTCCATTACCGATGACTCCATCCGTCTTCATTTTTTCCAACGCACGCTTACCAGTGAAGCTTCTAAATGGTATGTCGACCAAGCCACCTCTTCCCATACCACCTTTGCGACCATTGCCCAAGCCTTTTTATCTTACTTCCAGCTCCCTCTCTGATACGATATCGATACGGAGCTCTTGACTTCCTTTAAGCAAACATCTTCGACCCGCCTTTCCACCCATGTTCAGGAATGGCGACGTAGACGCAGCTTATGTCGAGCTCCCCCCTTCGAAGATCGGATCTATATGGACTGGTTCCTTCGCTCTCTCCTAGCTCCCATCGGCAAAGATGTCGCCTCCCATTTCCCTCAAACCAAAGAAGCCGCCCTCCAAATAGCCTTGAAATATGACTTGATCTACGCCCAGTCTGGTTATGTTTATACCGTCCTTCCTGACCTCCCCAGGCCCGGTGGTGCTAACGCCCGAAGGGCATCTCATTCCGCCGACGGTATCGTTGGAGCCCTTTCCCATTCGTATGCTCAACCTCCTATGGGCTACGGTCTCCCTCACGGAGGGGCCAGCACCTCTAGCACTCTTCCCCCTCCCGGTAGCATGTACCCAGGATACGGCATGCCTCCTCCTTTTACCCAACCTCCTGCTTACCTCAATTTTTCCCAACCTAACCATTACCCTTATCCCCATCCTGGTGTGCCAGCTCCTCCAGCATATGCGCTTCCACCTCCCTTGCCTCCTCAACCCCAGCAGCAGCACCTACAGCCCCCTTCAGGGCAAGTATTTGCACAACAGGGTGCGACTAATCCCCCTTCTTCTCAAAGAAGGCGGAGAGGCAATCCAAATCAATCTGCCCCTGGTACTCGTGGACCCAATCCTTAAGGTTTTGACCCTAACACCGCTAACCAGCAACAGGGCACTCAGCCCAAGCCGGACAGGCCTCTTCGTACCAACAAGCCTTTTTCGTGTTGCGGTGTTTACGGTCATTACACCCATGATTGTCCCCTTTTACCACAGATGCATCAGATGTGGGAGTCTCAAGCCACATTTCGCGGACAACATGCCTCCCCTCACGCTCCCCCTAATGTGGCCACTACTCAACCAGCTGTGTTTACTGATCCTTTCCCTCAGTAAGGATTCGTGGCTACCCAACCACCTGACGGGCGGGTCTCCACTCCACCCTCCATTTCTGGTTCCTCCGATTACCAGATCCTCATGATGACCTCTGATCCATCCCCAACCGTCGACCTTCACCTTCAAACTTGGTCTCGCCAGTACCCCAAGCCTCCTGCTCAGTCTGCCCCCGAGCCTCCTTCTTCAGGTTCTACAGAGCCTCTTTCAACATCTAGTGGCCCCTTACATATCCCTCAACCCAAAGTTGAGGTTCATACCAAGATACCTAAAGGACCCTTACGTCGAAATGCTGCTTCCGGTCGAGCTGCTCATTCGTATAGCATAGTAGATGATTGGGCGCAATCTCCTGCTGCCATTTCCACACTGGAACTCCTCCAGTCGTGCCCTTCCCAAAAGAAGGCTCTACTATCTGTTGTGGGTGCTGTAGATCCTACTGATGACCAAATGATTGTTTTCGACGCCACTCAATCAGACCATCCTCCTCTCCCTCCTTCCATCGCCTTCCAAATCCCAGTCAAAATCCGGAATGCCAACGTTTCCCGATGTATAATTGATGAGGGGGCATCCACCTGCGTGATGTCTGCTTCGGTTTGGAAGCAACTCAGACCCCCTGAGTTGGCCCCTTCCACAATCACCCTTCGAGCGTGGGATGGCCATGCCTCCCAGCCCATTGGCCTGTTTCGTAATTGTCCTATCACCCTCGCCGGTAAGACTGTTTGCGTTGACGTCAAAGTCATCGACGCCCCGCTAGACTACAACATTCTATTGGGGCGAAGCTACACCTATGCTATGTCTGTTGTCCCATCCGCAATTTTCCGCAAGATGTCTTTCCCACATAATGGAAATATAGTCACCATTGACCAGTTGACATATCATGAGCCAAAATCTCAGACCTCCCCTGAGACGACCATCTCTCCTGTAGCCAATAAGCAAACAGTCGATTCCTTGACCAATGTCTCTCCCGGCATCTACAAAGACTCCTCTTTGCTTGGAACTTTCCCTGGTCTTCCTCCTCCTCCTGTCTCTGACCCCAGCTCATCGAATGTTTGCATGATGCAATCGTCTCGGGCTGCTCTCAAGGAACCTGCTTCAGCTAGCCAGCAACCGCGCTCTCTGCAACCTGTTCCTAGCCCTTCACCTGCAGCTGGTATTCATGAGTCTCTTTATCCTCTTGGAATGGTTCCTCCAATCATTAGCCATTTAGGAGCCGTCCCACCTGGCCATCACCCCTCTGGTCAGATACCATTCCTAGCTCCCCCACCAAGCGTGTCCATGGTACCTGTCATGGCCACCCTCTCTCTTCCTAACCTGACCCTTGGGATTCCCATATGGTACCTTGATCCTCCAGCCCCCACCTTGCCTGGTCAACCCAAACCTTATATTTCTTTGCCCCCGGTTCAACCGGTCCCCAGGACTTCTCTCGCTGCAACAGTGCCTCAGTCACCTCAACAGGAACCACCTCCTGTTGCGACCGCTTCAGGTAAGAAGGGAAAAGCTCACAAGGGGGCATCAAAGGACAAGGCTGCCCTGACAAACCCTGCCCCTCCTCGGCCTCCAAAGCATACCATCCAGTGTGCTTTGTGTGATGTTGTCGGCCACGCCACCCATACTTGTCTTGAATTGCTTCATCTCAAGCCCATGGTTAATGTCGCGTTCCCTGAGTCCACGGTCCTGGAAGCCTCTATTCCTTTCACGACCGCAATCAAGAACCCAAAGACTATTCACACCAACCACCCCTGTGCTTTGTGTGATCTCCATGGCCATTACACCCATCTTTGTCCCCGCCTCGAGGACTTCCGCACCTCTCTAGCTGCGGTCCACCAATTCGAGGCCAAGCGCAATGAGTCCACCTCTCCCCTATTCGCGCATTTTGTCAGCGAACTAGTTCTTGCGCTCTGCCCCATCGACATTCCCCTCCCGATGTCGACGACCCGAGCCTTCGTCCAGCATTTTCTACCTATCATCATCCATGAGACCCTCGGGAACATTCCATCCGAATCCTCTCCCTCCGAATCCTCCCCCGTTGTTTCGCTCGACCTTCCTTCGCCGATCACCTCGGGGCTCAACATCGCAGATCCTTTATCTACTTACTCTCTCCGTCACCCCGTGACGCATGCGCATGTGAACCTCTCTTCTCAGCGATGATGATTCAGGTCACTTCGCCACGTCAGGTGGTCTTTCTTCCACCAGTCACCCCATCTTCTATCACGATGACGACATTATGGAAAAAATCCCCACCCCTGACTTTATCTATTCCCCCTTACATCGAACCCATGCGTTCACACCACGTACACCTTGTGGCCATTACATTGAAACCCAATGTTTGGGTAAGGGGGCACCCACATTTGAGAGACCAAGAGAAGCAATTCTCCACAACTCTCCCAGTGTATCTGGTCGTGTTGACTTTAGTACCATTATTCTTCCACATTTAGAAGAACCTCTAGAGTCCCATATCACTTAAGATCACTCTAAGGATGATACCCCTTATCATTCCTTCATCTTACATCAGCAACTCCATCTCTTAGACATTGTTGTTGACCAACCTATAGCTTTTCTACGAGAGCATCAGTTCATTATCTCCAACTCCTCTCTTTGGGATAGTGACACCAGGTATGCCAACCCAGAAACTTAAAGTCCATTTTCTTCCTATATGCAGTACCAAAAGAGATTGGTAATCCTCCATTCCCTTTCTCAAAACTGCATAACCATAACGAAAACAAATGGCGCACCACATCATTAAAATGTGTTTAGATTCCCCCTTTTCTAAATACATTTTGGCATGACCACACCATGCTTGGGGGCACCTATGCCCCTCAACCATAACCCTCCTCAAAATCTAATTTCTTCACTTGCAACACTCATACTAGGGGCACCATTTGGCCTCTATACTTATCTATGCTCGTGTTGATGTTCGTCATGAGTTACCATCTTGTACTCATGTTTTCATGGTCCCCCATTGGACCTTTACTGTGTGGCAGCACCATCAAGTCGCCCTTGTTTAGAGCATCCAAGTTGAGTCATCATCGCATTCATGGAGTCTATCCCGAGTCCCTTTGTACCCCGCCATAGTCCTCCATCCTTCATTGTTTGATCCCTCTCTTGTGTCGCACATTATGGCCTTCAGTCCCACTGTCCCCTATCCCGCATGATATTGTGTCAGTTGCTGCCATGTCATTCATGCCCTTTATGCTCTAACAAGGGAAGTCGTCCATTCGCTACTCAGTCCCCTCCATTTCATCATCATCATTGGTATTAGTCTGTCCGTCGCTCTATTATTTTCTCTCGTGCCTTAGTTGAGGATCTCTCATTTCCTCACCTATGGCGGACGTCCTTCTGTCGACATCAGCTCCTTCATTCCAGGAGACAGGTCTAGAGGGCGGTGTACCTTGGTTCTAGCTTCCACTCTTGTTCGGTGCCTCGGATCAGGCAAAGGGATCTCTCCTTCCCCTTTGACTTGATTGTTTCTCCACTCCAGCTCCTTTCAGCATGCTCGAGATCCATATACTTGATGGCTCAGTTATGCAGCAGCAGCTCTTGATGATTCTCGGGTGTGTGTGAGATGTCTCAGCCCTCATGAGGGGGTGGCCCTACAGGTAGCCCCCCACATGCCCGGATGACCTCTTCATTGCAGCCCTCGATGCAACTCCATATATTTGATGATGTCGGCCTTAGCCGCTTGCAGCGCCTCTTTGATTTGCATGTATCAGTCAGATTTTGTGAGCCCTTCCCCGCTTATAGGGGGCATTTGGGTTGTATTTATATCTCATGTACTAAGATATTATTGTATAAGTCCTGGCTGTTATCCCAGGCACAACATGTATGTGGGATTCTTCATTGTATTTTTATCTGGCTCATGATTATGTCGGCTGTACTTTATGGTTCGGTCCCTTGTTTATTGGACACACTATTATTTTGTACTTTGTCTCGGCGGGCATAGGTATGCCCCCCCCGCCGCCTTTAGCATAGGTACCCTCTCATAAAAAGAGACTTGTTGCACCTGTAAGTCTCGTCTCCTCAGGGTCTAGCTCTTCAGCACCTTAGTCTACCTCATATTTTTCTCTCTGACTTCCCTCTTGATGTCTGGTGATTGAGTTCTTACAACGTACTTCGGTCATACGATTTGCTCCTAACACTCGCACGCTGGGGGGCAATTTGTTGCACCATTTTTTGGTCATCTAACCTATTATCATTAGATGGACCCAAGTACACCATGTAAGACCAATTTTACCCTAAGTAAAATTTCTTTCACTATGTAAAATAACTTAATAAACCACATTTATTAGGTTGTTTATGGTCTAAACAGGAAACCCTAAAAGGAAATATTAAACAAACCTATATTTGTTTGATTTTCCTCATGGAATAATTAATTAAACCATAATTTAATTATTATTCCTAGTCATGTTTAACCCAAAAACAAAGAAATTAATTAGATAAACCTTATTTATCTTATTATTTTCTAGGAATAATTATTTAAATCTTATTTAGATAATATTCCTTGTTAAATATGACCAAATCACCCACAAATAATTAAATAAATCATTATTTATTTAATTATCCTTCAACCACTTCCTTAAAAAAGATAAATAAATCATTTATTTATTTATTATTAACAAATAAAGGGATTTGACCCAAGTCAAATACTTTTTCCCTCCAACAAATATAATAAAATATTCCATAAAAGGTGGATCTAGATCTGGTTAACATTATTTTAATCATGCACCAGGATCTAGAATGACCCAATATTTTGTTATAAATAGGAGGGTTTTTCCTACCATTCTTCACATTTTGTTTCCTATTAGATCACTCTGGATCTATACACTTGGTCACATTTTTCCATTATTTGCTGTGTGAGCTCCCTTTGAGCTCTATTCTTTGCATTGGGTTTTCTACACCAACAAGAGAGAGAAATCTTAGATCTGAAGTGCTGAGGACTTCGAAGAACCCATCCCACTGACGAGAATTGGATACGCCTTCTTGTTTTCCTCCCAGGTGCCCAATTAATACAAAAATTCTTTCAAAAATTGTTCTTGTCTTGTCTATTGGTATATGGAGCAAACCCTTGTTGTTACTGCTTAATGTCTTTCCATGCATAGATCTGGTTTTTTTCAGCTCTTTTCTTGTTCAAATAACCACATATCTAAAGATATTGGCAACCACTTTTGTTGTTAGGGCTATTAGTTATGCGTAGCTAAAGTGGTCCTTTTTCGTATACTTCGACAAAGGATTCATACTAACATAAGGTTTCAAATCCTTTAGCAAATCTAAGATTTAAAGTTTTCACTTTCTCAATTTCCTTTCTTAGACTTACTATTTCACATTCTAATTTCTCATTGTGCTTCTCCTTTTCTATAAGCTGATGCTTTAGAGTATCTATGGTAATTTTTTTTTCTTCCAAACATATTTTTAGATGATTTATTTCTTCAAGTAAATCATTTTCTTCTAATGCATCCATAAAGGTATCTTTAGCCTCACTAGAGTCTTTTTCAAAAGCCATGAGTAGTCTAATATCCTAATCATATTCTCCTTCTTCACTATTTGATATATCATCACGATCTTCATGAGTATAATAGTTTTTTCTATTGATAAAATGTTTCTTATTTCCTTTTGTCACTTCCTTTCCCTTTTCATGATTATCTTTATGGAGACATTTATATAGTAGCATAATGACCAACTCTTCCACAATAAAAACATTTAAAAGGAAGCTTACCTTTGAACCTTCCAGTGCCAAGTTGTAGCTTCTTTACAAAATTTATCTCATATTCTTCTGAAACATACCTTGATCCTTATTGTCCTTCTACTTCATTTCCTTTTGTAGCATCTCTAAAGAAAAATTCTTTGACTTCAGATGGACCTCCTTTCCTCATTTCACATGCAGTCAAAATCCCATGAAGTTGAATAATAGTAAGAGTTTGTAGATCCTGCTTCTCTTCAATAGCATACACTTTTGACTCGAATTTGGGAGTCAGAGATCTCAAAACCTTCTCTACTAGATTAGTGTCAGTTATGGTTTCCTAGACTTCTCATGCGATTTAAAATATCATCTAAACGTAAAAAGAAACTAGCAATGATTTCCTCATTATGCATTCTGAGTTTTTCATATTGAATTCTGAGAGTTTGGAGCTTAGCACTTTTTACCTTTGCATCACCTTCATAGCTCAAAATGATTTTGTCCCATATCTCCTTTGCTGTATTAAACTACATGACTTTGACAAATTTTGATTCAGTCAAACTTACCAATAATGCATTGATCGCCTTTGCATTGGTTTCATAGCTCTTTCTGGTTGTTGGATCAGTTGGAACTAAAGTTGGATATTGATAACCTCCTTCAATTATAGCCCATACATTTGCTCCAAGAGACTGAAGATAGGATCTTGTCCTTGTTTTCAAGAAGATTAAATTGTTTCCACTGAAGAGAGGAGGCCTGATAGATGTTGTCCCATCTTGATTACTCATCTTAGCTGGTCTTCCTTCTAGCGATTGAGCTTCTTCAGAAGGACATGCTCTGATACCAATTGTTGGGAAAAATACTGGGGGGCTGAATCAGTATTTATAACTTGCTATAAACTTTTACTTTTCCTTACTGAATTTCTATACGCGACTTTAATGAACCCAACTAGCGTATATATGCAGATACACTAACATAAACTTGCATATATTGAGATGACTTTATTGTGAGATAATATTTCAGACACATTATTTAACCCAGCTTATCGGTTATGCATCAGATAGTTAAGCAGTAAATATTTGCAGTAATAACATAATAAAATGTCACACAAGAGCATCACATATGAACACTAAGATTTAAGGTGGAAAACCAATTCAGGAGAAAACCATTGATGTTGTTGTCTCTGTCGTCAATATTTATTATAAGGAAAACTGCTTACATTATTGTACTGATGCAAACTTATATCAGTACGCAGGCATCTACCTGCAGAAGGCTGCAACCTTCTCTTGTTCTCCAGCTGCTACTGGAAGGGAGCTCCAACCCCCCTGATCTCTTTTACCAGCCACTAATAGAAGGGAGCTTCAACCCCTTAATGTGAACACCAACTTCTATTAGCAAGAATCTTCTACTTCCAAACCAAAGGCTTCAACCCTTAGAACCACTATAGATCATGTTTCATCAATTTTCATACAGGATCCCACAGCTTCAACACAACTCATCATAAAGATCATCAATAATAGACTTAACCCAAACTTCAATCAGAACAATGAGATCACCGTAACCAGAACACAGTAATAAACCCAGACTTCATAATCAGTATGTAGAATCAATCTCAACCCTGAACATTCATTATCTTAAAATACATATGCTACTTCACTTTACTGATTCCTCGTGTATACGTGCTTTCCTTCACACCAACCCACGTATAGATCTAAGAATACTGAATTTACAGAATATGCTCAGTGTCAGAACCAGTTCTGAGGCTTTCACTCAGATATCTTTTCAGTAATTCGGAACCCTTATTCAATCAGTCATCATTAAACATATTTACTCACTCATTGATTAGATTTGTACATATTTAACTTAACAGCATATACAGTATTCAAGAAACCCAGATCTACATGAAGACTTCATTGACAGATAGTAGAAATACAACAGCAATAAATAGATAACCTCTGCAATAAGCTTCAGAAAACCTTGACTTCCATACACGCTTTTTTTGAGACAAAGTTGCGTATGTACATGATTTTACTGAGACGAACTAGCATATAGATATGTAAATATTAATTTTTGTAGAATGTTTTAGATCTATAGACTTACCCATAATTCTTCACTTCACTTTAGCAAACATGCACCAGGTCACATATCTAATCATTTCTTCAATAGATCAAGTACATATTCATTTCAGGTCTAGAGATCTTGATCCATCATTGTGTCCAAGGGTGCATCATAGATTTATATCTACCAAGAAAATATAGTTCATCCCATGTAGATATTATTCAAAGAGAAGTCTTCAGTAACAACCCTTACACATGCACACACTTGCACTATGATATTATTTTCCTTATATAGATTTAGCCTTTACCAATACAATAAGCAAAAACCACACAACTGTAGATGGTATTCTTGGAATGGATCAAATAGATGACACATTGTTCAATACTGTGGGCTACTACCATGGTAATGCCCCTTGGTATCATAATTTTAGAGCTCAAAAGGCATACATGACTTTGCTTCTTCGTACCCGCATGTATACGCAACTTATCTTCATAAAAACTATGTATATACTAATTCTGGATGTATACATGCATTGCCTGTATACAAAGTAGCGTATACATATCCTTCATACATGGGTTTCCTTCATAAAACCTGTGTATACATTGAGAAATATTTCATGTTTCATTTCTCTGGCACTTACTGGAATTCCTTTCTCGGTCACATATGAACTGACCTGCAGAAACATCATTTTTACATCTTTAACAAATAGGTTGCTTATCAAAAGGGAACTCATCAAGTAGGTTTCCATCAAGGACAACTTCACCAAGTAGGTTGCCATCAAGGACAACATATTGCATCATATTGCCAACAGTTCAATCTATGTTATAAAGGGAGTTCTCCTTTAAACCTAAGCTCATTCAATAACTTGAAATGGTACTCATAGACTACACTAAGTCTGCCTTCATAGAAAATTAATTTCATGATATGGACGGCTACTTCATCCCAGGGGTATGGAAGGCTTTCAATCCTCACTCCATTCTTGTCCTTAATGTATTCTTCTCCTAGCAGAAAGAAGATTTTCTTGGTTGCAGCTCTTGGCATCCTTTCTTTAACCCACTTAAATCCTAAGGGGAAATTGGTGACTCTACTGATTAGTTCAAGTGAAAGTGTGATGACTAGGCCCCTAACCACAGTGGTGGCTCTCTCCTCTGAGTGTGATTGCAGAACCAATGCAAACTCTCGAGCTATCTCCTCATCAAAACCTTTAAGAAGCTCGAAGAAACCTAGCCATTGGTGGTTTCTGAAAATTTCCGTTACTTGAGGATGTTGAATTATTCTTTTAATGTCAGTGGTATCCCTTTTGTTAAATCCCCCTCCCATTTTTATGGCTATGATAGGAAGGTGGTAAGATGTTTGAGATTAATGTGAAGATATCTTGGAGATTATGGTCTCAAACAAATGCAATTTTTTTTTACCCTTTAATTGCCAAATTATAACTTGATGTGTAAGAATTTCATGGATAAATTTCAATTCTAGAGTGTGGCAACCACTTACCTTTGTCCTATGGTGTTTTTTATTGGGATATGGTGGTCTTAGGAAGAAATTTCACCCATAGGTGACTCTATTTTACCCTTTGTATCCTTGTTGATCTTCCTGTACAGTTTCCTATAGCAATTCTCTAATTTCTGTAGCACGATGGTGCATGAAAGCTCAAACTTCGATGCTTCTCTCCCTAATGGCTCCCACTGCTCTTTTCTCTCACTGGTCTCAAAATGCTCAGTGAATTTAGTATAATGAGGTAGAACTCACCTTTATGGTCTTTTAACTAAATTTGGAGTGGGGTGCTAACTCGTACTTAACACGAGTTTTATTCTTTGAGATCGTTGGTTCCTCTCCAGTTAATGATTGGATAGCCTCGTAATCACCTCTTTGTACTCATTCAATCCCTCTTGACTTGCCCAGGTGGCATGTACCTTTTACTTTTCTTTCAATTTAACATTACTTAGGTGGCCAAGTTAACTGACCACCTTTTTGCCTTTTAAGTCTCTAAACCTTGACATTAAACTATTTTGGTCATTATGAGTGCATAGCGAGAGGTGAAGGGACATACTTGAGCCTACCTGGTACTGGTGTGTTGCAGAAAGAGTTGGTGCAAGGAGTTGGTGCTTGTGGTTGTATTCATGATCTTCCTCTTGCTGTTTTTTATTTTTTTGTTTATTTTCTGAATGAGCAACTTGTTTTCTAAGTGAGCTTCTTGTTTTCTCAGTGAGTTGCTTAATATTTTCTTTGTCTTTTCTTCTTGCAGGTGCTCCATTGAGGTCTTCAAGTGTGTTGGTTGGTGTGCTCACTCTCCTGGAGTCTGCTGGTGGTATTTTGAAGCCTTCTTCATCAATTAATCTTCAGCTTTGGTCCTTGCTATGCTATACACATAATTGCTACAGGAAACTTTCCAATTTCCTGTAACAGTCTTGTTTTCGATTCATCTTGCTTAGAAATGGAGGAAAATGGTTTATGGAGGTTATGAATGGAGTCATGGAATGAATGGAGCGGTGGATAGGTAAGGGGAGACGTCTCATGCCAAGTTATAGATGATCTAGCTACTAATGCCACAACATAGGGTTTAGAGAGTGAATCCTTGTGCATGGAGTGAAATGAGGGGTGAAGAGTGGTAGGTACAGGAAAAAATAAATTATCATGCTCTCCTTGGAGTTGATAAATCCTTGAGAGAACTCCTTCATGAATAAGTTTCTTATAGCATTTATAGGAGTTTCATGTAGTGCTACATCCATCCTGTAGCTACTAGACTTGCCTGTAGCAATTACAGTTAGGAGAAAAAATGGATTTTTTTGCCTATTTGTGTTGGAAATTGGATTAACCAACACTTCCCGTGTGTTTCTTGGCATGGACTAACCACCTCTCGTGGATCCTTATCTCTGGCAATGCGATCGTTGACTAACACCTGCAGGTTTTGGTCTAATGGAAATCTTGATTTCCAACAAGTGGTATCAGAGCGTAGGTCACGGGTTCGATACACACCCAGATCGCATTGGGGGGGAGATTGTTGGAAATTGGATTAAACAACACTCCCTGTGTGTTTCGTGACATGGACTAACTGCCTCTCATGGATCCTTATCTCTGGCAATGCGATCGTTGACTAACACCTGCGGGTTTTGGTCTAATAGCAATTGTGATTTCCAACAATTGGAGGGGTGAAATGAATGAATGGGTGCATGTTGGAGTGGTTCATGGAGTGAGTAAGTAGAGGAGAATTAGAACTGAAGAAAAACTACTCATATGGATCCAAAAACCATCTTTGATCAATAACATGCGAAACATAAAAAAAAAGAGAGTGCATATGCATTTTATTTCTCTTTTTTCTTTTGTTTATTTATATTTTCTCTCTCTTTTTTTTTTGAAGGCAAGTGAGCCATCTCCACAGAGGTTTTCAACCCATAGGTCTGACTTGGGTGCCTTAGAAAGGTTTTCACCCAAGGATATTTTATTTTTATTTTTATTTTTTTCGATGCTCCAGGACTGCCTCATGGAGGTTTTCAACCCTAGAATTGGCCTTGGGCGCCCCAGAGATGTTTTCACCCATGCCTCATTATTTTTATTTATATTTTTTTTTTTAAGGAGGGGGAGGCTCTGGAAAATTTATAGTCTCCCATGACATACACCTCTCTGTTTATGGAATTTATAAATTCTGCTCTAGACAAGGGATTTTTGTAAACTTTAAGCATGTAAACATTGACAAGTAGGGGAATCCCTTCCTCATATATTTTTCTAATATGAAATTTGCCATTATCATAACATTTTTCCACTTCATAGGGTCCCAAACATATTTTCATCAATTTTCCTTTGAAATCCTTAAACCTCGAGTCATAAAATAGTGCCCAATATCCTTCTTTAAAGGTCTACTCCTTAGTGTGCTTGTCATGCTAGACCTTCCTTTGCAATTGAATCACTTATGTGTGAAGGTGTGCTTGCATCCTAAACTCATCCAATCCATTTAATTAGAGCAACCTCTCTTGTTGGGCCTTTGATATATATCCAGGTCTAACTCAGCTTGCATCCTTAAGGTGTTGAACTCAAATTCAACTGAAAGCAGAGATTTCTTCCCATATACCAAGTCATAAGGAGTGAACCCTATTGTTGTTTTCCAAGTAGTGTTGTATGCCCAAGTAGCTTCCATCAATCTCTCCACCCAATATATTGTGCTGCTTCTCACAACCTTTGTGAGGATATTCTCCAAGGCTCTATTGATCACTTCCACTTGGCCATTTTCTTGAGGGTGGTAGGCAGTGGAAATTTTATGCTTTATCTTGTGCCTCCTTAGAATGTTCTCAATGAGATGAGATGTGAATTGTGACCCTTGATCTGTGACTACCTCTCTGTGGTATCTAAATTTTTAGAACACCTTCTCTCTCAGAAATTCTGGTACCTTCTCCTCAATTGCTACCTTAACAACATTTGTTTTGGCCCACTTTATCAGGTAGTGTGTGCAGACTATGATATATTTTTTCTGGCCAGATGGTGGACCAATGGGTCCAATGAAGTGCATGCCCCACTTGTCAAATGGCTCTAGGGAGACTTGAGGGTGCAAAGGCATCTCATCCCTCTGTGTAGCTTTCCCCATCCTTTGGCACTGGTCACACCTACTAGTGTATCCTCTGGCATCCTGGTGAAGGGTAGGCCAATAATAACCTACCTGGAAAGCTTTGAAGGTTGTCCTTTTTGCATCAAATTTGCCTCCATAAGGGCTATCATGACATGAAGAGAGGATGTAAAAAAAATCTTCCTCCCTCACACATATTCTGAGAATTTGGTCAGGGCCTAGTTTGAAGATATTTCCTACAATCCAGGTCAAAGGAGCGCTTTTTATAATGATTTTTCTCTTCTCCTTGGATGAGATTTTAAGAGGGAATTTTTTCAAGAACCAAGTAGTTAGCTATGTCAGCAAACCATGGAGAGAGTGCTGAGATACCAAAGAGGTGTTCGTTTGGGAGATAGTCATCCACCATTCCTTCTTCATCTACAGATAAAGCTAACATGAATAAAACAAATATACAACAACGTTCTCCTTTCCAGGTTTATCATCAATGGTTAGATAAAACTGCTATAATAGTAACAACCATCTAATTATTCTGGCATGAACATCTGGTTTTTTCATTAAGTATTTGATAGCTGCATGGTCAGTGTGTACAAACATCTGATAACCAGTGATATACTGTCTAAGTTTGTTTAAAGCATAGATAATGTGTAATATTTCCTTCTCTGTGACATTATAATTGATTTCGACCTTGGATAAGTTCTTACTAATGAAATATATTACATAAGGTAATTCATCTTCTAATTGTACCAAGGCTGCCCCCACATCTTTTTCTGATGCATCTGTGTGGATGTGGAAAGGAAGAGTCCAATTTGGACCTCGGAGAATGGGGGCAGTAGTTAAGTTTCCCTTAATAAGCTCAAAAGCTTCTTGATAGAGACTGGACCAAGTAAACTCAGAGTCTTTGGCCAACAAACCAATTAGTGGCAAAGACAACTTGCTAAATATTTGATAAACTTTCTATAGTAGCCAGATAAACCTAAGAAACTCTTGACATATCTCTGATTTTGAGGAGCAGGTACCCTTTTTATGATGGTGATTTTGTTTGGGTCCACCTATATTCCTTCTTCAGATATTGAGTGTCCCAATACTATTCCTGCTCTTTTCAGTAATTCACACATTTCTGGGCTCAGGGAGAGATGCATTTCAATGCATCTTCTCAGCAATTTTCCCAAATTAGAGAGAGCTTCTTGGAATTCATCCCCATAGGTTGTTAAACAATCCATGTATATTTAAATAGAGTCATGGACTAGCTCAGAGAAAATTCTCATGGAAACTCTTTGGAAGGTAGCTGGGGCATTGCACAATCCAAAGGGTAGGACTCTATAAGAGAAGGTACCCCAAGGAAATGTGAAATTAGTATTTTCCTGGTCTTCAGGGCTAATTCAGATCTGGTTATACCCACTAACCCCATCTAAGAAATAAAATAACTTCTTTCATACAAGGCCATCCAATACTTGATCTATAAAGGGAAAAGGGAAATGGTCCTTCTTGGTGGATTTATTGAGTTCCCCATAATCAAAATAGATTCAACATTTTCCATTCTTCTTCCAGACTAGGACAAGAGGAGATACCCACTCATTGTCTGATATAGGATAAACAAAACCCGCATCCAACAATTTCTGCAGTTCTTCCTTGACTATGTATTTTAGAGCTGGGTTCATCTGCCTTTGCAGTTGGCACATAAGATTGCATCCTTCTTTAATGTAAATATGATGTCTGCTCACCAAGGGATGCACCCCTTTCATGTCCTTGTCGTCCTAAGCAAATGCATCTAGGTTTTCATTCAAAAGATGGCATATCTTCTCTTCTTCTCTATCTGAGAGGATTGAGTTAATTTTTAGATATTTGGATGGGTAAAATTACAAAACCTTGGTGGTTTCAGAGGTTAATTCAACAACTGAGTGGAGTTCCATCCAAGGGTGGCTTTGAAATTATTTGACTAGGTTTTCAAGTGGGTTTTCAGTGGGGGATTGGTTTTGAATTACTTGGTCAATGATTTCATCTTCATCGAGTTGCCCCCCTCTAAGAACAACATCTGTGGTACAAATGGGGTAGGGTATAGTGTTGTATACTTCATCTTCTTCTCCATCCTTCAACCATATAAGTAGGTCATGGTCAATGGAAGGGTGGGATGGAAGATATAATACTCGTTGTTTAGACAAGGGCCCATTCTTAATACTCATGTTTCCGGCCCGACAACTGATATAAGCACCGACAATGGCTAACCAAGGTCTCCATAGAATGGGAGGATATCCATTAAACTTGGTTTTTGTCTGGAGAACTAGGTAATCTGTAGGATACTCCTAATATTCAATTAAAACCATCACATCCTCAACAATTCATTCCAGAGTTACTGTGGACTGATCTGCAAGTTGAAAAATATTTTTGGTTTTCCTCAAAGTCCCTTGGAGGTTGAGTTTAAACATAGTTTCCTTGGTCATTACATTGATAGAAGCCCCAATATCAATCATAGTATTGGGGACTATGACACGATCTATGTGCACATATACAACTGGAATACTAGAGTTCGAGTACTTTGGGAAGATCATCATTCCCAGCATTAAGTCGAAGAGTTGTCCTACTACATTGATGGTGGGGGTATCTTTCTTCTTTATCCTAGGTTTCTTTAAGAAATTTTCCTTGATGAGAATATTGTAAATAGGGACATCCTTAATGGCCTGGAGAAGGGGTGTTTTTACACACAAATTTTTCAGTTCTCCTAGAAGTTCAGTCTCCTCTTGGGTGTGCTGATTGAAGTGGATCAAGTGCTCAGGAAAAGGAGGTTGTTGGATTTGAGTGTTACTTTCTTCCTTTCCTTCCTCAACGTCTATAGGTGGAGATGGGGGGTGGTTGTCTGGGAGTACTCTTCCCGAACTTAGATTAATCTCATGTATATCCACACCATAAGCTTGATAGGATGTCTCTCCACTGTAAACTTGTTGTGCCTGTTTGTTATTCGGGTTTGAATTGGGTTGCGCAGGCATCTGAGGAAGCTTGGGTGGAGAAGCATGATTAAGTTGAGGTTGAGGTTGCCGTGGAGGAATTAGAGTAGGTGTTTGATTATGTTGAGGCCTCCACCCTTTGGATGGGTTGTTCCACTGAGGTTTTTAAGGAACATACTACTAAGAGGGTTGGCTCATAGGTTGAGGATGATATGGAGGGTTGTAAGGCCAAGTAGGAGGTGTAAGATAGGATGGAGGAGTGGGGGTGTATCAAGATTTCATAGGTGCATTCTGATTGTCGTGATAGTAGGAATAAGGTGCACCTTGCATACCTTGCTGATATGATCAAGGGCCTTGAGGCCTTCTCTGGTTGATGAAACATAGTTGCTCTGGTCCTACTTCGTTACCTTGACATACAAAATTTGAGTCCAGGTAAGGATGGACACTTTTATATGGCATGATTCTCCTCACAGACTAAATAACCCTCTATGACATTTAATGGACATTCATTTCGAGGGTGTTTTCTAGTACATCTAGGGAAGAATATGGCCAAGGCTCTTTTTACTTCCTCTTATTTCCTCTTAATCTGAATTGTGTCCGTTTGAAAGGAAAAGGTGTGCATCATGTCACTCTTGAAGTCCTCCAAAATATTTCCAATCTCATGCTTGATGGAGGTGGAAGAGGAAGGTATATTGGTTGTACTTTGGCTAGCTCTGCCTTTCTTCCTAGCTTCCCTAGAATGGTTCTTGAATATAGTTTAATTGTCTCATAAGGTAGCTGGTAGATATCTCCTCCTGATAACATATTGAGGGTTTCTATCACCTCCTCCCTGATTCCTCAGAGAAGTACTAGTTTAAGTGATTTTGGATCAAGGGTACGATTGGCTCTCTTATAGTTTTAATGGAACCTCAATTAATAGTCCTCTAGGGATTCATCGAGCCCTAGATTTATCCTTAATATTTCCTCTTTAGTTTCCTTGGACCTACAATAGTCATTGTACTTATTGTTGAAGGCCTCTTACATCTGTGCCCAGGTATTGATGTTGTTCCCAGGTAGACCCATGAACCAGTGCAAGGATGCATCCTTAAGGGCAGATGGAAATAGCTTCAACTTTTGATCATCTGTGACATAGTCATAGGTCCTATGAACAACAAAAAAATTCAAACATGAATGTTTCAGGGTCCTAAGAGGTAAGTCCATGGAAATGTGGAAGGGACGAGGAGTTGATATTTTTCATTTTAGTTTCCACATCTACCTCTCTAATGGG
The DNA here is from genome assembly GCA_034641835.2 of Pinus albicaulis. NCBI lineage: Eukaryota > Viridiplantae > Streptophyta > Pinopsida > Pinales > Pinaceae > Pinus > Pinus albicaulis. Next base: position 148,815,283 of record CM076577.1, on the reverse strand, counting down.
AAAGACTCCTTGGGCTTCAACTTCAGCCATGGTTTGAATAGGTGAAGCAAGTTCCTCTGGTGAAACAATATCTTCTTCTTCCCTAATAGGCTCTTCAAAATTTTCAAAAGGCTCACCTATGGTGTGTTCAACATCATAGTCACTGAAGAAGAGTGAAGGGTGACAATGTGTTGATGTGGGGGTTTTTGGTAAATAAATTCCTTGAGTATCCCTACTCCTACGAGGCTTGAAAATCATATTTTTTTGTATTTTTCAATATTTTTGCAACAAAATGTAAATGTAAAGTAGAAAATAATGCTAAAAGAAAATCAAAGAATCTACTAGTCACATCCCCGACAATGGCGCCAAAACGTGGTGAGCCCTGGTATTGTACCAAGAATGTTGCAACTCCCAGAGGCTACTCCACTTTACTTTATCAACCCAGGTTTTGTACAAACTTGGAGGTGACATAGTGCTATATACACAACAGATGCATTCTACTCATGTCATCCTCTTCTGAGCTATACAAAAGGGTGTTATTTCTAGGGTTTCTGAATGAAGCCTGTCAGACTTATGAATTTAGACCTACGACTATAAATGATTCAAAGCCATTATTCTATCAGAAATCAAAGAACTATTCTACAACAAGAAAGTACATATAGCTGCTCTGCAATGAAATAAATCTACAAATTAAGCTATGGAAAGAAATGGAAGCAAACTAGGCATATTTCATGAAGTAAATTATTGAATTGAAATTTCATAAATAAGACTAACCTAATCACACATTTCTAGGAAAAATGGATAAACACGCTCTATCTAATTCATTTCTTAATTATCATGCTTTTACTCATGCATCTAATAATTACCTAACTATTCTTGTAAATGCATCGTTTTACAACTAGGAGAAGAATGCGCTAAGGTGGTTTAGGAAGGGCTTGAACTCATGGATGCAAGGATGAAGGCGTCTGGGTGGTTTTAGTAGGTCTGGATGAGGTGGCTGGTGGTTTCTAGGCTTCAGGAGAGGCCCACTGGTGTTGCTGCAAGTGCTGCTACAAGTTTCCTGTGGTGCTATAGGAAACATTCCAAGGGAAATCTGAGGCCAAAAAAGTTGGAGAAAAGTGTAGGGAGGGTGGAGTGAAGTTATGTTTGGATGAGCGGAAGGTGGCCAACCCCTTGGAAAAGCTCGGAACCTCTTGAGAAGCCCATCTTGAACCTCTAGAGTTTTCTCACAGTGTGAGGGTGAAAAATCTGAAAACATGGATGATGACGATTTGATGAAAATAAGGGTAATTAAGGGTGAGAAATGAAGCTAAGGGTGATGGTGAAGTCCTCCTTCACTATGTTACTTGAACCTACAAGAAAAATATCTGTTCATGCAACAAATATTGAAAAATTCATGGTGAAGGAAATGGAAAATATGAGTTGAATTTGGAAATCAAACCTACTTCAGCATTCAAACAGAAATCTAACAAAGCATTCTAAACATGTTCATGAAACTACAACAACCTAACTATTCTTTCCAAGAAATCATAAACTAAAGAGAAAATTTGGCCTGTGGAGAAGGTCTGCCCTCCTCAAGCTCCAATGACAGAGATGACAGAGAGAGGCTTGAAACACAACCTTATGAGTTTATAAACTATTCTACCAACATGTATGCAATCTTAGTCTACATCAAAGACGAATGGAAGAGAATTAAAATCAATGAATTGAAATGTAAGAAAACTAGATAAAAAATCATAAAGAAAACTAGCTACAATGACAAAAAAATAAGCATGAATACATAAGAGAGACTAAGGCAAATTGATTGGGCCCTAACCCACAAGCCTAACCCTCTAAAACTAACCCAGAGAAGCACAATCTAAATACTCATCTTGTTGGAGAAAATAGTCTCATTACATAATCATAAAAGTCTCAAAAACCTATTACAAGACCTAAGAGTCTATTAGCTTCCTTCAAATTTCAAATCCTAATGAGCTCACGATCAACCCTATTTAACCTAGAGGGTAGCTACCAACATATCCCTAAAAAGTAGGTGATGTGTCCACTTTGACTGCAAGACAAGTGGGTGTTTGTGCACTTGATCTTGAGTTTTCTTGGCTGCTTATTATTTCGAGTTGTTGTAGGTAATCTCGAGGATCCCTTGGCCGCCTTTGGGAGTTAAGGAGGTGGAAAATCCGCCTAGAATCTCTCCTTGTTGTCTACTCTGAGCTTTAATTACAAAATCTTCATCAAAAGTGTAATATCTTCGCGATTTTCCTGCATTTAACTCATGTTAGGCATTCAAAATATGACAATCCCTAATCCCTAATCACCATCTACACTAGCAACATAAGACCATAATATAGTTAAATGTGAGAAAAAGAGACTTAATAAGGCTAAAAGGTTACAATTAACCCCTCCAAATGTACCTAATGATGGAGCTCATCAAGGAGCTATTGCAAAAAAGGTACATTAGGCCAATTTCGTCGACCTGTGGGAGTCTAATCATGTTGGTACAAAATAAGGACAAGACTCAGAGATTCTGTATTGACTATCAGGTGCTGAACAAGATCATTGTTTGAATAGGTATCTGATTCCATGGATTTATGACCTCATAGACCAGGTCAAGTGGGTGAAATATTTTAGCAAGATTGACTTGAAGTCTTATTATCCCCATGTACCAATCGAACCCTCTGATGTGTGAAATATTGCCTTCAAATCCAAGGAGGGAATTTTTGAATAATTGGTCACACCTTTTGGGTTGACCAATGCCCCCAAAATCTTCATGCGGATGATGGAAGAAATTTTGTTACCTTTCACCAACTTATTCATGGTGTTGTATTTGGATTACATCCTGATCTTTAGCGAAATTTGGAAAGAGCATCGCCACCACATTTGACAGGGCCTCCAAACACAATGACAACACAAGTTGTGTCTTAATTTGGAGAAATGCACTTTTGGCATGACCCATGTTAAATTATAGGGCACATCATCGATGAGCAGGGTATGCATTTGGACCCCGCCAAGGTACAGATCATTTGGGATTAGCCATCCCCAACCACTCTAACAGAGCTCCGCAACTTTCTGGGTCTTGCAAACTTCTACCGTACGTTCATATTGGGATTCTCTCATATCACTTAGTCTTTGAGTCAAGTCTCCAAGGGAGGGGTGAAATAAAATTTCTTTTGGTTTGAATCCCAACAGAAGACATTCGCTGAGTTGAAGCATCAACTATACTCTGCAACAATTCTCTCATTAACAGACTTGAAACAATAATTTTAGATCGAGACAGATGCCTTAGACTATGCTATTAGTGTAGTTCTTACTTAATAGGGGAATCCAATGGCATACCACAATGAGAAACTTCCAGACAAAATATAAAAGTATCCCACCTATGAAAAAGAGATGTATTCCTTTGTGCAGGCCTGCCAACAATGGAAGAATTTCATTATGGGGAAGGAAATGATCATCCACATAGACCACTGACCCCTGTAGTTCATATGGACACAAGGGAAGTTACGAATGATCGCTATATAAAATGGTCCACATACCTGTTGTTAGCATAGTTCTTTGCTAAGTCATGAGCCTATTTTAAATTTTTTGTTTTTTAGGTTAGACTTTGTAAATTAAAAAAAAATAAAAAATTAACGCTACCTCAATTTCCAGTAGCGTATGCTTTGTATTTTTTCGGACAATCTGTTTAATTCTATTTTGTGTTTTTTTTCTTTAATTCGATGCTACCAGAAATTTTGGTAACATCCTGTGCTTTTAAAAAATAAAAGAAAAGTGCATTTTCTTTGTGTCAATCCATGTGTTCTTGTTTTAAAATATGTTTTAAATATTTGTTCATGATTTCAGTCATGTGATAGGTAGCATTTACGGTCAGTAATGTTAAGATTACAGTCATGGTTATGCGTTTAGCATTTAGGTGTCAATCCACAGTTAACACAACAAACTGTTGTTACATCCTGTCTGTTAGCTGAGTCACCTCATTCATATTTCGAATATCGTGTTATGTGTTTGAATAGATCGAGGAGATGTAGGTTAAATGCAATGACCATTTGGTTGATCACACATAGAATCTGCCGAAAATTTAGGCCAGTCATAAAGGTTCAGTGGAGGTGATTGCCAGTCACAGATCTGCTCATCTCCAGCCCCTGTATCATGCCATCTGAAGCTACGCAACCAACTGAAGATCATAATGACTATCACATGGTGCATACTATGGTCCTGGATACTTACCATAATGAAAATCTCTTGCATGCAAGGGTGAACCAATGTAGTTGTTTTAAACCTCCAAGAATGAAGGACGACTCTTAATTTTGAGTTTAGTTGTTGGTGAACGAGATTTTCTAGTGAGAATTTTGAGAAGGGAGTCTTAGATTTTAGACAAGATCTCATAGAAGACATGACAACACGTGTTAAGTGAGCTCTTCTAGCCTTGGCACCTATCAGATTTTACAGACAAGCTTATTTATTACTAAATATGACTAAAAGAGGAGGAAAGCTAAAACGAATTGAACCACAAGGATCTGACCTAGTGGATGCAAATTCGATTGTGAGAAGATTGTTTGTTCAAGCAGGGTGGTATCCTTTGTGTTCAAGACTGTGAAGCTCTCACTTAGTAGTTGCTCAGGAGTTTGCACATTCTTTCAATGGACAAGAAGAAACCATCTATGGCCTTAAATTATAGGTATCAGTAGATTCAATTGTTGAGGCATTCAACCTTCCACAGGAAGGAGAAATTTTGTTTAAAGACCAAGTCATCATTGGAGGAGACCTCAACAGTTTCCTTAAATATGGACACAAATATCCCAACCGGGCCAAAGGAATTCCCAATATTTTCCTTAAAAATGAATGGGCTGAAGTTGTTAAGATCATCAAAAATTACATCACTTGTGAGAGGAGGTATACTGTGGTTTTTCTTTATCACATGAGATTTATATTTCATATTGCGGGTATGAAGACCCTCAATTTTCCATTATTTTTTCTGAAGAGCTTGATAGAGATGTCAGCCATGATTCAAACACACACTGCTGCTTTAGAATATAACTTGTATCATCACGCTCTCATTAAAGTGTTAGTTGAGGAAGAACTAAGGAAAATAAATCAATCATGGGACCATTTTATGTTTTACAGGGCAAGCCAACCTGCACCTACACCTCTAGCTCAACTGTCTCCAGCTTCACAGCAACACCCTTAGCTTGCAAAAAAACAAAGAGAAAGGATAATAAGGAGAATATCAATAAGGCCAAGAGCAGAAAAGAAAATAATCCTTTAGCCACGGTTGAGAGGAAGTTGGAGAAAGGAGAGATCTCATCAATAAATAAACCTAAATCCATGAAAATGGTGCCTCCCATTTCTCCTTTTCCTAATGTTTATACCAGATCTCGAAGAGGAAGGTATGCAACTGCAGAAAAATCTAAATCATAGGTGCTACCGGAAATTCCGGAAGCAGACATTCAATAGAAAATACAGAAAGAATATCAACCCACAAATTTTGATGAAGAGATTCGAAAAGATGCAAGGTATCAAATAAGTAGAAAGAGAAAGAGAGAGAAGACCAAACCTATTGCCGGTACCAGAAAAAGACATACCAGCGGCAACGAAAAAATTCAGGATCAAATCTAAGGGTCTACATAATCCAAGTTTGTTGACAGAGGTCATTGATGTAGAAGGAAAATATGTAGGGTTAAGACTAATGAGTCTAAGAAGAAAGACAAAGGCAAATCCCCTTCAGATCAACAAACAAAACCCTTAAAAAGAAGAAAGATCCAAAAGGGTTCAAAGGAGAAAAATACCATTGTCAAAGAAGCAGCCACAAGGATTACAAGGTCAAGATCAGCTATTGATAGCAAGTCATACTTGGACAAGATTTCTAAAGCTACAGCCCATATGGAACAAAGGAAAAAAGGTTTCCTGATAAAACAACTTATTTCTTATTACTCAAATTTCGAAGTGTATAAGTTTGCACAGGTTTTACAAATGTTTGTTGTGCATTTTTTAAAAAGAAAAAGAGTGCTACCAGAAATTCCAGTAGCATTAAAGTTTTTACGTAGTTATAGGTTTTTACCAGAATTTCTAGTAGCGCATGTTTTAAATGATTTTTGACATATGTCAGCAAAGTTTCTGAGAAAGTTTAGGAAAGATAAGGACTCATAACGATATGGATATAACCAGTTATGGTGATAATTGGTTATGAGGTTGTTCAAGGTCATATTTAATGAAGACACATGGTCATTTAAGAACCAAAGACATGAGGAGGAAAATCAGTAGAAAAGGGGCAGCATGTCAACATACTCTATAGTTCAGTCCAAAATCTCTTCTCTTCTCTCATCTACATCTGTAATTTCAGTTAGATTTCGATGGGATATAGTTTAATGTCCTATAACACCTATGCAATGTTAGGAATAGTGGTTCCTTCTTTTTAGGAGAGATGGAGTTGGTGCATATCTTTCTATATATACAATTTCATGGTTGGATATTGGTCTATTTGAAGACTTAATATAATAAAGAAAACTCATTTTTGCACTTCATGCTAGAATATTTTGTGATTTAACGACTATGTAATGTATGGTCTATTTCTCTCATTGTTTATTTCTTCTAATTTATGAGTTGCAACAGCTATTAAGGTGCAAGTAAGAAACTGTTATAGGATCTAATAGTAAATTATATGTTGTTTAGTTTCCTGCAGATATATAAATTTTGTGTAAAACATGTTAGTCAAGGTTTCATGAAAGATTTATGATATAATTTATCCATGTACTCTACTTTCTAAATGTTGTTACTTTACATAAAACACACTTTGTGTAAAGAGCCATCATTATAGTTGTATGATTGATTTAGGATATGAATATTTCTTAGAATAAGTACCAGCTATCTATCTCCTTTCATTTGTTACACTCTTCTCCCTATACTAACAATTTACCCATACAATTTATAATTTCCACAACTTTCAAAATGCATGAAATTCTTAAAGAATAAAAATCATTTCAAACTATTTGAGAAGCCATCCCACCACTCAAAATATTTAAATTTGAAATGAACTATGATGGGTAAGGCTTACTCCTTTTTAAGGAAAGGAGTGACTCCTTGCCCTAACACTTGTAACAACTCCATCTGAACATTAAGTACAAGAAGGGAAACACCAACAATTTTGCAGACTACCTCTGTCGACCGTCGGTGATGACGTTGACCACTATGCTCGATTATTGTGAGCACGAGACTTTGGGTAGGCTGCCTCTTTACAAGAGTGATCTAGAATTCCGCAACACATACCAGACGCTCCTAGAAGGCAATCAAGTTCCAAATTATCACTTCTAGGATGCACTATTATGCCACCTGGGACACCTTTATGTTCCTTCAAGCGAGCTTGCTGAGATGATTTGGGAAGTGTGTTACATGCGGGTTGCTGGACATTTTGGGGTAGAGAAAAAAGTGGTATCACTCCAAAAGTATTTTTATTGACTGAACCTTCGATAAAATGTTTGGAAGTACGTGAGATTATGTACTTCCTACGCCATTTCCAAACTGACCATCAAGAAGCAAGGCCTATATACTCCTCTACCTACTCCTAGTCGACCTTGGGAATCCATTTCCATGGATTACATGTTGGAAATCCCTTCTACTAAGCATAACAACGACTGTGTTTTCGTGGTCGCTGACAAATTATCTAAGATGGACATTTTGACAACCTGCAAGAAGAGTATCACATCATTATCCACTGCTAAACTCTTCCTTGAACAAGTGTGGGTGCACTTTGGGATCTCACAGTCCGTTATCACAAATCAAGATAGTAAGTTTATAGGTACATTTTGGTCAAGTCTCTGGTTGATGTTGGAAACGAAGCTCACTAATTCTGCGACTTTCAACCCCAAAACTAATGGTCAAACATAGGTCGTCAACATGATGATCATGCACATTCTGCCCATGTACAACTCGAAGCATCCTCGTACATGGGATGAAAGCCTTCCCTATGTACAACACAACTACAACTGAACCCTCCATACCTCAATTGGCCACAACCCATTTTAGGTAGGATTGGGATTCCAAAAACTATGCCCCATTGATATTTCCATACCACTTGCATCTACTCAGGTAGATTCAGCTCATGTCCAATCCAAATATGATAGGGAAAACAACTTTATTGAGCGCATTCAAAGTGTATTTCAATAGGTCCATGACATATTGGATAGAGCCAATGCTAAGTACAAGCAATGAAATGATTAGCATCAGGTGCCACACAAGTTCTAGATGGGTGACAAAGTTTGGCTACATTTGTAGATGGAGTGCCTCACTAGACCCCACCAAAAACTTAGCCCACTATGATATGGGCCATACACCATCACCAAAGCTATAGGATATAATTCCTTCGAGCACAAAGATACACTGTTCCTTGCCCTGCACCCAATGTTCAATGTGGACCACCTTTGGCCATACTTTCCATCATTACTGGACACATCTCACACTGGAGAATAACTCACACCACTAGATCTAAACCCAATTTCATGGAATAGGACAAAATTGATCAGATCATGGACACACAAATAGATAATAGTCATTAGCATAGGATCCAACGATATCATGTTGTCAAAGCTAGCCAACACCTACACTAAGGCAAGTGACTCACTAGGGACCAAATTCAGCAGAAGTTTCCCCATCTCATGGACGCGGCCAACCTAATGGGGAACATTGATTCCTAATGGGGGAGGACTGATCCAAGTGGATATTGGTGGCCACCCTCCTATTCCACTTGGAACCCCACTGTTAGAGTCGGTCTGTTCATCCCTCCGTCAGAGATCAAAATCTCTTTGTTGCATTTCATTTTTTAGGTGTCTCATTCACTTCAGTCATTTGCATTCCATTAGGAGCATTGGTCTTCTGACAGAAGGGTTTTGTCACTCATACCCCTCATGCCTTGTACCTGTTGGCTTAGGTTTGTTTATCGAAGTTCATCAAAATGAATTTTAAGGTCATTTACAGTCCTGTTTGATCTCTTGGTCAGCAAAGAGTCTTTTTAGGGTTTTTTAGTCATTAGGTCTAGGGTTTAGTCTTCAAAATGTTTAATAATGCCAGCAGGCCAGAGGGAGGATCAAAATAATTTTTCATCTCAAGAAATTTCATCGTTATAATGATTTATCATGACTTTTCTTCAAAAATTTGTTTTGAAGAAAATCGTCATTTCGTCTTTTGTAATAAATTCCATGTACATTTTTCAAGTTTTCAGTTGTTAAAATATTTAGGCGCGGCCCTGGTCGCCTTTTCCAAGTTTAGTACAGTCATCCCTGCAAAAAATAGACAAGAGTGTTGTCATTTCAGTCAAAAAATCAAAAGGAAACAAGCAAAACGGAGTTCTTTTGTAAAAATGCCAAAGTTTTAAAATAGTGGTTTTTTCAAATTGAAAATCAAAGTGAGTGGGCATATAAGATGTTTTCATGGTTGCTACAATCCATTTATAAGCCAAGAGACAAAAGTGAAGCTGAATCAAACCGTGGAGGAACAAAACAAGTCTTTGGAAGGAAGTTGTGGTTGATTTTGCCTGCGCGGCACATAGAGTGTCCATCGCGGCGCACTAGGCAGGCGCGGCACATAGAGCCGCTCTGCACAGTGTAAAATTACTCTGGCGCGGTGCACACAGAGGTCACGGCGTGTTGGGTCAGGCACGCGGCGCGTAGGACAAACAGTGAATTTTTTTTACCATTGTTTCCACAAACTCAAATTAACTCGGTTCTTTGTCTAAGTAAGTTCATGTGAACTCACATTTTCTATTTACAAGTGTTTTGAAGATGGATTATGAGAGTTTGAGACTCAAAAAAAAAATCCTATCATCTTGTTGAAATGCCTCCTTTAGGGTTTTGAAACTGAAATTTTAAAATTAATTTTGGTGCCAATCTTTTCCATTTCTCACCTTGTTGGTTCCTTCTTCTCACTGTTATCCCACCGATACAAGCCCATCCCCTATCCCCTTACATTCCCAAAGTCACTTCATTCCCTTTCATTCATATTTCCCAATCTCACTTACGAAATTTCCCCAAATCCCAAAAATTCAAGTGACTGTCCCATTGCCTCCACATTTGTCAAATCACAATTTTTTTAAAGGGCATTTCACTTGACAAAACTTCATCATTCCCACTGTCCTATTTTTCCTCACAATCCCTCCCATATCACCATTTATTTGGCAATCGAATTGAAAACACCAAACTCTTCATATTCACCTCAGGCGACATAGATGAAGAAGGCATCGAGGAGGCGTGAAAAGGGCATGATTTTGGCCGAAGCCTTGTTGGGTGAGAATGATACTTGATGAGGGACCTTCACTCCAAATTTCAGCAAATTTGGAGAAAATTTTGTCATTTTTGAGTTTTTGGTCACAAAACAGATTTTCCTGCCCAACGCAATGATTTTGGCCGAAGCCTCGTTGGCTGAGCATGATACTTGATGAGGGACCTTCACTCCAAATTTCAGCAAATTTGGAGAAAATTTTGTCATTTTTGAGTTTTTGGTCACAAAATAGATTTTCCTGCCCAATGCGTAGCGCCACCTTGCGCGCGCATACGTTTGAGAGATCTTCTAGAGGAAAAATTGACATTTTTGGATTTTTTATGAAAATTTATGCATGCTCAGGAATGGCCTAAGAATTTCATCAAGTTCTAGATGGCCTAAAGGGTCAAAAACACCTTGAAAATGGCCTTTCTGCCACCTTTTACACACACAAGAACCAGTCTTGGGAGATTGAACTTTTGGAGGGGAAAATGAACACCAAATCTAGAAATTTCACTTGGGTTGGAAAGTAGACAGGCAGGGCTTTCTAACGAGCTATCATGAGCTCAATTTAGACTTCAGGAAGGGCCTCAAAATCAGCTCCAAACTTGTGCTACGCATATAGATTTTTGGCGCGGCGCATAGAGAATTTTGGCCTATTTTTCACTCTTCAGCTCAGAATTTTGCCCAGTTTTGACTAGTTTTACTTTCTGATGTAACTATTGATCTATCTTGATGTAATTTCATGTTCATGATGTAATTTGGGCATATTTTTACTTGTTCCAGAAGATTCATTCACTAAAGGGTGAAATGTGAGTGAATGGATCAGTTTCCTAGCATACAGAGGCAAGTTGTTTGATTGCCTAGATTTCAGTTCCTAGTTTAGAATTGGTTGAAACAGCCCCTAGAAGGATGAAATCGACCCCTAGAGGCATGGGAATGGGTTAGGAATGTCTATATGATGTATTTTATCAGTCATTTTCAGGGTTGGACTCTTAGGAATAGTTTGGCACCTCATTGTATATTCATTTCAGCATTTTTGGCAAAGGAAAGACCAGGGTTTTGTAGCACTTGTTGGGATCCTTGTGGCTCTGAGTTTTGATGATGTTTTTCTCCATGTAATAGTAAGTTTCATTAATTTTTTATGTATGCCATTTCCATTCTCTTTGCTTCTGAAATTAAACAATTGAGTAACTAAGGTAGAATTCATTAGTTTGCTGGTGCTCTGCCTTAAAATTTTGTTTAGTTTTATATGTTTTCCTCCGTTTGAAGAGGATCCTTGCAACCTCTTGCCCTCTTCAGCTCCTCAGCATTCTTTTGTATCCGTTCATTGAATCTAAGACATCAAAGTCATTGCCTTCCCTGCCCCAACTTGAACTCTACAAGAATTTGGCCTCATCCCCAAGCCCAAAATTGTCTTTCCCTTTTTCCAACAAAACCCCAAAAAATAAAAAAAAATCCTCCTATTTGTATATCTAGCCTAAGATTAGTTGTTGTTTCAGTCATCTCAAGCCCCATTGAATAATTTTCGTTGAGATTGACCCGGAGAGAGCCCTCTCCTGTTCTGGTAGGGATAGCTACCAGACTGAGCGTGGTTTGGTGTTATCCTGACTCTGCCTTCTTTTAGCCTGAGGTCGATTTAGGCAATAACATAGTGGTGACCATACTGGGGAGAAAATGGTTTTCTTGTTGGTGTTATTTGTTTTATAAGCTACAGACAGAGCCTGAAGTTATGCCATGTAGCCTTCGAAATTCTCTTTCTTTGCATTAGCGAAAGTAGATAAATGTTGTTTCAGTCGATCTCCGGTCTAGCTTGTGAACGTGACACTTGAATTGTGGATTGTCTTGCCCCAGTACATGTATCAAGTTCAGATCTGATTTTTGATGGTGGACAAATATCAGACATTAGAAGGCTGAAATCATTCACCTGGTGACTCCAACTCAATGTAGAGACTCCACTGGAGGACTGACTCTTTCTCTGCGAAAATGGAAGGATCTTCCACAAAGTTCAGGTATCCAAAGTGGAATGGTATTCAGGATCTAGTCTCCTTTCTTGCAAATTACTTCTTTGCTGTTCTTGAAGCTATCCTGAAAGTTTTTCAGAATTTGTTGTATGATAAAGGTGATCAAAATCTTCACTCGACCTATTCAAAAAGTGTAAATACTAAGTTTCCCTTTGATCCTGGTCTCCTTACTTTTCCCACATCTTATGTTGACTCTCTTCAGAGTGATGAGCTTAAAGAAAACCAAACTGATCCCGTAGATCTTGTATATACTCCTACACCTTGTATAGTCCCCGATAGGTATAAACCTCTTGTTTTACCTTCTGTTCTCCATGTTTTCCCTGCAAATTATTACCTATATTTGCCGAGATTTGATGGTGAATGTAACAATGTCAACGCTGAGCAACATGTGCAGAATGTTGAGACTTTCCTATATCTTTTTGAAGTTGATGAATAAGATGTTTGTATTAGACTGTTTTCTCTTTCTTTGCAAGGCAAAGTCAAGAGTTGGTTCAAAGCCCTGCCTGATGCGAGCATCTTAGATTTCCAGCAGTTCGTCAAAGTTTTCCTTGACAGGTGGGTGATCGGACAGAATCCTTTCCTTATTTTAGACGAGTATGCCCAGCTGAAAAGACTGCCAGGGGAGACAGTACAACAGTTTTCTGCCAGATTTAACCAAGTATATTTTTCGATGCCAGCTAATATAAGACCTTCTCCTAGATCTGCTCTCTTGCACTACCCAGGTGCCTTTGATCTGGAAATGGAGTTTCAATTGAGAGAAAGGAATCTTGCAACACTTCAAGAGATGCAGAACAGTGCATAAATGTAGAGGCTCATTTGTTGATCCGAAGGGAAAGGTTGAAGGAAGTAGAGATGAAAAACATGGATCTGGAGAAATTGACATCTCTAGAGGTAAAGCTTGACATTTTGGTAAGTGCAGTAGAAGAGATGATGCACAAGATCACCACAAGGAATGAGTATAGCATTCAAACCCATGGCTCGATGATTGAAGAAGAACAAGTTGCTGATCCAAAACATTTTGTTTCTTATTCCAGTTGTCATAGTGATTGTTTTATAGATCATCTTGAAGAAGAGAGAGCTGTTGATATGACATGTATGCTTGATGATGTGTTTTATACTGATGATTTGCCTCAGTTTGATCAGTATGATGATGATTATGTTCTCAAAACAGAAACTGATTTTGCAGACAAATCAACAGCTAGTTTGTGGAAGGAGGAAGTTCACTTTTAGCAGCTCGAGTACAGTGATCAACCAATGCATATCAACTATGACAATGATGAGGAAAGTGTAGCAAATTTTGAAGTAAGTGAAGGATCTTTGCCTTTTTGTTTTGATTTGTTTCAGTTCATCAGAGACAACTTTCATGCAATCAGAAATCAATTGTCAACAAGTCTTGATTTGGATCATCTTGTGGGCAATGAAAAATTTGTTCAAGACTTCTCATATTCAGATTTACAGTCCTCGAATGTCATTTATGGTCAAGTTGCAGATGAGAACTTGGAAGCTGGCACATATGATCAAATGCTACAAGGTGACTCTGTTCCCTTTTGTTTTGAATAATTCCAGTTGTTGAAGGGTAAATTGCATATTAAATCTTCAAATGAGCCTGTAGGAAATCAACAATCTCTCAGTTTTAATAATGAGGATGAGACAGATAGCGAAATTCTTGAGCAAGTTGTTGATGAGAAATCTTCCCTTGAAACGACTGATGAAATCATTTTGGATACAAAACCCTCCCTAGCTCTAGATTTGCAGCCACCAAACGAAATGGAAGGTCATATTGTAGATGAAGGCGTGGAAGTTGAAATACATGATTTAATGATGCAAGAGGATTATGTACCCTTTTGTTTCGAAGCATTTCAGTTCATAAAGCAGAATCTTCGTAATATCTCTCAAGAAAAAGATGAACAACCAGTAGGATGTCATACAGTTTCAATGGATACGTCATAGCAATCTTCTCAAGTTTTTGATGATCCTATTGCTCGTGTATTGGATGATGTTTGCTGTAAAATTTTTCCTCCATTAGCTAACCATGTGCCGGAAAAGAATGTTGATGATAATCTTATTCAAAGGTCGCCTTCATTGTCTTGTTTAACAAATTTTTCATTACAAAGCTCACACCAATGTTTGCAGTTATATGAGGAGATTGATAAGGGAGACTTTTGTTCTGTTTGGAATAAGCTCCAGAGTTTGGTTATTCACGAAATTCAGGATCCTTTTGGCAGCCTGCTACAGTCACCAAAGAAAGCCAGCACAGATGTGAGGAAAATCTTAATATCCAGCTATGAAGATCACTTGGACCAGAGCAATAATGTGTTAATGGAAATCAATAACTATGTTTATGAAGATCCTTTCGCAGTATTCTTGAAGTCATCTAGTCAATTCATGCTTTGCAAGTTTATCAGCAGTCAACTTGATTTCAAGTTTTCATGGGAGTTGCCTTTCGATTCTTTCCTTTTCCTGCGCATCAGAAAGCACTTGGGAAGAAATCAAATAGCAGCCAGGATGCTTACATGGTTGCATTGGCTGTTCCATTTCACTTGATCGGGTGGTGAAAAGAACAATTAGAGTAGGTTTGGTGAATAAGCTCAATTATGAGCATCTTTTCAGTTTGTTAGTTATGTTTTAGTCATGTTTGGTTTCATTATGGTTTTCAGTTTTAACCTTGAGTCAGAGTCCATCTGCATAATGCTAGTTTTTGTGTTTTGATTCCATTGCCCAATGGACGAAGGCACTGTCTGCTCGCCCAAAGATCTGTAGTTCTTGGCACCTCCAAGGAGCTACCATCCCCATTGGAGCCAATGTTAGAGTCGGTCTGTTCATCCCTCCGTCAGAGATCAAAATCTCTTTGTTACATTTCATTTTTTAGGCGTCTCATTCACTTCAGTCATTTTCATTCCATTAGGAGCATTGGTCTTCTGATGGAAGGGTTTTGTCACTCATACCCCTCATGCCTTGTACCTGCTGGCTTAGGTCTATTTATCGAAGTTCATCAAAATCAATTTTAAGGTCATTTACAGTCCTGTTTGATCTCTTGGTCAACAAAGAGTCTTTTTAGGGTTTTTTAGTCATTAGGTCTAGGGTTTAGTCTTCAAAATGTTTAATAATGCCAGCAGGCCAGAGGGAGGACCAAAATAAGTTTTCATCTCAAGAAATTTCATCGTTATAATGATTGATCATGAATTTTCATCAAAACTCTATTTTGAAGAAAATCGTCATTTCGTCTTTTGTAACAAATTCCATGTACATTTTTCAAGTTTTCAGTTGTCAAAATCTTCAGGTGCAGCCCTGGTTGCCTTTTCAAAGTTCAGTATAGTCATCCCTGCAAAAAATAGACAAGAGTGTCGTCATTTGAGTCAAAAAATCAAAAGGAAACAAGCAAAACGGAGTTCTTTTGTAAAAATGCCAAAGTTTTCAAACAGTGGTTTTTTCAAATTGAAAATCAAAGTCAGTGGGCATATAAGATGTTTTCATGGTTGCTACAATCCATTTATAAGCCAAGAGACAAGAGTGAAGCTAAGTCAAACCATGGAGGAACAAAACAAGTCTTTGGAAGGAAGTTGTGGTTGAGTTTACCTGCGCAGCGCATAGAGTGTCTGTCGCAGCGCACTGGGAAGGCACGGCGCATAGAGCCGCTCTGCACGGTGTAAAATTACTCTGGCGCGGCGCACATGGAGGTCGCGGCGCGTTGGGTTAGGTGCGCGGCGCGTAGGATAGACAGTGAAATTTTTTTACCATTGTTTCCACAAACTCAAATTAACTCGGTTCTTTGTCTAAGTAAGTTCATGTGAACTCAAATTTTCTATTTACAAGTGTTTTGAAGATGGATTATGAGAGTTTGAGACTCAAAAACAAAATCCTATCATCTTGTTGAAATTCATCCTTTAGGGTTTTGAAACTGAAATTTTAAAATTAATTTTGGTGCCAATCTTTTCCATTTCTCACCTTGTTGGTTCCTTCTTCTCACTGTTATCCCACCAATACAAGCCCATCCCCTATCCCCTTACATTCCCAAAGTCACTTCATTCCCTTTCATTCATATTTCCCAATCTCACTTACGAAATTTCCCTAAATCCCAAAAATTCAAGTGACTATCCCATTGCCTCCACATTTGTCAAATCACAAGTTTTTTAAAAAGGCATTCCACTTGAAAAAACTTCATCATTCCCACTGTCTTATTTTTCCTCACAATCCCTCCCATATCACCATTTATTTGGCAATCGAATCGAAAACACCAAACTCTTCATATTCACCTCAGGCGACATAGATGAAGAAGGCATTGAGGAGGCGTGAAAAGGGCATGATTTTGGCCGAAGCCTTGTTGGCTGAGCATGATACTTAATGAGGGACCTTCACTCCAAATTTCAGAAAATTTGGAGAAAATTTTGTCATTTTTGAGTTTTTGGTCACAAAACAGATTTTCCTGCCCAACGCGTAGCGCCACCTTGCACGCGCTTACGTTTGAGAGATCTTCTGGAGAAAAACTTAACATTTTTGGATTTTTTATGAAAATTTATGCATGCTCAGGAATGGCATAATAATTTCATCAAGTTCTGGCTGGCCTAAAGGGTCAAAAACACCTTGAAAATGGCCTTTTTGCCACCTTTTACACACATAGGAACTAGTCTTGGGAGATTGAACTTTTGGAGGGGAAAATGGACACCAAATCTAGAAATTTCACTTGGGTTGGAAAGTAGACAGGCAGGGCTTTCCAACGAGCTATCATGAGCTCAATTTTGACTTCAGGAAGGGCCTCAAAATCAGCTCCAAACTTGTGCTACGCATATAGATTTTGGGCGCGACACATAGAGAATTTTGGCCTATTTTTCACTCTTCAGCTCAGAATTTCGCCCAGTTTTGACTAGTTTTACTTTCTGATGTAACTATTGATCTATCTTGATTTAATTTCATGTTCATGATGTAATTTGGGCATATTTTTACTTGTTCTAGAAGATTCATTCACTAAAGGGTGAAATGTGAGTGAATGGATCAGTTTCCTAGCATATAGAGGCAAGTTGTTTGATTGCCTAGATTTCAGTTCCTAGTTTAGAATTGGTTGAAACAGCCCCTAGAAGGATGAGATCGACCCCTAGAGGCATGGGAATGGGTTAGGCATGTCTATATGAGGTATTTTCTCAGTCATTTTCAGGGTTGGACTCTGGGGAATAGTTTGGCACCTCATTGTATATTCATTTCAACATTTTTGGCAAAGGAAAGACCAGAGTTTTGCAGCACTTGTTGGGATCCTTGTGGCTCTGAGTTTTGATGATGTTTTTCTCCATGTATCTGTAAGTTTCATTAATGTTTTATGTATGCCATTTCCCTTCTCTTTGCTTCCGAAATTAAACAAATGAGTAACTAAGGTAGAATTCATTAGTTTGCTGGTGCTCTGCCTTAAAATTTTGTTTAGTTTTATATGTTTTCATCAGTTTGAAGAGGATCCTTGCACCTTATTTCCCTCTTCATCTCCTCAGTAGTCTTTTCTATCCATTCAATTAATCTAAGACATCAAAGCCATTGCCTTCCCTGCCCCAACTTGAACTCTGCAAGAATTTGGCCTCATCCCCAAGCCCAAAATTGTCTTTCCCTTTTTCCAACAAAACCCCAAAAAATCAAAACAAATCCTCCTATTTGTATATCTAGCCTAATATTAGTTGTTGTTTCAGTCATCTCAAGCCCCATTGAATAATTTTCGCTGAGATTGACCCGGAGAGAGCCCTCTCCTGTTCTGGTAGGGCTAGCTACCAGACTGAGCGTGGTTTGGTGTTATCCTGACTCTGCCTTCTTTCAGCCTGAGGTAGTTTTAGGCAATAACACCCACCATTCTTTCTTTTAGTTATTCAATTTCCTTAATTGTATCACAATTTACTATTTTTGGCAGTTTTTCAGTTCGTAAACTTCTGAAGTCGTTTTGACGGAATAAAACACGTGTTTAGGAAAAACTAAGAGACCAAAAAATTCCCAATTTTTCTTACAAATTTTTGGCCATCCTACTCTTAAATATATTTGAAATAAGTTATTATGAAAGGAAAATGGAGATCGTATGCCAAAGTTACGATAATGGGAAGCTGATGTTAGAAATTACACCAACGGGGCCCACAAAATTTTGGCGCTTTGTCTCCTAGGGTTAGGTTTTTCGAGGTTTATGGTTTCTCATTGTTTATGAATGATAAAAATTCCACTGAGCCTCATTGTAACATAGTTAAGAGGCATGTAGTTACCACATATCTTCTCAAAGATAAGCCACCATCGCCCAAGCTAGTTTATTTCCATTATATATGTAAGCATAATTCAATTCTTTGAAATTAATGAAATTAAGTTTTATTGATGTTGCACTTCTGTGTTTATGTTTATATATGTATTATATTTCATTCCTTCATAAGTTCAGATCTGTGGTATGAGAGAAACTTTCTCTTTATCGGCTTTTCTTTGCATGTCCCCAACGAGATCAGGGTATCAGGAGTTAGTGCTCAATCTGGTTGAAATTTTGCAAGATCAACCTCACGAACCTCGACTTCCTCCCATGGCAGAGGAAAATAAAGATGAGGGAGTAGGAGAGCCTTTCAAAATATTGCTCGAGGAGGCCCTCAAGAAATAGAGGAACGCGATGATGGATAACTTTTCCTAAATCCTTCGACGGCTACCCACACGCGACACATATTCATCCGACAGCCACTCTGGAGGCTCCATGAATTTTAAGGTACAATTTAACTTTGACATTAATATATTTGAAAGGAAATAAATTTGGATGCCATAGATAAATGCTTAAACATGTTATAAGGATATTTTTCAGTTCATGACTTTTCCAACTGGGAAAATATTACTTTTGCACTCCTGAAGGTCGCCTCCATGTCAAGGACTGGTGGGAAACCTACTGTGAGAAAAAGGACGAGGGGTAACCCTCACTATTCTCAACCACACCAAATTTTAATTCTTTCTAAGATGCCATAAATGAAAAATAGTACCCTGTGGGTAGCTATGAATAAAAATACATCAAGTGGACCATGCTGCAGCAGGGAAGGGACCAAGATGTGCCAAAGTTCACAAATGGTTTTCATTCCCTTAGCACAAATTTTTTCATCAAGGAATCTGAGCATAATTTGGTACTCAAGTACCATGACTGTTTTCATAAGTCCATCTAGGATGAAATGGAGTTCCTGAACATCTCCTCACTTAGTGCCTCCTATCAGTATGTTGTCAATATCAAGCAGGAGTTTAAACAAAATAAATGGGACTTTGGATATACGAATCTGAAGCAAGGGAAACACACCCACAAATAGCATAAAAAAGGGTAAAGCCAGGGCATAGTGATCTAGGATAACCCATCGAAGCCATAAGCAAAGAAAAAAACCACAGAGACAAATAAGGACATGGGAAATTGGTGTCAGTTCCATAAGAGCTCCACTCTCAACATAACTGAGTGTCGAGCCAAGAAGTCACTAGTGGAAGAGCTGAAGGCTTCTAAATCAGATGCATTCTCTAAATCTAAGTAAGAACCTAATAATGAGAATGAAAAAGGGAAGAAGATTATTGATGTGGAGCCCAGTACCATTGTTGCCACCTCCAATATCTATAAGGATGAGGATGAAGATCCGGAGGAGGGAGAGTACCTTTTACACTCACACATGCGGGTGAAGGGTTCTCCATTGTAGTTCATGGTTGACAGCAGGAGCCAAAAGAACCTCATTTCAGTAGAGGTTGTGAATAGGCTAGGCCGACCAACCATAACATGCCCAAAATCATACACCATCGGCTGGCTTCACCAAGGACAAGATCTCCGCATCATCCAACAGTGTCACCTTCCCTACAACATCGAGCCCTTCATGGATGCAATACTGTGTGATGTTGCTCATCTCGAATTTTTTAATGTATTATCAGGCCAACCATAATTTTGGAAGTGATATGCTATGTATGAATCTAGGCCTCACACTATTATTATTACTTTGGGAAATAAGTTGTACAAGATACCGAAGGTACAAGATCTTTCTGATTGCTGCGAAGCAATGAAGTACGATAATCTCATGGACCAAGAAATTTGTTTTCCTAATGATTCTCCATTAGGGCCGGAATAATATTGTGGCCACAGTCTCTAGACAGGGCTCCTCTGCATGGCAGAAATAGATGGACAAGGATGTGGAGGAGTAGAAGGAAATTTTCACATCTCTTGCAGGGTACCTCTACATTGTTAGCTCAAGAACTCCATCGATATGATCCTGGGCACAAAACTACCCAATAGGTCAATATATCGACATTCTGTTCTAAAGAAAAATGAGATAAAGAGGTAGATTTTGGAGCTACTGCAAAAATGAAACATTAGTCCAATTTCATCGCCCTATGGGAGTTCGATCGTGTTGGTACAAAATAAAGACAGGACCTGGACACTCTATGTTGACTATCAGGCATTAAACAATATCATTGTCTAAAATAGTTATCTCATTCCACGAATTGATGACCTACTGGACCAACTCAAGGGGGCCACATATTTTAGCAATATTGACTTGAAGTCTAGTTATCACCAGATACCAATCAAACCCTCCGATGTGTGGAAGTCTACCTTCAAATCCAAGGAGGGCCTTTTTGAATTGTTTTTTATGCCTTTCAAGTTGATGAATTCCCCCACAACCTTCATGAAGATTGTGGAAGACATTTTGTGACCTTTCACCAACTCATTCGTGGTGGTTTATTTGGATGACATATTGATCTTCAACCAAAGTTGGGAAAACCACCTCCACCATATTCAACAGGTCCTCCAAACACTGTGGCAACACAAGTTGGGTGCTAATTTGATGAAATACACTTTTGGGATGACGGAGGTTCAATATCTAGGGTACATCATCGATGAGAGGGGGGTGCATGTGGACTTGGCCAAGATACAATTCAATCGGTAGCCCCAACCACTCTAGTAGAGCTCTGCATATTTGTGGGTCTTGCCAACCTATACTGTAGGTTCGTGTTGGGATTCTCTTA
Source organism: Pinus albicaulis (assembly GCA_034641835.2). Lineage (NCBI taxonomy): Eukaryota > Viridiplantae > Streptophyta > Pinopsida > Pinales > Pinaceae > Pinus > Pinus albicaulis. The sequence continues at coordinate 148,794,074 of CM076577.1, read as the reverse complement.
TATCACGTGGCCTTTGAGTCAAGACACCAAGGGAGGGGCGAAAGAAAAATTATTTTGGTATGAATCCCAATAGAAGGTGTTCACCAAGATGAATCATTTATTCTGCTCTGCACTAGTGCTCACAGTACCATACCCCCAACAACCATTTGAGATCGAAACAGATGCCTGCGACTATGCTATTGGTGCAATTCCTACTCATCAGGGGCATCCAATGCCATATCAAAGTGAGACACTTTTAGACACAGTTTGAAGGTATCCCACCTATGAAAAAGAGATGTATTCCATTGTGCAAGCCTTCCAACAATGGAAGCATTACATTATGGGGGAGGAAATGGTCATCCACACAGACCATTGACCCCTGCAGTTCATATAGACAGAAGGGAAGTTACATAATGATCGCCATTAGAAATGATCGGCATACTTGTAAAAATTCCACCTGAACATTAATTACAAGAAGGAAAGCACTAACAATGTTTCATATTGGCTTAGACAACCACCTGTCATGGTGTTGACCATTGTGCTCGAATCTTGCAGACACGATACTTTGAGGTGGCCGAATCTTTACAAGAGCGATCCAAAATTTGGCAACACATACAAGATGCTCCTCCAAGGCAAGAAAGTTCCAAATTATCACCTCTAGTATGCACTGTTATGCCACCTCGGACACCTTTGTGTTCTTTCAAGCAAGCGTGGTAATATGATTTGGGAAGCACACTACAGCCAAGTCTCTAGACATTTTGAGGTAGAGAAAATAGTGGTAGTACTGCAAAAGTATTTTTATTGGCTAAACCTTAGACACGAGGTTGGGAAGTACATCAAATATTTCACTGCCCGCGCCATTTTCAAACCCACCATCAAGAAGAAAGGCCTATATACTCCTCTACCTACTTCTAGTTGACCTTCGGAATCCATCTCCATGGATTACATGTTGGGCCTTCCTTCTACTAAGCATGGAAAAGACTGTGTTTTCATGGTCATCGAAAAATTATATAAGATGGACACTCTAACACACTGAAAGAAGAGTATAACAGCTGAAGCCAATGTTAAACTCTTCTTTGAACAAGTGTGGGTGCACTTTTGGATCCCATAGTCCATTATCTTAGATCGGGAAAAAAATTTCCTAACTAAATTTTGGTCAAGTCTCTGGTCAATGTTGGATACAAAGCTCACTAAGTCCATGACATTCCACCCCCAAACTGATGGCCAAACAAAGGTCTTCAACGGGATTATCATGCACATTCTTCACATGTACAAATTGAAGCATCCATGTACATTGGGATGAAAGCCTTCCCTATGTACATCACAACTACAATTGAGCTCTCCATATCTCAACTAGCCATAGCCCCTTTCAGGTGAGATTGAGATTCCAACCAAATTACCCCATTGATGTGGCCATACCATTTGCAGCTACTCAAGCATATTCAGCTCATGTCCAATTCAAAGCTGACATAGCAAAAAAATTCATTGAGGATATTCAACACATCCACCAGCAGCTCCATGACATATTAGATAGAGCCAATGTTAAGTACAAGCAGTGGCATGTTAGGATCGGGTGCCACCCAATTTCCAAGTGAGCGACAAATTTTGGCTACATTTGAAGAAGCAACACCTCACTAGACCCCATTGCAAGATTCACCCACTCAGATATGCACCATACACCATCACCAAGGTTGTAGGAGACAATTCCTTTGAGCTCAACATTCCACCGTTCATTGGCCTACACCCAACATTCAATGTGGACCACCTTCGGCCATACTTTCCACCATTATTGGACACATCTCACACTGGAGAACAACTCATACCAATATAAATAAACCGCAAATGCATGGAACATGCCACAACTGATCGAATCATGGATACCCATATCAATAACACTCACCAACAGAATATCCAACTATATCAAGTTTTCAAAACTATCCAACCCTTGCATCAAGGCAAGTGGTTCACTAGGGACCAAGTTCAGCAGAACTTTCCCGATCTCATGGAGGAACTCAACGCAATGGGGGCCATTTCTTCCTAAGGGGGGAGGACTGATCCGGGTGGATATTTGTGGCCACCCACCTATTCCACTTGGACCCCCATCATGTTTTCTTTCAATTTTTCAGTTTCCTTAATTCTAGCACAATTTACTATTTTTGGAAGTTTTTTAGGTCCTGAACTTCCAGAGTCATTTTGAGGGACTAACATATGTTTTTAGGAGAATCAGAGAGACCATCAAATTTGAAAACTAGCCCACCTATTTTTTTTTTCAGCCTCCTCTTTGAGATATTTGAAATAAGGTATTATGATAGTGAAACAGAGATTGTATGCCAAAGTTACAACCCCCGGAAGTTGACGTTCCAACTTACCCCAGTGGGGCCCACAAGATTTTGATGCTTTATCTCCTAGGGTTAGGGTTTTGGATGTTTATGGTTTCTCATTCTAACACAATTCAAAAGCATGTAGTTGCCACATCTATTCTCAGAGATAAGCTACCATCGCCCGAGCTATTTTATTTCCATTCTCTATGTAAGCATATTTCAGTTCTTTGATATTAATGAAATGAAGTTTTATTTATACCGCACTTTTGTGCTTATGTTTATATATGTATTCAATTTCATTCATGCATAAATTCAGATAAATGGTATCGCAGTGGTCTTCTCTTTCTCGAGTTTTCTTTGCATGTCCCCAACGAGGTCAGCATATAAGTAGTTAGGGCTCGATATGGTTGAACCTTTGGAAGATCAGTATCACAAACCCCAATGGCCTCCCATGGTAGAATAAAAGAAATATTATGGAGTAGGAGATCATTTCAAAATATTGCTTGAGGAGGCCCTTGAGAAATAAAGGAAAGCGATTATGGATAACTTTTCCCAAATCCTTTGACAGCCACCCACAGACGACACATCTTCATTTGATAACTTCTCTGGAAATGCCACACCTTTAACGTAAAAGTTGACTTAGGAATTCACATATTTGAAGGCCAGATAGAATTGAATGCCATAGAAAAATGGTTAAATATGTTGGAAGGATATTTTTGAGTTCATGAATTTTCCAACCAAGAAAAGATTACTTTTGCACTCCTGAAGGCCACCCCCCATGTCAAGATTGGTGGGAAACCTTCTGTGAGAAGAAGGACGAGGGGAAACCCTCACTGTTCTCAACCAGTCCCACTTGGAATTATTTCCAAGATGCCATTAAGGATTAGTATTACCATGTTATTAGCTATGAATACAAATATATAAAGTTGACCACACTGTGGCAGGGAAAGTACCAAGATGTTTCGGTGTTCACAAATAGCTTTCATGCCCTTCGCACGAAGCTGCGCATAAAGTATTTTGAGTGTCATTTGGTACTCAGGTACCGTGATTTTTTACATTAGTACATCCATGAAGAAATGGATTTCCTAGACATCTCCTCGCTCGGTGATGCCTATTGATATGATGTCAATATCGAGAAAAATTTTAAATAGAAGAAGTGAGACTTGAGATATCTGAGTCTAAAGCAAGGGAAAGGTACCCCAAAACTGAAAAAAAAGGGTTAAGCCAAGGCGGGGTGACCCAGGAAAAACCATCGAAGCCATAATCAAAGAAGAACACCATGAATAAAAAGAAGGACACATGAAAGTGGTGTGAGTTCCATAAGAGCTCCACTCACAACACAAGTGAGTGTCGAGACAAGCAGTCACTCGTGGCTAAACTAAAGGCTTTTGAATCATATACATTCTCTGACTATGATTCAGAACCAGATAAGGGGAATGGAAAAGGGAAGAAGATTATTGATGTGGAGCCTAGTGCCACCATTGTCACCACCAAGTTCCAGAAGGATGACCCCTAAGATCTAGAGGATGGGGAGTGCCTCTTCCAGTCACAGATGTGGGTGAAGGGTTCTTCAATAGAGTTCATTTTTGACAACGAGGACCAAAATAACCTCATTTCAGTAGAGCTTGTGAAGAGGCTAGGCCTACCAACCATAACATACCCACATTCGCACACCATCAGGTGGCTTCACCAAGGATGAGATCTTCACATCAGCCAGCGATGTCGCCTTCCCTACAACATCAAGCCCTTCACAAATGAGGTAATGTATGATTTTTCTCCTCTCAAGTTTTGTGATGTATTATTAGGCCAACCATACTTGTCGAAGTGACATTTTTTGTATGAATCAAGGTCTCACACTGTTATTATTACTTTTGGAAATGAGTTTTACAGGATAATGAAGGTAGCATTGCCTACCACCATCTCTCTGATAACTGCGACGCAGCGTATTAATATCATCTCCTGGATTGGGAATTTTTTTTTCCTTATGATTCACCCTCAGGGCCAGAAGAATATTTTGGCCACGACCTCTAAGCAGGGCTCCTCCACATGGTAGAAACAGATAGACAAGGTCATGGAGGAGTACAAGTACATTTTCACCTCTCCCGTAGGGGTACCTCTCCACTGTCAGGTCAAACACTCCATCAATATGACCCCTGATGCACCGCTACCTAATGGGTTGATCTATTGTCATTTTATTCTAGTGAACGATGAGATCAAGAGGTGGATTCAATAGCTATTGCAGAAAAGGCACATTAATCCATGTTCATCGCCTTGCGAGATTTTTTTGGTGTTGGTACAGAAGAAGGACAGTACCTGGAGACTCTGTATTTAGTATCAGGCATTGAACAAGATCATTGTCTGGAATAGGTATTTGATTCCACCAATTTATGACCTGCTAGACCAGATCAAGGGGGAAAATATTTTATAAATATTGGCTTGAAGTCTGGTTATCACCAGGTACCAATTGAACCCTCTAGTGTGTGGAAGAATCCCTTAAAATCCAAGGAGGGCCTTTTTGAATGGCTAGTCATGCCTTTCGGGTTGACGAATGCCCCCGAAAACTTCATGAGGCTGATGGATGACATTTTAAGACCTTTCACCAACTAATTTGTAGTGGTGTATTTGAATGACATCATGATCTTCAACTAGAGTTGGGAAGAGAACCTCCACCACATTCAACAAGTAGTCCAAACACTGGGACAACACAAGTTGTGTGTTAATTAGGAGAAATGCACTTTTGGCATGACCTAGGTTCAATATCTGGGGTACATAATTAATGAGTGAGGTGTGCATGTAGACCCAACAAAGATACATGTGATTCGGGATTGGCCAACCCATACCACTCTAATATAGCTCCACATATTTCTAGGTCTTGCCAAATTCTACTGCAGGTTCATTTTGGGCTTCTCTCATATCACTTGGCCTTTGACTCAAGTCACCAAGGGAGGGGCAAGAGAAAATTTATTTTTTTCTAAGTCCAAATAGAAGGCATTCTTCAAGTTCAAGCATCAACTCTCCTTTGCATCAGTGCTCACAATAACAGACTTGCAGCAACCATTTGAGATCGAGAGAGATGCCTCTAATTATGCTATTGGTGGAGTTATTACTCATCAGAGGCATCTAGTGGCATATCACAGTGAGACAATTTTAGAAACGGCATGAAAGATTCCCACCTATGATAAAAATATGTATTCCATTCTGCAAGCCTACCAACAATGCAAGCATTACATTATGGGGAACGAAACGACCATCCACACAGACCCCTGACCCTTGCACTTTATATAGACACAAGGGAATTTACAAAATGATTGCCATCATAAATGGTCCACATACCCACAATAGTTCCATCTGAACATTAAGTACAAGAGAGGAAACAAAAACAATGTTGCTGACTACCTCAGCCGACCACCGGTCATGGCGTTGACCACTATGCTCAACTCTTGTGGGCATGAGACTTCGAGGTGGCTGACTCTTTACAAGAATGATCCAGAATTCGGTAACACATACCAGACTCTCCTAGAAGGTAAGCAAGTTCCAAATTGTCACCTCTAGGATGCACTGTTATGTCACCTGGGAAACCTAAATTTTCCTTCAAGCGAGTGTGCCAAGATTATTTGGGAAGTGCACTGCAACCAGGTCGCTAAACATTTCTGGGTAGAGAAAAGAATGGAAGTGTTGCAAAAATGTTTTTATTGGCCAAACCTTTGACAAGAAGTTGGGAAGTACATTAGATCCTGCACTGCTTGCACCATTACCAAAATGACCATCAAGAAGAAAGTCTTATATGCTCCTCTAGCTTCTCCTAGTCGACCTAGGGAATCTATCTCCACGGATTACATGTCAGGATTTCCTTCTACTAAGCATGGAAACGATTGTGTTTTCATAGTCATTGATAGATTCTCTAAGATGGCCATTCTGGGAGCCTGCAAGAAGAGTATCACAACAAAAGCCACCACTAAACTCTTCTTTGAACAAGTGTGGGTGCACTTTGGCATCCCACAACCCATTATCTCAGATCGGGAAAAAAAGTTCTTAAGTACATTTTAGTAAAGTCTCTGGTTGATGTTGGATACCAAGCTCACTAAGTCCACATCTTTCCACCCCGAAATTGATGACCAAACAAAGGTGGTCAATAATATGGTCGTGCACATATTGTGCATGTACAACTCAAAGAATCCTCTCACATGAAATAAAAACCTTCCCTATTTCCACCACAGCTACAACCAAGCTCTCCATGGCTCCACTTTCCAGAACCCATTTCAAGTGGGATTGGGATTCCAACAACTATGCCCCATTGATGTGGCCACACCATTTGCAACTACTCTGGTAAATTCATCTCATGTCGAATTCGAAGCTGATAGGGAAAACAACTTCAATGAGCGCATTCTGCATGTCCACCAACAATTCCATGACATTGGACATAGCCAATGCTAAGTACAAGCAGGGAAATAACCAACATTGGGTGCCATAAAAGTTCCATGTGGGAAAAAAAGTTTCACTACATTTGCAAAAGGAGCATGTCGTTGGACCCCTCCAGAAGCTTCACCCACTCTCATATAGGCAATACATTACCACAAAGGATGTATAAGACAATGCGTTCGAGCTTAACATTCCACCATTCCTTATCCTGTACTCAATGTTCAATGTGGACTACCTTCGGCCATACTTTCCACCATTACTAGACACATTTGACATTGTGGAACAAATCACAGAAACAGAGCTAAACCCTGACTGCATTGAACAGGCCACAACTGATCGGATCATGGACACATAGATCAAAAACACTCACCAATAGAAGATCTAGTTGTATGAGCTTTCCAAATATGGCTAACTCCTACACCAAGACAAGTGGCTCACTGAGGACCAAGTTCACCAGAAGTGTCCCCATCTCATGGAGGAACTCAACGCAATGGGGACCATTGATTCCTAAGGGGGGAGTACTGATCCAGGTGGATATTGGTGGCCACCCACCTCTTCCACTCAGATCCCCACCATTATTTCTTTCAGTTTTTCTGTTTCCTTAATGGTAGCACAATTTACTATTTTTGGGAGTTTTTCGGGTCCTAAACTTCCGGAGTCATTTTGAGGGAATAAAAGTTGTTTTTGGGAAAAACGGAGAGACTAGGAGATTCCAAAATTGGCAAACCAAAATTTTTCCAATTTCCTCTTTGAGATCTTCGAAAAGAGGTACTATTATATCCAAATGGATATCGTATGGCAATGTTATGACCCCAGGAAGTTGACATTCCAATTTACCCCAACGGGGCCCAAGAGCTTTTGGTGCTTCATCTCCTAGGGTTAGTTTTTTGGATTTTTAGGGTTTCTCATTGTTTCTAAATGATAGAAAGGCCATCGAGCCTCATTGTAACATAGTTCAGAGGCATGTAGCCACCACATCTCTTCTTAGAGATAAGCTACCGTCGTCCGAGCTAGTTTATTTCCATTTTGTATGTAAGCATATTTCAATTCTTTTATACTAATGAGATGAAGTTTTATTTTGTTGAACTTTTGTGTTTATGTTTATAAATGTATTCTATTGCATTCCGATGTAATTTTGGATCAGTGGTATCAGAGCGATCTCCTCTTTCTCAGTTTTTATTTTCATGTACCCAACGAGGTCAGGGTATAAGGATTTAGGGATCGATCTCGTTGAACCTTTGCAAGATAAGCCTCGCAAACCCTGAGGGCCTCCCATGGCAGAAGAAAACCAAGACGAAGGAGCGGTAGATCCTTTAAAAATATTTCTCAAGGAGGACCTCGAGAAAGAGAGGAATGTGATGATGGATAAATTTTTCCCAAATCCTTTGATAGTTACCCACAAGCGACGCATATTCATCCACCAACCACTTTGGAGGCACCACACCTTTTAAGCTACATGTTAACATTGACATGCCCAAATTTGAAGGCCAGATAGATGCAGATATCATAGATAAATGGTTATATCTGTTGGAAGGATATTTTTCAGTTCATGAATTTTCCAACCAAAAAAGATTACTTTTGAACTCTTGAAGGTTACCCCCCATGTGAGGGATTGGTGGGAAACCAACTGTGAGCATAAGGATGAGGGGGGACCCTCACTGTTCTCAACCACACCCACTTCGAATTATTTCCGAGATGCCCTCAAGGTATAGTATTACCCTGTTGGTAGATATGAGGAAAAATACATAAAGTGGACCATGCTGCGGTAGGGAAGGGACCAAGATGTGCCCGAGTTCACAAATGGTTGTGATGCCCTTCAGAGGAAGTTGGGCATCAAGGATTCTAAATAGAATTTGGTACTCAAGTACCATGGTTGTTTGCATAATTACCTCCAGGAAAAAATGGAGTTCCTAGACATCTCCTTCCTTGCTTAGTGTCGTTTATCGATATGATGTCGAGATCGAGAAGAATTTTAAAAAAAATAAGGGGGACTTTGGATCTATGAATCTGAAGTAAGGGAAAGTTGTTATGTGTGGAGCCTGATTATCTTCTTTATTTTTATGTATCATCGTGTCAATAGGGGAATTTTGAGCTCTATAATGGGCCTCCTAAGAAAATGGTACAAACAAAATAAAATTTATAAGAACCAATAGGATTCAAGATGGTATTGTCAACCATGGGGGATGATTCAACATTTTTTAAGTAAAAGGGTAAAAATATAAAAAAATAATAAAATAATAAAAACTGTTTTTTCAACTCGTAATTTCAACTTATCTCCCAAATTTTTTACTCAAATGTAAAGTGGGAGTACTCATTGGATGCAACATTTAATTCCTCATCCAAGGATTACCCATGTTGCATACTTTTGATGGACCCTGCTACATGAAAAATGAGAAATACATGAACACAGGTTATTTCATTCATGTTTTTCATGTATTTATCATTTTTCGTGTAGCAAGTTCCATCGAAATTATGCAACATGGGTACTCCTTGGATGGGGAATTAAAGTTTCATCCAATGAGTACTCCCGCTCGAAATTTGAGTAAACAATTTGGGAGATAAGTTGAAAATATGAGTTGAAAAAGTAGTTTTTTTCTTTTTTCCCTCTAAAACTTGATGATGTAATCAAATCTTATTTTACTATTTCCACTATTATTTTATATTTTCCTTAGAAGGCCCATTTTAGACCTCAAAATTCCCCTAATGTGGACCCATGTTCTTAACGAGGTGGCAATGCAACCCTTCATTTGATCGTTGTTAGGGGGGTTCAGGGGAGATGCTCTGACGGTAGAAGTTATGTTTAATTTAGGGTTTTTTTTTCCCTAGAAGGAAACCCCTCGGTTCACATGAGGGAAATTGTATTGCAACTATATGTGGTATGTGTATTCTGAGAGAGAAAGAGAAATGTGGATAGTGTGAGAGAGTAAAGGATACTACAATAGATCTGCAATAGGTTGTGTCTCTTCATTTTGTTGGATAATATAAAGGATGGACTAATTTTTTCTTTATGGACATAGCCAAAGTTGGGTGAACAAGATATATCTATGTCTCTCTTTTTTTATATGTTTTCTATGATTGTATTTATGCATATTTCTATGTGTTCCATTTTTCTGTAATATATAATTTTCTAACAAAAGGAGCCCCCAAACCGCAGGACAAAGGGTAAATCCAAGGTGGGGCGACCCAAGAGAACCCATTGAAGCTGCAAACAAAGAAAAAAACCAAAAGGACATAGAAGGACACAGAAAATTGATGTGAGTTCCATAAGAGCTCCAATCACAACACGAGTGAGTGCAGAGTCAAGCAATCACTAGTGGTCAAGTTGAAGGCTTCTGAATCATATGCATGCTCCGACTCTGATTCAAAACCTGATAAGGGGAATGAAAAAGGGAAGAAGTTTATTGATGTGGAGCCTAGTGTCATTTTTTACACCACCAAGATCCAAAAATATGAGCCCAAACATCCATAGGAGGGGGGGCGCCTCTTCTGCTGATAGATGTGGGTGAAGGGTTATCCATTGCAGTTCATTATAGACAATGAGAGCCAAAAGAACCTCATTTATGGACAGGTTGTGAAGTGCCTAGGCCTTCAGACCACAACACACCCACATTCGTACACCATCTGGTGGCTTCACCAGGGATGAGATCTCTGCATCAGCTAACAGTGTTGCCTTCCCTACAACATCAACCCCTTCACGAATTAGGTATTGTGTGATGTTTCTCCTCTCGAAGTTTGAGATGTATTATTAGGCCAATCATACTTGTGGAAGTGACGTGTAGTGTATGAATCTAGGCCTCGCACTGTTATTATTACTTTAGGAAATAATTTTTACAGAATACCAGAGGTAGCATTTCCTACTGCCATCTCTCTGATCACTATGAAGAAATGTAGTAAGATCATCTCCCACACCGGGAAAATTATTTTCCTTATGATTCGCCCTCAGGACTAGGATAATATTGTGGCTATGGCCTCCAAATAGGGCTCCTCTACATGAAAACTACAGACAAATAAGGTTGTGGAGGAGTAAAAAAAAAATTCACCTCTACCATAGGGGTACCTCTACACTGTTAGGTCAAGAAATCCATCGATCTGATCCTAAGTGCGATGCTACCCTATGGGTCAATCTAGTGATCTTTTGTTCTAGAGAACGATGAGATCAACAGGCAGATTCAAAAGCTTCTACAAAAAGGGAATATTAGGCCAAGTTCATGGCCATGTGGGACTCTGACTGTGTTGGTACAGAAGAAGGATATGATTTGGAGATTATGTATTGATTATAGGGCGCTGAACAAGATCACTGTCCGAAATAGGTATCCGATTTCACAGATTGATGACCTGTTAAACCAACTCGAAGAGGCTAACTATTTTAACAAGACTGACTTGAAGTTTTTTTATCACCAGGTACCAATCAAACCCTCTGATGGGTGTAATACTGCCTTCAAATCCAAGTAGGGCCTTTTTGAATGGTTGGTCATGCCTTTAGGGTTGACGAATTCCCCCACAACCTTCATGAGGCTGATGGATGACATTTTATAGCATTTAAACAACTCATTCATGGCATCCTAATCTTCAACCAGAGTGGGGAAAATCACCTCCACCACATTCGACGAGTCCTCCAAATAATGCGGCTACACAAGTTGTGTGATAATTTGGAGAAATACACTTTTTGAATGACCCAGGTTTAATATCTAGGGTAGATCATCGATGAGCGGGGTCTGCAAGTAGACCCAGCCATGATACAGGGTATTCGAGATTGGCAAGGCCCAACCACTCTAACAGAGCTTCATATATTTTCTAGTCTTGCCAACTTCTACCGTGAGTTCATTTTGGGATTCTCTCATATAACTTGAAATTTGAGTCAAGTCACCAAGGGAGGGGCAAAACCAAAGCTATTTTGGTAAGCATACCAACAGAAGGCGTTCGCCAAGTTGAAACATTGACTCTGCTCTGCACCAATTATCACATTAATAGAACTACAACAACCATTTGAGATTGAGATGGATGCCTCTGACTATGCTATTGGTGGAGTTCTTACTTAGCAGGGGAATCCAGTGGCATATCACAGTGAGAAACTTTCAGAAACAGTCCAAAATTATCCCACCTATGACAAAGAGATATATTCTGATGTGTAGGTCTACTGACAATGGAAGCATTACATTATGTGGAAGGAAATGGTCATCCACACATACCACCAACCCCTATAGTTCAAATAGACACAATGGATGTTTCATAAAAATCACCATCATAAATGTTCCACATATCTACAATATTTACATATGAACATTAAGTACAATAGGCGAAACACCAACAACATTTTATATTTCCTCAACCAACCATCAGTCATGGAACTTACCACTGTGCTCGACTCTTGCAGGCACGAGACTTCGGGGTGGATGACTCTTTACAAGAGTGATATAGAATTAAACAACACATACTAGACATCCTTGGAAGGCAATAATGTTCCAAATTATCACCTCCAGGATGCATTGTTATGCCACTTGGAATACCGTTGTGTTCCTTCAAGCGAGTGTGCCAAGATGATTTGGGAAGCACACTACAGCCGATTCATTGGACATTTTGAGGTAGAGAAAATAGTGGTAGTATTGAAAAAGTATTTTTATTGGCCCAACCTTCAACAAGATGTTGGGAATTACATCAGATCCTACATTGCATGCATAATTTCTAAACAAACCATCAAGATGCAAGTCCTATATGCTCCTCTAACAACTCCTAGTCGACCTTGGGAATCCATCTCCATGGATTACATGTGAGGCCTTCCTTCCACTAAGCATGGAAACGACTGTGTTTTCGTGGTCATTGAAATATTCTCTAAGATGGCCATTGTAGTGGCCTGAAAGGAGAGTATCATAGCAGAATCCATTGTTAAATTATTCTTTTAACTAGTGTGGGTGCACTTCAGGATCCCACAGTTGATTATCTCAAATCGGGAAAACATTTTCGTAAGAAAATTTTGGTCAAGTCTCTGGTCGATGTTGGATACCAAGCTCACTAAGTCCACGTCTTTCCACCTCCAAACTAATGGCCAAATAGAGTTCATCAAGAGGAAGATCGTGTCCAACTTAAAGAATCCTCGTACATGGGATGAAATCCTTCCCTATGTCCAACATAGCTACAACTAAGCTCTCCATAGCTCAACTAGCCATAACTCCTTTCAGGTGGGATTGGGGTTCCTACCAATATGCCCCATTGATGTGGCCATACCATTTGCAGCTACTCAGACAGATTTGGCTCATGTTCAATCTGAAGTCAACAAGGAAAAAAAAATTCATTGAACACATTCAACACGTTTGCCAATAGATCCATGACATATTGGATAGAGCCAATGCTAAGTACATGCAGTGACATTATCAGCATTAGGTGCCACAAAATTTCTTGGTGGGTGATAAATTTTGGCTACATTTGTAGAAGGAGTGCCTCGTTGGACCTCACCACAAGGTCGACCCACTCCGATATGAGCCATACATCGTCATCAAGGTTGTAGGATACAATTCCTATGAGCTCAACATTCCATCATTCCTTGGACTTCACCCTGTGTTCAATGTGGACCACCTTCGGCCATAATATCCACCATTATTGGACACATATGACATTGCAGAACAACTCACAGCAACAAAGCAAAGCCCTAACTGCATGGCATATGCCACAACTACTCGGATCATGGGAACACAGATCAAGAACAGTCGCCAACAAAATATCCAACTGTATCGGGTTATCAAAGCTGGCCAAATCCTTGACCAAGGAAAGTGGCTCAGTAGGGACCAACTTCACCAGAAGTTTCCCCCTCTCATAGAGGCACTCAAAAAAATGGTGATCATTGCTTCCTAAGGGGGGAGGGCTGATCTAGGAGGATATTGGTGGCACCTGCCTATTCCACTTAAACCCCCACCATTTTTTCCTTTATTTTTTCAATTTCCTTAATTTTAGCACAATTTTTTTTTTTGAAAATTTTCGGGTCCTAAAATTTTGTATCTGTTTTGATGGACTAAAATACGTTTATAGCAAAAATGAAGAGACCGAAAAAGTCCCAAATGGGCATGCCCATTTTTGTTAGGCCTCCTCATAGGGTTCTTATAAACGAGGTATTATGGTAAGAAAATGGAGATCGTATTTCAAAATTATGACCTAGGGAAATTGACATTCCAACTTACCCCAACGGGGCCCACAGGCTTTTGGCACTTCATCTCCCAGGGTTAGGTTTTTGGATGTTTAGGGTTTCTAATTGTTTCTCAATGAAAAAAATTCCATCGAGCGTCATTTTAACATAGTTCACAAATAGGTAGCCGCCACATATCTTCTTAGAGATAAGCTACCATCACCCAAGCTATTTTATTTCCATTCTGTATGTAAGAATATTTCAGTTATTTGATATAATGGAAAGGAGTTTTAGTTTTGTTAAAATTATGTGTTTATGTTTATATATGTATTCTATTGCATTCCAGCATAAGTTTGGATCAGTGGTATCAGAGCAGTATTCTCTACCTCAATTTTTATTTGCATGTCCCCAATGACGTCAGGGTATAAGGAGTTAGAGCTTGATCTGGTTGAACCTTTACAAGATAAGACTCATAAACCACAACGACCTCCTATGAAGGAAGAAAATAAATATGAGGGAGAAAGAGATCCTTTGAAAACATTGATTGAGGATTTCCTCTTGAAATAGAGGAATGAGATGATGGATAAATTTTCCCAAATCCTTCGATAGGTACCCACAGATGACACATCTTCATCCTAAAGCCATTCTCAAGGTGCCATGCCTTTTAAGGTACAAGTTAACTTTCACATTCCCATATTTGAAGGCCAGATAGATGCATACGCCATAAATAAATGGTTAAATCTGTTGGAAGGATATTTTTAGTTCATGAATTTTCCAACTGGGAAAATATTACTCTTTCACTCTTGAAGGTCGCCCCCCATGTCAAGGACTAGTGGGAAACCTACTATGAACAAAAGGACGAGGGGGAATCGTCACTGCTCTTGGCCACACCCACTTGGAATTCTTTCCAAGATGACATCAAGGAACAATATTACCCTGTCAATAGCTATGAATACAAATACATAAAGTGGACCATGCGGCGACAAGGAAGGGACCAAGATGTGTCGTAGTTAACAAATGGTTTTCATGGAATTTGCACGAAGCTGGGCATCAAGGGTTTTGGGTAGAATTTGGTATTCAACTACCACAACTATTTGCATAAGTACATCCAAGATGAAATGGATTTTTTTGGACATATCCTTGCTTGGTGCCGCCTATCGATATGTTGGTGAGATTGAGCATAAGTTTAAATATAAGAAGTGGGACTTTGGATCTACAAATCAGAAGCAAGGAAAAGGCACTCCCGAACTGCAGAACAAAGGGCAAAGCCACGATGGAGTGACCCACAAATACCCATTGAAGCCACAAGAAAATACCAACACCACGAAGAAAAATAAGGACACGGAAAAGTGGTGTGAGTTCCATAAGAGCTCCAGTCACAACACGAGTGAGTGCCGAGCAAAGTAGTCACTAGTGGCTGACCTAAATTGTTTTGAATCAGATGCATGCTCTGAGCCTGAGTAAAAGACTGTTAAGGGGGGTGAAAAATGGAATCATATTATTAATGTAGAACATAGTGTGACTATTTCCACATCCAAGATTCAAAAGGATGACCCCGAAGATCCAGAGGAGGGGGAGAGCCTCTTCCACTCACAAATTTGGGTGAAGGATTCTTTGTTGCAATTCATTGTCAATAACGGGAGCCAAAAGAACCTAATTTTAGTAGAGGTTGTGAAGAAGCTAGGCCTACCGATGACAACACACCCACAACCATACACCAACAGGTGGCTTCAATAAGGACGAGATCTTTGTATCAGCCAACATTGTTGCCTTCCCTCCAACATCAAGGCCTTCACGAATGAGATATTGTGTGATGTTTCACCTCTAAAAGTTTAAAATGTATTATTAGGCCAACCATACTTGTGGAAGTGACATGTTTTGTATGAATCTAGGCCCTCATAATTTTTTTATTATTTTGGGCAATGATCTGTACAAGATATCAGAGGTAGCATCGCCTGCCACCATCGCTCTAATCACTTTCAAGCAATGCAATAAGATTATCTCTCAGACCGAGAAATTCATTTTCATTATGAATTTCCCTAAGGGATAGAAGAATATTGAGGCCATGGACTCTAGATAGGGCTCCTCTACACGACATCAACAGGTGGACAAGGTCGTGGAGGATTACAAGGACATTTTTACCTCTCCTGTAGGGGTACCTATACACTCTCAGGTCAAGCACTATATCGATCTAACCCTGAGTGCGCCCCTACCCAATGGGGCGATCTATCAATTTTATGTTCTCGAGAATGATGAGATGAAGAGGTAGATTCAGGAGATTCTAGAGAAAGGTAACATTAGGCCAATTTCATCACCCAGTGGGAGTCATATCGTGTTGGTATAGAAGAAGGACAAGACCTGGATACTTTTTTTGAGTATGGGGCGCTGAACAAGATCACTATTCAGAAAGGGTATCTGATTCCACATATTGATGACATGCTCGACCATCTCATGGGGGCCAAATATTTTAATAAGATTTAATTAAGTCTGGTTGTCACTAGGTACTAATCAAATCCTCTAATGTGTGGAAGACTTCCTTCAAATCCAAGGAGGGAATTTTCGAATGGTTGTTCATTCCTTTTGGGTTAACGAATGCCCCTGCAACCTTCATGAGGTTGATGGAATATGTTTTGCGACCTTTCACCAGCTCATTCGTGGTGTTTTATTTTGATGACATCCTGATATTCATCCAGATTTGGGAAGAGCACCTCCACCACATTCAAAAGGTCCTTCAAAGACTGCAGAAACATAAGTTGTGTGCTAATTTGGAGGAATGCACTTTTGGAATGAACCAGATTCAATATCTAGGGTACATCATCAATGACTAGGTTGTGCATGTGGACCCAGTGAAGATACAGGTCATTCAACATTTCCAAACCCAAACCACTCTAACAGAGCTCTAAAACTTTCTAGTTCTTTCCAAATTATACCACAGGTTCATGTTGGGATTCTCTCATATCTCTTGGCATTTGAGTAAAGTCACCAAGGGAGGGGTGGAAGAAAAGTTCTTTTGGTTTGAATTCCAAAAGAAGGTGTTTTTCGAGTTGAAGCTTCAACTCTACTCTGCACTAGTGCTCACATTACCACACCTGCAGAAACCATTTGAGATCGAGAAAGATGCCTACAACTATGATATTGGTGCAGTTCTTACTCAGCAGGGGCATCGAGTGGCATATCACAGTAGGAAATTTTCAGATATAGTCCAAAATTATTCCACCTATGACAAAGAGATGTATTCCATTGTGAAGGCCTCCGAAAATGGAAGCATTACAATATAGGGAAGGAAACGATCATCCATAGAGACCACAAACCCCTGTTATTCATACAGACACAAGGGAAGTTGCAGAATGATCACCATCATAACTGGTTCACATACCTGCAACAATTCCATGTAAACATTAAGTACAATAAGGGAAACACCAACCACAAGTCATCGTGCTGAGTACTGTGATCGACTCTTGCAAGCACGAGACTTCGGGGTGGATGACTCTTTACGAGAGTGATCCAAAATTCAGCAACACGTAGCAAATTCTCCTTGAAGGAAATTAAGTCCCAAATTATCACCTCTAGGATGCGTTTTTATGCCACCTTGCACACCTGTGTGTTCCTTCAAGCGAGCTTTCCAAGATGATTTGGGAGTTTCACTACAGCTTTGTCCCTGGACATTTTGGGGTAGAGAAAGAATTGGAAGTGCTAAAAAAGTATTTTTATTGGCCGAACCTTCAACAAGATGTTGGGAAGTACATTAGATCATGCATTGCATGCACCATTGCAAAACCAACCATCAAGAAGCAAGGCCTATATACTCCTCTACCTACTCCTAGTCGACCTCGAGAATCCATCTCCTTCTACCAAGCATGGAAATGAATGCGTTTTCATGGTCATCGACAAATTCTTTAAGATGGCCATTTTTTCAGCCTACAATATGAGTTTCACAGTATAATGCACTGCTAAACTCTTATTTTAACAAGTGTGGGTGCAATTTTGGATCCCATAGTCCATTATTTTAGATCGGGACAATAGATTCCTAAGTAAATTTTGGGCAAGTCTTTGGTCAATGTTGGATACCAAGTTCACTATGTCCACGACTTTCCACCCCCAAACTAATGGAAAAATAGAGCTTTCCAATAGGATGATCGTGCAGATTCTTTGCATGTAAAACTTGAAGCATCATCATACATGGGATGAAAGCCTTCCCTATGTCCAACACAACTAAAAATGAGCTCTCCATAGCTCAACTAGACACAACCCCTTTCATGTCGGTTTGGGATTCCAAAAACTATCCCCCATTGATGCAGCCATACCATTTGCAAATACTCAGGAAGATTCAAATCATTTCCAATCTGAAGCTGACAGGGAAAACAACCTCATTGAGTGCATTCAACACATCTTCCAGCATGTCCATGAAATACTAGAAAGAGCCAATGCTAATTACAATCAACGACATGATCAACATCTGGTGCCACATAAGTTCTAGGTGGTAGACAAAGTTTGGCTACATTTACAGAAGGATTACTTCGTTGGACCCCACCACAAGATTCACCCACTCCGATATGGGCCATACACTATCACCAAGTTTGTAGGATACAATTACTTCAATCGCAGTATTCCACCGTTCCTTAGCCTGCACCTAGTGTTCAATGTTAACTACCTTCGACCATATTTTCCACCATTATTATAAACATATGACATTGCAGAACAACTCACACCAATAGAGCTAAACCCTAATTTCATGGAATAAGAAATAACTGATCAAATCATGGACATAAAAATAAAAAAAACTTGTGAGAAGAATATCCAACTGTATTGAGTTGTCAAATCTTGCAAACTCCTACACCAAGGCAAGTGGCTCACTATGGACCAAGTTCAACATAAGTTTCCCCATCTCATGGAGGCACTCAACACAATGGGGACCATTTCTTCCAGAGGGGGGAGGACTGATCCAGGTGGATATTGGTTGCTACCCGCATATTCCACTTAGACACCCACCATTTTTTCTTTCAGTTTTTTAGTTTCCTTAATTGTAGAAAAAATTATTATTTTTGATAGTTTTTCGGGTCCTAAACTTTTGGACCCATTTTGAGGATCTAAAATATGTTTTTGGGAAAAATGGAGAGATTGGAAAAGTCCTAAATAAGATTAGTGCTTTTTTCTCGGCCTCCTATTTAAGATATTTTAAACGAGGTATTATTATAGCCAAACAGAGATCGTATGATAAAGTTACGACCCAGGGAAGTTAACATTCCAACTTGCTCCAGCAAAGGCCACAAGCTTTTGGCGCTTCATCTCCTACAATTAGGCTTTTGGATGTTTAGGGCTTCTCATTAATTCTCAATAATAAAAAATGCCACTGATCCTCATTTTAATATAGTTTAGAGGGATCTAGCTGACACATCTCTTCTCAAAGACAAGATACCATTGCCCGAGCTAGTTAATTTCGATTTTGTATGCAATCATATTTCATTTCTTTGATATTAATGAAATGAAGTTTTATTTCTATTTCACTTTTTTGTTTATTTTTTTATATGTATTCTATTGCATTACTGCATAATTTCGGCTCAATGGTATATGATCGATCTTCTCTTTCTTAGTTTTTCTTTGCATGTCTCCAACGAGGTCAGGGTATAAGGAGTTAGGGCTCGATCTGGTTGAACCTTTGCAAGATGAGCCTCACAAACCCCAAAAACCTCCTATGGTGGAAGAAAAGAAAGATGAGGGAGTAGGAGATCCTTTAAAATATTTCTCGAGGAGGCCCTCGAGAAAGAAAGCAATGTGATGATGGATAACCTTGCTCAAATCCTTTGATGACTACCCACATATGACGAATGTTCATCTGGCATCCACTCTGGAGGTCCCATGCCTTTTAAGGTACAATTTAACATTGAAATTCCCATATTTGAAGGCCATATATATGTGGATATCTTAGATAAATGGTTAAATCTATTGGAAGTATATTTTTAGTTCATGACTTTTTCAGTCAGGAAAATATTACTTTTTTCACTCCTGAAGGCCACCGCCCATGTCAAGGAATGGTGGGAAACCTACTGTGAGAAAAAGGTCGAGGGGGACCCTAAATTTTCTTAGTCATACCCATTTGGAATTCTTTCTGAGATGCCTTCAAGGAACAATATTAACTCGTCGGTAGCTATGCATACAAATACATAAAGTGGACCATGCTGCGGTAGGGAAGGGACCAAGATGTGTCAGAGTTCAGAAATGGTTTTCATGCCCTTTGTACGAAGCTAGGCATAAAAGATTACGAGGGGAATTTGGTAATAAAATACCGTGGCTATTTGTATAAGTTCATCTGGGATGTCCTCACTTGGTATCGCCTAGTGATATACTGTCATGATCGACCATAAGTTTGACCAGAGGAAGCAGGACTTTAGATCTGCGATTATGAAGAAAGGGAAAGGCACCCCCAGACCATAGAACAAATGGTGAAGCCAAGGTGAGGCAACCCATGATAACCCATCGAGGCCACAAGAAAATAACAACACCACAAAGATAAAGGACACGGGAAAGTCATGTGAGTTGCATAAGAGGTACATTAACAACACGAGTGAGTGTTGAGAGAAGCAGTCACTGGTGGTCAAGCTGAAGGCTTCTGAATAAGATGCATGCTCTGATTCTAAGTTAGAACTCGATAAGGGGAATGATAAAGGGAAGCATATTATTGATGCGTATCCCAGTGCCAATGTTGCCACCACCAAGATCCATAAGGATAAGCGCGAAGATCCAGCAAAGGGGGAGTGCCTCCTTGACTCACAGATGTGGGAAAAGGTTTCTACACTGTAGTTCATTGTTGCCAATGGGAGCCAAAATAACCTCATTTCAATAGAGTATGTGAAGCGTCTAGGCCTACCAACCGCAAAACACCCATAACCATACACCATCGGGTGGCTTCAACAAGGACGAGATCTCTGCGTTAGCCAGTAGTGCCACCTTCCCTACATCATCAAGCCCTTCACGGATGAGGTACTGTGTGATGTTTCTCCTCTCAAAGTTTGTGATGTATTATTAGGCCAACCATACTTGTGGAAGTGACATGTTGTGTATGAATCTAGGCCTCACAATATTATTATTACTTTGGGCAAGAATTTTTACAGGATACCGAAGGTAGGATCGCCTATCGTCATCTCTTTTATCACTATGAAGCATTGCAGTAAGATCATCTCTCAGACCAGAATTTTTTATTCCTTATGATTTTCCCTCAGGGAGAGAAGAATATTGTGGCGATGGCCTCTAATCAGGGCCCATTACATGATAGCCACAAACATACAAAGTCATGGAGGAGTACAAGGACATTTTCACCTCTCCCAGAGGGGTACCTCTACACTATCAGGTCAAGCACTCCATCAATCTGACCATGGGTTCACAACTACCCAATGGGTCGATCTATCGATGTTCTGTTCTAGAGAACGATGAGATCAAGAGGTTGATTTAGGATTTGTTGTAGAAAGGGCACATTAGGCCAAGTTCATCGCCCTGTGGGAGTATGATCATGTTGGTACAAAATAAGGTCAGGACCTTGAGACTCTTTATTGAGTATCAGGTGCTAAACAAGGTCATTGTTTAATATAGGAATCTAATTCCATGGATTGATGACCTGATGGACCAAATCAAGGGGGGAAATTATTTCAACAATATTGACTTGAAGTCTGGTTATCACTAGGTACCAATTGAACACTTTGGTGTGTGGAATACTACTTTCAAATCCAAGGAGGGCCTTTCTGAATGGCTGGTCATGCCTTTCGGGTTGATGAATGCCCTTGAAACCTTCATGAGGTTGATGGATGGCATTTTGTGACCTCTGACCAACTCATTCGTGGTGGTGTATTTGGATGACATCTTGATCTTCATCCAGATTTGAGAAGAGCACCTCCACCACATTCGACAGGTCCTCCAACACTGTGGCCAC
Organism: Pinus albicaulis; assembly: GCA_034641835.2. NCBI lineage: Eukaryota > Viridiplantae > Streptophyta > Pinopsida > Pinales > Pinaceae > Pinus > Pinus albicaulis. Next base: position 148,772,320 of record CM076577.1, on the reverse strand, counting down.
ACAAGTTGTGTGCTAATTTAGAGTGTTATCCAAGATAACACCTAGTTTGTCTTTGAGTCATTTGGTTTAGCTAGTTAGGGTTTTGAAATTATTTTTTTCACATGTATAAAGGTCTTTTTTGTTTTTGAGTCATCTTGTAGGGTCATTATGAATTTAGTAGGGCTCACCATAAATTGGAAAATCAAAATATTCATGTACCTCGAGCTTACCTAGTAATTGGACAATTTTTCCAACTTTCACAGCAACTCCAGTTTAAAAATTTCACGGTTTTCTATGAAATTTCCTAACACTTCCGTAGAAAATTTTCCTTGCCCATCACTATTTCCGCTACGATTTTTTTTTTTTTTTTTTTTTTTTTCCGTTAATGGTAGGGAAACTGTATGAAAATTTAAAACAGCAATGGGGAGAGGTTATTGAGTCATGATTACACCTTTTGTCCTTATCCACAATTCCCAAAACGCGTGGATGCATATTCATTCCATTTTATTTCCACTTTCGAATAGCTTTGTTGTAACAAGCTCAGTTTCATCTCCTTACGAGATCCTCCTATTGTCTATAGTTTCAGGCCCTGTTGTCTTATGGGTTGGTTAGTTGTATTTAGGAAAAATTCTCTGAGTGTCATAGCTAGTATAGTTTTCCTTAAGATATTTGCAAGTGTCAAAAAGTTTCTCACTACGTTTTGAAGCTATGAACGCTTGAAGGAAGCAATATCAAGGAGGGTCAATGGTGAGGTACGAGCCCATGTATATGAAATAGCTTGTAGAAGACCCTACAATTACCCAAACATTTTCCAGTGTGGGGTGTATTCAGATCTGTCAGAAGTTGCAAGGATTTCATGGGAAAATTGCTAAATTTTTTTCCACAAAATTTAGAGGGACATGGTCTAAAATGGGCATGTTAAATTTTTTAGTGTCCCCTGACACCATTTCCCAAGCTACAGAAATCCCCGGGTCAGGATAATTGTGGTTCAAGGTACAAAAGTTCAAGTTGCAGAATTGTTACAAGTTCTTGAAGGAAGAGAAAAGTAGCATTGATATGGCTACACGCATTCTCGAGACCTACCTTAAAGATTATTTTTCTAAGTTCGTCATGGTAATCTAGAAATACTTCACTTGTGAGGGTAGATTCCACATGTTCTATCAATACCATTTCAAATTGTTGTTGCACTTCACATGTAAACAACCCTTAGATATTCCTTCTTATTTGTTTAGAAGCTTGGTAAATATGGCTAACCAGCTTCAGGCCAAGCCTGATGCTAGTAACACTTCAGTTTTTCATCACGGTCTTACTAAGTTGCTGGTGGTTGAAGAGTTGAATAGGCTGAAAAGAGATTGGCCCACATTTTTATTTTTAAGTGGCTATGAAATGGATGCTTCCAACTCTAGGAGAACTCCAAAGTACCAACCTATAACCCAAGGGGAGGAGAAAAATTATGAGGCCGAGTTTGTAGTTGAACCTGAAACAAAGATAGAGCCTATAGTAAACCTAGAAATGGAAATTCAAGTTGAACATGTAAAAGAGCATGTTGTAGTAGAACAAATTTCTACAAGCACCAAGATAAAAACCTATACAAGAAGGATGACTAGAAGCCAAAGCAAATGGAAGGGTAACTTGTTAGATATACTGGAAGCCATTGACATTGAAGAAAGCCCCATTGTGCAACCTATAGAGATCAAAGAGACAAAAACCAAAAAGAAGAGCAAAAGAGCCAAGAAGCTAGATTTTACTCAAGAATATTCAGGTTTTATTTTCAAGCCCAGAAAACCTATCACAAGATCACAACAGATAAAATAAAATATGCCTGAGATGCCCTTAGAAGAAGAGGTTCCTCCAAAAAAGGTAGAACCAGTGAAAAAAGGGAAAGTTTAGGGGCCTGCACAAGAGAAAAGTGAAGTGGCAATGCTGCAAGAGAAACTGAGAGATGCTAGGAATGAGGTAATAGAATAAAAACTACTTTTTTATAATTGAAAGAAGATATATCAAAACAACTCAACTTCTATAAAAAGGTTGTATATGAATTTGGAAGAATGATAAAAGGAAAATTTCCCTTACATAGGATGATGAAGCATATTTGCAAGAGGAAATATGGTTATAAGAAGATAGGATAAGGTTGCAGGAACAAATTATTTCCTTAGATAATCAAATTGAAATGATTAAGGTGGAGATTGCAAAAAGAAATATTAAAATCATTGGTGAAGTTGATGGCACTCCATGAACATGGTAATATCATAAATTTTTCTTATGTTCTATAAAACTAATATTGTTAGTTATATACAAGCTTGGTTAGGCTATAAGAAATGTTTTGGAGGTTGAAAATGTTGAAAGGGAAGAATATTAGAAAACTAGGCAGTTTCTTAAGGCAAAAAATTGCGAATTTGTTGTAGATTTCAATGGATAGAAAGACAATTTTAAATATCATAAAGGGAAGTTTTCTAAACATACATTTAGCTCATTAACCTTAGAGAAGACCCTGAAAGAGTTATCATAATCATATAACTTGCAGGAGAGTGCTTTTGGCATTTCTACTAAATTTTGCTACGATACTGCCTATACTCTGTTTTTCTAGTGTAATGAATCTTTGATGAATTTTGGGGAATCAAAAAGAAAATAAATGGACAAAAAATAGGTCAAAAATGTTCACATCAGCAACCTATCACATCCTACTTTCCAGGGGGACAATTCAGCAGATCAAGCTCCACGCGACATCCAACTCACCATGCTAGCTCGTATTCCATTTTCATGAGTCAGCTAGCATCTCAATATTTTTTTTTATGTTTGATGGTGATCATTATCAAAAAATTTTAAAGCTATTAAATGGTGATGGACTCCTTTTTGTATACAAACTCCGCAAAACATAAAATATCCCTAAAAAGTCTCTATGTATTGTAATTCAATTTGAACTAGGTTTTTTAGCTAAAGCATCGAGTCTAGCCAAGGTGGTAGACTATTGTAAAAGAGGCCTCACTCTATAAAGGAGGGATTTTTTCACTTTTAAGAGGTTGTTTAATGTTATGAGGGAGCTACTTATGTAAATTTTCTTTATGATTTACTATACATTTTGCATCACATTGTTTTACAACCTGAGATTCTCCTTGGCTTATGTGATTTTCCTTATTTTGTATACTGTTATCAACTTCATGGCAATATGATTACTTGGAATTCATGATTAAATGATCCAACTTCCTTCATTTACTGTGTTTTTGTTGTAAGAGTTAATTTATGTTTAAGTTGATTTGCCTCAGCTTCCATGAATACAGTTTGTCTATAATTGAAATTCCTTAGCTAACTCCATGCCCAATGGTAGTTTTCATTACACTCTTTCATATGCAAAAAATCACATGAAGTATAAACAAACTTATCCATATGTAATTTGAATTTTCACTTGAATATTCTATTTTTTTCCTTGAGAGAGCCCTCTTAGACTGGAAGGGCTAACTTACAGTTAAAATTTGGTTGAAATAGTTATGCTATGTTGGGGGTTGACACAACCCAACTTGCCCTAGCCCGGTGATAAAATTTTGGTGCGTCTTCCAGGAGTTTGACAGTCATATCATCATGTGTGATTCTTGTCAAATGAACTGAGATCTTGAAGGTAGCAGGAGATCTGACAATTCGAAGGTTGTACTTATAACTTGGTGACTACATTGGCATATTCAGCTTTAAGGTGGCTTTCAAGAAGATACATATGAGGAGCAATCTAGACCTTGATCCACCAAAGATAGTTGATGATCGAGAGAAAATTATCAGAGTTGTTGGTAGCTCATCAAAATCAGGTATTCCTTATCTTGTAAGAGCTTCATCTTTACCTTCTAGAGTTGTTTGAAATTTTGAAGACATAGCGATTGATGAAAAGTTTCATGAAACTATTTTTAGATATAAATCAAAAAATGAATTAACAAAAATTGTTTTAGATCTACAAAGGTTAGGAATCGAAACTATATATGTTGTATCAAAAGAAGATAGAGAAGGTTTTTGGGAAACTGTCACATTAGAATTATCATTAGAACATGAGTCCTTAGAACAACTAAAAGAAATTGATCCTTTTGATTTCCTGTTGAAAAGAAGACCTGGTATCCCTTCATATGAGTGGAGTTCTTTCGTTTTTGAGCTGAAAATTCTCGTGACTCAATTTTCTATCATCACATCCACTTTAATTACTACTCCTTCTAGTTGGATAACTACTTCCTCCATTGTATTTTCAGCTAGTACTGTCCTTTCCATTATGGTTGGAGCTCCTCCTCCTCCACCTCATCCTTCATTCATTTCTAGATACGCTCCTCTTGTTTTGCTTGCTATACTCAATGACCTACCTTAGGGATATTCTACTAGGATAAAGACATTTGGAGGTGTTGAGGGAATCACTACATAACAACATGTTATCCAATTTAATGACTTTATAGACCTAGAGGAGGTAGATGATGAAGATGTAAAAATGAGATTATTTGTTCAAAGTTCTATTGGTGAAGTTATAAAATGGTTTAAAGGCCTAACCCCAGGAATTTTGTAGAATTGGGATCAATTGGAGGACAGTTTCCTAAGAAAATGGGGAAGTAAGGTAAATCTTGTGCAAGCCTTGATTGAATATAAAAATTTGAAGAAAGAAAGTAATGATTCAAGTCAAGATTTTTCAAAGAGGTTAAATAAATTTTATAATTCTATCCCTGATCATATAAAACCTCCCCCAGGGGCTACCCAATTGCATTATGCTTAAGCCTTTGATTATGAATTTTCCATTTTTCTAAGGGAGAGGGAATCTGCCTCTCTAGCTAATATGTAAAATGATGCTGTGAAGGTTGAGGTTGACATAGCTACAACAAATAGGTCTAAGGTTGGAAAAGGAAGAGATAAGGAAGAAGAACAACCCTCTACATATTTGAATGTGAAATTTGATACCATGATGAAAACCATGGAAATATTTATCAATAGACTAGCTCTTGGAAACAATCCTCCTATTGCACAACAAGAAACACAAAATAGAAATCCACATTATAGAAGACCTCAAATTCAGCAGAGACAAAGAGATAATAGAAATCATCCTGATCAACAAGTTAGGCCCCCTTTTCAAAAAATCTTGGTGGATGAAGAATAAATACAACCATAAATTCAAGAGGATATCATTCATTTCTTGGATTAAGATGAAACAGGGATGTTTTTAACAAAAGAGGAGCATGATGAATCTAGCAATGACATGGGGAATGCTGAAACTGAGAAACAATCTGACCACCTCAAAGGTTATTAGCATGCCATTTTTGAGATGCAGAAATAGTAGAATATTAGGAACATAAATGTTCCTATAGTCGCCAATAAAAATAAACCTAAGACGGATGCTCCAAAGGTTGTTTAATAGAAGAAAGACACTCCTTTTGGGAAAGAAATTGAAAAGATACAACCAAATTTCAATCTAGAAAATGAAATTTCAAAAATAAATATTTTTGTTCCCTTTGGTGAAATCATAAAGGTCACAAAATAGAGAAGTCAAATTGTTAATATGCTTAATACTTAAGCTGGACCCTCTGATATTCTGAATTTGCAAGAAGATCATCCCACCATTTTCCTAGGACCAAGAGTAGAAGATGAGAAAAATGAAGAGGTTCCACCATTTTATGTGAGCCTAAAAACTCATTATATTGGAATCAAACAACTTAATGCCACATTTCATCATGGAAAGAATGGATTTGGACATAACTAGGCCATAAAAATACATACTTTAATTTTATTCCAAAAGAGTTCAATGTATTGGTCTAATCAATGATGTGGTTGTTGGTTCAACTCAAGTACCCGCGAAGACTGTATTGATGGACATAGTTGTAGTTGATATTCCACCAAAATTTGGCATGTTGTTATCTAGATCATGGGTTGCGAAAATCAAGGAAACCATGTAAATGGACATGACCTATGCAACTATCCATGTTTTTGGTGAGCAAAACATATTGTATAGAGAGTCTAGGATGGCATATATGACCAAAAACAAAGACAAACCTAAAAATTTCCTATTTTATGCAGTTGAAACTGAATTAGGATCTTCCGTCCTTTTCAATGAAGTCACCATTGAAATAGAAAATAAAAAAAAAACTGAAAAAAGATCAGCAAATAAAAAATCAACAAATTGAAGAGATCGAAAAAGAGGGTTGGCAGCACATGAACTTTGATGGTGCTTCTGGAAGAGAAGGAGCTAGTCCAGGAATTTGGATAATAAACCCAAGAGATGAGAGTAACTTTTGATCTTATAAACTAAATTTTGATTACACAAATAACATGGAAGAATATGGAGCTCTTGTTTTGGGTTTAGAAGTTTTAAAAAAATTTGGTGCTAAAAGGATTTCAGTCTTTGGTGATTCTGAGGTAGTCATCGAACAAGTAAATGGCACCTATCAAAATAAGGATGTTAGAATGAGTGCATACAAAAATCTGATCCTTGAAATGCTTGAAAATTTTTAAGAACTCAATTTTACCATCAAGCCTAGAGATCAAAATAGTGTTATAAATTCCTTGGCTATCTCAGCTAGCCTATTTATTATTGCTACTCATCCTAGCAATAAATATGAAGTTGAAGTCAGACATAGGGCAGCGATTCCCGATAACATAATAAGTTGGCAGGTATTTTACAATGATAAAAAAGTCAGAATTTTTCTTGAATTAAAATAAGAGTTTGAAACCATTCAAGTTGACCAGAAAAACATATTTTCCAAAACCAAAGCTAATACATAGGTCATTCAACTGAAAAATAGTTGTATTCCTAAAGGTTTTATTCCTCTTGAAAAGTTGTTTGACCAAAATGATGTAGCTAAGAGTCCTAGGATAAATTCTGATGTTGAGGAGGTTGAAAATTGTAACCTTGGCATTGCGTAAAGTCCCAAGTTTTTCAAATTGTCCAAGTTCCTTTCATATGAGGTAAAACAGAGGTATGTTGATTTGATGAAAATATACATAGATGCCTTTGCATGGAGTTATGCAGATTTGAAAATATATGATCCTAGTATAATTCAACATACAATGCCCATCAAAGAAAATGAAAAGCCCTTCAAACAAAAAACAAGGAGAATCAATCCATTACTTCTTCCATTGATTGAAATTGATATTAAGAATTTTTTTGAAGCAAAGATCGTAGTTTCAATGAGGTTTTCCAAGTGGTTGGTTAATTTGGTACCTGTAAGAAAGAAAACCGGGGAGATTAGGATATGCATTGATTTCCGAAATTTGAACAAGGAATCACTAAAGGATAACTATCCTCTTCCCAAGATGGACCACATACTGCAAAATATTGTTGGATCACAAAGGATGTTGATGTTATATGGTTACTCAGGCTATAATCATATATTAGTACATTCATATGACCAAGAGAAGACAACCTTTACTACGCCTTGTGGAACATTTATGTATGAAAAGATGTCGTTTGGACTCATGAATACAGGAGAAACCTTCAAGAGGGAAATGGAAATTTCATTTGCAGAAGAAAATGATAGATCCAGGTTTTTCACTTGAAATACATCACTATGTTCTCAAAGAAAGAAGAAGAGCATCCCAAGCACTTGGAAAAGATTCTTCAAAAATGCAGAAAATTTGGTATTTCTCTAAACCCCACTAAAATTATCTTTGATTTGAAAAATGGAAAGTTATTGGGTCATATAATATCAAGGAGGGAATTAAGATTGATCCAAGTTTGGTTGTTTATATTTAGAAGATAGATCTGCCCAGAAATAGAAAAGAAATCCAATCCTTTTTAGGCAAGGTGAATTTTCTCAAAAGGTCTATTCCTAACTTTGCAAAATTGTGAAGCACATCACCAATATGATTAGGAAAGACTGTGATAATAAATGGATAGTAGAGGATAAAAATTATTTTGAAGATATCAAGAAGGCTCTTACTCAAGCTCCAGTATTCATAAAGCCTGATTTTTCAAAAGAATTTTTGGTTTTTACTTTTTCCTCTGAGCGTACAATTGCAGGAGTATTATTGCAGAAAAAACAACAAGGTAATGGACAACCTATTTCTTTCTTCAATAGGAAACTTGGAGGTAATGAATTAAAGTAAAAAATTATGGAGAAGAAATATTATGCTTTGGTGAAGGCAGTCAAAGATTTTAGAGTTTATATCATCCATTCACACATTGTTGCTTTTGTACCTAATGCTGTGGTGAAGGATATATTAACCCAAGCTGATCCAAATGGTAAAAGGAGGAAATGGATTGCTACATTGCTAGAATATGATTTGGAGATCAGGAATACAAAATTGATGAAAGGACAGGGACTAGGAAAGATAAGGACTAAATTAAGTTTTGACTGTCTAGATATGAATTTCATAGTAGAAATTCCAAATGTCATTGCAGATGAAGAACTAATCCTCGTGGAAGAAAAATTCACTATCTCAGACTAGTATAAGGATGTGATTTTTGTTTTATAGCATCATAGAGCTCCTCTTGAAATAAAGAAGTCAAAGAAAATATTTGTTAAGCTGACATCTGTGAGGTACTGTACCTTAAACATAAATTTGTATTGGAAACATACACATGGGATTCTTCTTAAATGCCTACTGGAAGATGAAGTTGAAAATTTGATTGAAGAGTTTCATAAGGGTGGTTGTGGGGGTCATAATTATTGGAAAGAAACGATGAATAAGATACTCAGAGTAGGATTCTACTATCCTTCAATGTTCATAGATGTTTATAACAAAATTGTTGCATGTCATGAATGCCAAATATTTGATGGAAAGAGAAAGTCTCTCATTACCTTTGAAACCCATATTTGTAGAAGCTCCTTTCCAGCAATGGGGATTGGATTTTATTGGTGAGCTACATCCTGCATCTTTTGGCAAATATTGGTGGATCCTAGAAACTACTGATTACTTTAAAAATTGGATTGAATTAGTTCCTACAAGACAAGCTACAAATTCAGTGATCATAAATTTTCTGGAAAATAATATCTTATCAAGGTTTGTTTGTCCCATGAAGATCATCACTGATAATTCTCAAGCTTTCAAGTCTAAGAAATTGATAAGTTTGTTCAATCAATAAAATATCACCCTTGGTCACTCTACAACTTATTTCCCACAAGGTAATGGCTTGGTTGAGTCATCAAACGAGAGCCTACTCAGAATTATTAAGAAAAAATTTTAGGAGAACAAAAGGTCATCGTATTTGAAGCCTAAATTTTCCTTATGGGTTGACAGAATTTGTACTAAAAGGTCCATAGGGACTTCTCCTTATGAGCTAGTTTATGGAAATTAAGTAGTGTTTCCTAGTTCTCTTGGAGCTCCAGTGATGATATTGTTGCAGGGATTGGAGGAAGAACCAAGTGCAGTCCGAAGGAGGATTAATCAGTTGATTGCTTTGCATGAAAAGAGAGAAGAAGTGTAGAACAATTATCACCAATTTCTAAATAGAGTGAAAAAGACATTTTAAAGAAAGAAAAAAGAGGAAAATTTCAATATCCAAGATGCGGTTTTGAGGAGGGAGGCTAATATAGAAGACAAAGAGAAACATGAAAAATTTTCAAACATTAGAAAGGCCATATAAGATCTCAGCCTACCATGGAAACAACACCTTTTTACTGCAAGAGAAGGATGGTTAGTTGTGTCAAGGAGGACCTGTCAATGGTAGGTTTCTCAAGTATTATTCTTCTTAACTCAATCTGCTAGAAGGAAAACCATTGAATATATTCCATTTTTCCTTATCATTCTTGCAAGTGTGGATGATCTTTCCAACAAGTTTCAGCCTGAGGTGAAGGCCATAAAGACTTGTGGATGACATCATCAAAGTTTCAGTTTTTAATTTTCAATAAAGCACTGGAGTTGCTAGCTCTTTTCTGCACCACAAGGGTGCAACATCGCCATTGGAGCCACTGTCATCCAAGATAACACCTTGGCTTGCCTTTGAGTCATTTGGTTTAGTTAATTAGGGTTTTGATTTTTTATTTTCACATGTATAAAGGTATTTTTGGTTTTTCTGTCATATTGTAGGGTCATTATGAATTTAGTAGCGGTCATCATAAATGGGAAAATCAAAAGATTCATGTACCTTGAGCTTATCTAGTGATCAAAATCTAAATCAGGGGAAAAAATTAGCTCAAAAATGAAAGTTCTCATAATTTCACCAAACCAAATTCGAAGCAACCGGCCCGTCGCAAGGAATCCAATGCAAGTCATTTAGTTGAAAACGAGTTCAAATGAAGGTGTTATGGTCTGCTGATCATTGTTCAGAACATGCAAATTTTTATTTAAAAAAATGCAGAATAGGTACAGGCTGATGACATGACAACCCAATCAGCATTTAGGGAATATTTTTCAGTTTTAGTCCAATGGGACTGTGACAAGTGCCACTGCGCGATTCACCAGTTTGGTTTGTGAAGGTAAAATTTGTCCAATGACCTCCAAGGGTTGAATTTGGGTTTATGATTTTTTGTGCTGGAAATTATTATTTATTTTTAATTAATTAAGGTTATATATATATATATATATACTATTTTATATGATTTTTAATCATATGTTATATTATATATTAATATATATAAATTATTTTTATTTTGAATTAACATTATTATAATCTGCACACACACACACACACATACACAAACATATATATATTATTAAGCCTAAGTCAAATCCGCAATGTATTATTATTATGATAGTCAAAGGTGGTATTAACATTAATGTTACATATTATATGGTCCGTGGTAATACATATTGCACTAGAAACAACACATATGATATATATATATATATATATATATATATATATATATATATATATATATGTTAAGTCCGTTATATTATATTAATGTACGGATGGAAACGTATTAAACAAGGTTTACGTATGGTGACAAAAAAACAAGGAATGCGGTCAAAGTTTGGGTTTGAACCCATGACCTCCCCCACACTAATACGTGCCTTCACCATTGGGCCATGGGCCCAGTGCTTGAAAGATGTTGTATCCGCCATATATTTAAATGTGCTTAAAGCTTCTATGACGGGAATGGAGGGGCCAGCTCACGGGCCAGCCCATCACAATATGACCAAAGTATCGTGACCAGGGGGAGTGCCAACGCTAAACGCACTTAACTTCAGGATTAACCACCACTAAACATGATTATAATTCAGTTAGTCACACATTTAACTTGGCGGAGGATTTGGCGGAGTGCCAATTTTTGCGGACAACTCCAGATTTAGTCGAAGTTGACTCCAGTTTTCAAGATTTGGAGGAAACTTTAATGAGGCTTATCTTGGTCAATTTTCGACCACTTTTTTATCAAGGATAGTCATTCTTAGCATATTTTCATGCTTTGAGTCCATTGGAATAGGTTGCAGAGGCAATGGAGCTCATCTAGAGTTTTTTTTTTTTCCTTGAAGATTTTTGAGGCCCAGGGCCACCAGGAGGGAAGGCCATGCCCAGAGTTGCTGAAGGCCAATTTCAGTGAGTGAATAGTCAATTTTTGATGTATTTGATGCTATTAAAAAATTGGTAAAGTTTATAGAGGTTTTGGAGCACATGTGAAGGTGATTTTTTCACTTTGGAGATTAAACAAGCCCATGGCCACCAGTGTTGGAGGTCAAGCCTAGAGGAGTTGGTAAACAAATTCAGAGATTGGATAGTCATTTCTAGGGTTTTCATGTCTCCTAAAGCCAATGGAACAGTAAAAAAATAAATTGGATAATCATAGGTGCTTGTAATCATACTTTTGACTCATAATCCCAAGAGGGCCTAGCTAGTTAAAGCAGGTCCATGGAGATGTAGCTCAGGAGGGGTGAAATCCATCATCATCCATTATTCTATGTGATTGTTGTAAGTTATATTGTTGCATTTAATTTTTTGTCAATGAGTTTTTAATTGTTAGTTAAATCATAATTTTATCATCAAGAACACATTAAACTACACACATAAACCCCTTCACAAGTGATAAAATGAGACGATCATTAAACACATTTTTAATACTGATGAGGGAGAGTGTATAACAATAACAAGTTTTCCCATATTCAGATCAATTTGGTATCAGAGAAAAAGTTTAGCTCATTTTAGCCAAGGTTAGATAAATCTTCTATACCTATTGGTTGTTGAATTTGTGCAAGGAGAATTTAACAGTGAGCCAAGTTTATGTGTGAAGGAGAAGAGATATAAATTGATAATTGAATTCTCAAATCACAGGAAAGAAGATTTGTTTGCATTGCATGTGTGATGGTAGCTTCATTAAGGGATGTTTCAAGTTCATCTTCCTTACAAAAATTCTTTGATAAAGAGTTGTTGTAGAAAATCTACATCATGATTGATAGGATGCAAGAGAAGTATAAAGATCGGAGGAAGAGAAAAAAACTTCAATAGAAGTTGGTTGCCATGAAGGAGGAGAAGTAGAGATTCTTGAAAGGATGCATGAGATGGAGACTCGACTCCATGATGCTAAAGACGTCTTATTCAAGCATGAGCTTGAAAAAGAGGTATGCAATTCAATTTATCTTCAATTTCCTCTCAAGATGAATGTGTAGGTGCTTTTGAAAGACACACTAGAGGAATAGGGGCCAAATTATTGATGAAAATTGGCTATGAAGGTAAAGGATTGGGAAAACATGCACAAGCCACAGTTGAGGAAATTGTTGTTGAGAAAAGGCCTAAGTATTTGGGTCTTGTTTATGGACAACATGATGGAGAAAGCTCTAAATCCAAGGAGGCACATGAAGGTGTTCCAAGAAGGAATTTCATTTCAGGTTAATTACCTCAAGCTTGTGAAGATTGTGTTCATGCGAAATGCAACAGTTTTACACCCACTTTGCAAGAAGGTGCTCATAAGCATGTAGCTAATGAGAATGGCAAACAAGAGGATGTTGAAATCGCTACAGTCATTGAATGCATTGTTGGTATTCCTAAGAGAGCTGCTACCTCATCAAATTCACCTCCTTAAGAAGGAAACAAAGGTGAATGTTGAAGGTATAAATCTAATTTTAATCAAGTTTCTTTTGATTATGATAAACATGACAAATTCTCACATAAGGTTTGGAGAAAATTTGCATGTTCCTTTTGTGGTTTGGATAACCATAATGTTTCAAGGTGTTGGAAGAAGATAGCCATGCACAGGAAACTTTTAAAGCAAAGGAGGCAGAAAGCCAAAGACAACGTAAGCTATGCTGAAAAGAATAGGAAATTGTTTTTCCCTCATTGCCAAAAACAAGGTCATCTTGTAGACAAGTGTTGGACTTTGTATCCAGCAAGTCATCCACGACATTTGAAGAAGGTGGAGAAAGAGAATGGAAAGAATGGAAAAGAGGATTCGATAATCAATGTGGGTCAAGATGATTCACATGATGATGAAGTGCAGCTGAAAGAAGTGCGAATGAAATTATTTGTTCTTTTACATTGCATGTTACATGTTTATGCCAAGAAGGTGATTGAAAGTGGATTATGTTGACTCAATTTATTGCAACAAAATTTGTTCATTTAAGCTTTGGGTATATGTAAATATGAATGGAATTCTTGTACTTATGATTGTACTTGTGAGAGAGTTGAAGAGTTGGATACATGCATGAGAGTTTGTGTCTATGAATAGTGGAATTTTGATGGTTTCATTGTGCTTAAACATGCATGAGTAATTAACTTGTGTTGGTTGATTGTGTGTTGCATGCATGACATATCGACTTGGAGAAAGTTGATTTTGTCTCCAAATATGGAAAGGAGATGTTAACGAAGTGTTTAATGCGATGTGAAATTCATTTTTTTAGACATGCTTATGCTTGACTTGAGAGTCAGTCTTTTCAAGAGGCAATTTTTGTTGACTTGTGTTTGTTCGATGATTTTGACACCAAGATGTCAGTGTACATGGCGATGTTCACATGATGTGAAATATGTTACTTTGAAGGAGCAAGAGGATATGTCGTCAAGATGTTTCTTGCATGTGTATTGTGACAAGATGTCAAGAAATTTTGCGCCATTGTAGACCATGTTATGTGTTGACGCCAAGAAGAGAAGGAGACGATGAATGAATTCTTATAGATGTGGAATTTGGAACCATGGAGGTAAAATAATGGTCATTTATTTTCTTGTTTTTACTGATGTTGGAACTCATTGTTGTAGTTCACTCATTGTGCAAAGGAGGAACATGATTCTCAGTGGGAAGGCACCGATGAATCGATTTGGTAGATCAAAAGTGTTATATCAACAAGCAACCAACAAGTGTTGGTTTGGGTCAGCACCAAAAGGAGAATAGTGGTTGAAGAGCCAAGCCATTTGCAAGGCAAGGAAAGGCATGTCAGTGACCAAGTGGTTGTCATAATGGATTTTCCAAGTAGAATCAAGATGATAGTACATGGGAAACATAAGAGTATTCAACACTCATGAGATAGCCAGCTTTTGGAGGTCCAAAATCATGTCAGTGGGAAGGATTGATCAGAATCTGGATCAGGGGAAAAAATTAGCTCAAAAATTAAATTGCTCGAAATTGCACCAAACTAGATTCAAAGCGAATATCCTGTCGCAAGGAATCCAACGCAACTCATTTCTTTGAAAACTGAGTTCGGATGAATGAGTTATGTTTTACTGAAAGAGTTATTAAAAAATTTGTAGAACAGGATAGGTTGATGACATGGTAGCCCAGTCAGCATTGAGGGAATCTTCTTCAACTTTAGTCCAATGAAACTGTGAAACATTAGGGGAGTTTTGAGGTCTAAAATGGGCCTCCTAAGAAAAATGTACAACCAAAATAAACTTTATAAGAACCAATAGGATTCAAGATGATGATGTCAACCATGGGGGGTGATTCACCATTTTTTGAGTAAAAAAGTAAAAAGATTAAAAAATAATAAAATAATAAAACTACTTTTTAAACTCATATTTTCAACTTATCTCCCTAAGTATTATTTAAATTTCGAGCAGGAGTACTCATTGGATGCAAAATTTAATTCCTCATCCAAGGAGTACCAATGTTGCATACTTTCGATGAACCCTACTACATGAAAAATGAGAAATACATGAAAACACGTGATTGCAATCACATTTTTCATGTATTTTTCATTTTTTGTGTAGAAGGGTCCATTGGAACTATGAAACATGGGTACTCCTTGGACGAGGAATCAAATTATGCATCCAACAAGTGTTGCCGCTCGAAATTTGAGTAAACCCATAGGGAGATAAGTTGAAAATACTATTTGAAGAAACATTTTTTTTTTCTTTTTTCCCTCTAAAATTTGATGATATCATCTAATCTTATTTTATTATTTATACTATTATTTTATAATTTCCTTAGGAGGCGAATTTTAGACTTCAAAATTCCCCTAATTTGAAGTTTCACTATGGGATTTTCCAGTTTGGTTTGTGAAGGTAACAATTTTCAATGACCTCAAAGGGTTGAATTTGGGTTTATGGCATTTTGTGCTAGAAATTATTATTTAATTTTAATTAATTAAGTTTATATATATATATATATATATATATATATATATATAGATATATAATTTTATATGATTTTTAATCATATATTATATTATATATTAATATATATATTACTTATATTAATTGTTTAAATAAATCTTAATTAATTTTGAATTAACATTATTATAATCCGCACATATATATATTTTATTAACCCTAAGTCAAATCCGCAATGCATTATTATGGTGATAATCAAAGGTGGTATTAACATTAATGTTACATATTATATGGTCTGTGGTAATACATATTACGGTGGCAACAACACATATTATATATATATATATATATATATTCTAAGTCCATTACATATATTAATGTGTAGATGGAAACATATTAAACAAGGTTTTCGTATGGTGACAAAAAACAAGGAACGAGGTCGAGGTTCGGGTTTGAACCCATGACCTCCCCCACACTACTATGCACCTCCACCATTGGGGCATGGGCCCGGTCCTTGAAATATGTTGTAGCCACCATATATTTAAATGTGCTTAAATATTCTATAGTGGGAATAAAGGGGTTAGCCCGTGGGCCAAACCCTCACCATATGACCAAAGCATCGTGACCAGGTGGAGTGCCAACGCTAAACGTGCTTAAATGCAGGATTAAAAACCACTAAGCATACTTATCATTTAATTAATGACAAATTTAAATTGGTGGAGTGCCAATTTTGGCGGACAAATCCATTTTCAGTCGAAGTTAACTCCAGTTTTCCAGATTTGGAGGAGAAATTGGGGGAAACTTTAATGAGGTCTATCTTGGTCAATTTTTGACCAATGTTTTCTCAAGGTTAGTCATTCTTAGCATATTGGCATGCTATGAATCCATTGGAATAGGTTTTGGACGCAATGGAGCTCATATACATGTGTTTTTGGCACATTGAATAATTTTGAAGCCTAGGGTCACCAGGAGGGAAGGCCATGCCCAAAGTTGCTGAAGGAAAATTTCAGTGAGTGAATAGTCAATTTTTTATGTTTTTGATGATATGAAAATAGTGGTACAATTTATAGAGGCATTGGAGCACATCTATAGGTGATTTTGTCACTTTGGAGATTAAACAAGCGTTGGAGGTCAAGCCTAAAGGAGCTGGTAACCAAATTCAGAGATTGGATAGTCATTTCTAGGGTTTTCATGTCTTATGAAGCCAATGGAATAGTCAGAAAATCCATTGGAGAATCACATATGCTTATAATCATACTTTTGAATCATAATCCCAAGAGGGCCTAATTATTAAAAGCAGGTCCATGGAGATGTAGCCCAGGGAGGGTGAACTCTATCATGATCCATTGTGTTATGTGATTTCTATGAGTTATATTTATGCATTTAATTTGTTGTATATGAGTTTTTAATTTTTAATTAACTCATAATTTGATCATCAAGAACACATGAAACTACACACATAAACCCCTCCACAAGTGATAAAATGAGACGATCCTTAAACACATTTTTAATACTGATGAGGGAGCTTCCATAGCATTAACAAGTTTTCCCATATTCAAATCATCTAGTCATTGGACAATTTTTCCAACTTTCACAGCAACTCTAACTTAAAAATTTCAGGGTTTTCTATGAAAGTTCCTAACACTTCTATAGCAAATTTTCCTTCCCCAGAACTCTTTCAACTACGAAATTCTGTTTTTCTGTTAATGGTAGGGAAACGATCCGAAAATTTAAAATTGTCATGGTCAGAGGTTATTGAGTCATCTTTATAAATTTTTGTCCTTATCTACCATTCCTAAAATGCGTGGATGCATACTCATTCCATTTTCTTTCCACTTTTGAATATATTTGCTATCACAAACTCGATTTCATCTCCTTACGAGCTGCTATTTTTGTCTAAAGTTTCAAGCATTTGTTTCTTGTGGGTTGATTAGTTGTCTTTAGGAAAAGGTCAGTGAGTGTCATAGATGGTCTAGTTGTCCTTAATAAATTTGCAGTTTTTAGAAAGTTACTCACTGTGTGTTGAGGCTATGGAAACTCAAAGGAAGTAGTATAAAGGAAGGTCATTCATGAGATATGAGCCCATGGATATGGAATTGCTTGAAGAAGACTCTAAAATTACCCAAGCATTTTCCAGCATGGGGTGTCTTCGGTTTTGTCAGAAGCTGCAAGGATTTCATGGGAAAATTTCAAAATATTTTTCCATCAACTTTACAGGGATAGGGTATAAAGTGGGCATGTTAAATTTTATAGTGTCCCCTGATACCATTGCATAAGGTACAGAAATGCCCAGGTCAAGATAATTGTGGTTCAAGGTGCATAAGTTCAAGTTGCAGAATTGTGATGAGTTCTTGAAGGAAGATCATAGAGGCATTGATATGGCTACACACATTCCCATGACTTGCCTTAAAGACTACTTTTCTAATTTCTTGATGGTAATCTAGAAATACTTCACTTGTGAGGGTAGATTCCACATGGTCTATCAATACCATTTCAAATTGTTGTTGCACTTCACAGGTAAAAAAACCTTAGATATTCCTTTTTATTTGTTTATAAACTTGGGAAAGATGGTTGGAAAGGTTCAGGCCAAGCCTAATTCCAGTAACACTTCATTTTTTAATCATGGTATTATTAATTTGTTGGTGGTTGAAGATTTGAATAGAAGGAAAAGAGATTGGCCCACATTTTTATTTTTAAGTGGCTATGAAGTGGTTTCTTCCATCCCCAGGAGAACTCCAAAGTCCCAACCTATAACTGAATGGGATGAGAAATAGTTTGAGGCAAAGTTTTTAGCTGAGCCTAAAACAAAGATAGAGCCTATAGTAAAATTAGACATGGAAATTTATGTTGAACATGTAAAAGAGCATGTGGTAGTAGAACAAATTTCTACAACCACCATGATAAAAAATTATACAAGAAGGATGAGTGGAATCCAAAGCAAACGGAAGGGTAAATTGTCAGATATGTGGGAAGCTATTGACATTGAAGAAAGCCCCATTGTGCATCCTATAGAGATCAAATAGATAGAAACCAAAAAGAAGAACAAAAGAGCCAAGAAGCTAGATATTATTGAGGAAGATTTAGGTTTTATTTTCAAACCCAGAAAACCTATCACAAGATCACAAGAACTAAAATAAAATATGCTTGAGCTTCCATTATAAGAATAGGTGCCTGTAATAGAGGTAGAACTAGCGAAAAAAGGGAAAGGTAAGGGGCTTGAACAAGAGAAAATTGAATTGGGTATGTTGCAAGAACAATTGAGAGATGCTAGGAATGAGACAATAGAATCAAAAATTCTTTTGAAGAATTGAAAGAAGATATATCGAAGAAAATTGAATTCTATCACAAGGTTGCAGATGAATATGGAAGAATGATAAAAATAACACTGCCCTTACATAGGATGATGAAATTTTTTGCAAGAGGAATAGATGGTTACAAGAAGATAGGAGAATATTGTAGGAACAAGTTAGTTCCTTAGAGAATCAAATTGAAATGATTAAGGTGGAGCTTGCAAAAAGAAATCTTAAAATCATTGTTGAAGTTGATGGCACTCCATGAACATGGTAATATCATAAATGTTTCTTATGATGTTGAAAAATAATATTTTTAGTTATATATAGGCTTATATAGGCGATAAGAAGTGTTTTGGAGGTTAAAATTTTTGAAAGTGAAAAATCTCAGAAAACTAGGTAGTTTTTGTAGCAACTCTCCATATTGAAGGCGAAAATTGGCTACAAATTTTCTGTAGCTTTCAATGGATAGAAAGAAAATTTTAAATCTCAGAAAGGGAAGTGTTATAAGCATGTTTTTAGCTCATTAAAGTCCAAGAATACCCTAGAATAGTCAACATAATCAGATAACTTGCAGGACAATTTTTTTGGCATTTTCTACTAAAGTTTTCAACCAAACTACCTATACTCTGTTTTTCAAGAGCAGTGAAGTTTCGATGAATTTTTGGGAATCACAATAGCAACCTATTGACTCCTATTTTTCTGGGGATGACTTAGTAGATAAACCTCCATAGCCAACTCATGATGCCAACTTATCATGATAGCTCACCATGCCACTTCATATTCCATTTTCATCAGTCGACCAAAATCTCAACAGTTTGTTATGTTCGATGTGGATCATTAGAAAATATTGTTAAATATATTAAATGGTGATGGAATCCTTTTTGTATACAAGCTCTTTAAAAAAAAATATCCCTAAAAAGTCTCCATGTTTTGTAATCCAATTTGAACTAGGTATTTTAGCTAAAGCATCGAGTCTAGCCTAGGTGGCAAACTATTGTAAAAGAGGCAACACTCTATAAAGGAGGGACTTTTTCACTTTTAAGGGGTCGTTGAATGTTATGAGATAGCTACTTATGTAAATTTTTGTTTATGAGCTAATATACATTTTCCAACAGTCTATTTTACAACCTGAGATTCTCCTTGGCTTATGTGTTTTTTCGTTATTTTGTAAGTTGCTATCAACTTCATGGCAATATGATTAATTGGAATCCATGATTAAATGATCCATATTCCCTCATTTTCTATGTTTTTTCTGTAAGATTTAATTTATGTTTAAGAAAATTTTCCTCAGCTTCCATGAATACATTTTGTGTCTAATATAATTTCCTTAGCTAACTCCATGCACAATGGTAGCTGTCATTACACTCTTCCACCTGAAAAAAATCACATGAAGTATAAAAATACTTATCCATCTGCAATTTGAATTTTATATTGAATAATCCATTATTTTCCTTGAGAGAGCCCTCTCAAACTGGAAGGGCTAACTTGTAGTTAAAATTTGGTTGAAATAGTTGTGCTTGGTTGGGTGTTGACATAGCCCAACATGCCCTAGACCGGTGATAACATAAAGAAATGAAATTTTGGCATGACCCAGGTTCAATATATGGGGTAAATCATCAATGAGTAGGGTGTGCATGTAGACCCAACCAAGATACAAGTCATTCGGGATTGGCCTGCCCTAACCACTCTAATAGAGCTCTGCAACTTTCTGGGTCTTTCCAACTTCTACCACAGGTTCATGTTGGGCTTCTCTCATATCACTTGGCCTTTGAGTCAAGTCGGTAAGGGAGGGGTGAAAGAAAATTTCTTTTGGTTTGATCCCAACATAAGGCATTTGCCGAGTTGAAGCATCGACTCTGCTCTACACCAATTCTCACATTACCAGACTTGAAACAACCATTTGAGATTGAGAAATATGCCTCTGACTATGCTATCGTTGGAGTTCTTACTCAACAGGGGCATCCAACAACATATCATAGTTAGACACTTCTAGACACACTACCAAAGTATGCCACCTATGACAAAGGAGATGTATTCCATTGTGGAGGTCTGCCGACAATGGAAGAATTACATTATGGGGAAGGAAATGGTCATCCATAGAGACCACTGACCCCTGCAGTTCATACAGACACAAGGGAAGTTGCAGAACGATCACCATTAGAAATGGTCCTCATACATGAAAGAGTTCCATTGGAACATTAAGTAGAAGAAGGGAAACAACAAAAATGTTACAGTCTGCCTCATCTGATCGCAGATCATGGCGCTAACCACTGTGCTCGACTCTTATGGGCACAAGACTTAGGGTGGCCGACTCTTTAAAAGAGAGATCCAGAATTCGACAACACATACCAGATGCTCCTAGAAGTCAAGAAAATTCCAAATTATCACCTCCAAGATGCATTGTTATGCCACTTGGGACACCTCTTTTTTGCTTCAAGCGAGCGTGCCAAGATGATTTGGGAAGCACACTACAGCTGGGTCGCCGAACATTTCTGGGCAGAAAAAACAATGGTAGTACTGCAAATTTATTTTTATTGGCTGAACCTTTGACAAGATGTTGGCAAGTACATCATATCTTTCACTTCCTGCACCATTTCCAAATCGACCATTAAGAATAAAGGCCTATATACTCCTCTACCTACTCCTAGTCAACCTTTGGAATACATATCCATGGATTACATGTCGGGCCTTCATTCTACTGAGCATGGAAACGACTGTGTTTTTGTGCTCATTGACAGATTCTGTAAGATGGCCATTCTGGAAACCTGCAAGAAGAATATCACAGCAGAAGCCACTGCTAAACTCTTATTTGAACAAGTTTGGGTGAAATTTTTTATCCCATAGTCCATTATCTCATATTAGGACAACAGGTTCCTAAGTACATTTTTCTCAAGTCTCTAGTCGATGTTGGATACCAATCTCACTAAGCCCACAACTTTCCACCCCCAAACTGATGGCCAAATAGAGGTCGTCAACATGACAATCGTGCACATTATGCACATGTACAACTCGAAGCATAATCGTACATTGGATGAAAGCCTTCCCTATGTCCAACATAGCTACAGTCGAGCTCTCCATATCTCAACTCGCAATATCCCCTTTTAGGTGGGATTGGGATTCCAACCATTATGCCCCATTGATGTGGCCATAACATTTGCAGCTACTCAGGAAGATTCAACTCATGTCCAATCCGAAGCTGACATGACGAATCACTTCATTGAGCACATTCATCACATCCACCAACAGGTCCATGAAATTTTGGATAGAGCTAATGCTAAGTAAAAGCAACGACATGATCAACATTGAGTGTCAAACAAGTTACAGGTTGATGAAAAAGTTTGGCTACATGTGCAAAAGGAGTGCCTCGCTAGACTCCACCACAAGCTTCACTCACTCCGATATGGGCCATAAACCACCACCAAGGTTGTAGGAGACAATGCCTTTGAGATCAACATTACATTATTCCTTGTCATGCACCCTGTGTTCAATGTGGGCCGCCTTCAACCATACTTTCCACCATTACTGGACACATCTGAAATTGTAGAACAATGCATACTAATAGAGCTAAACCTCGACTGCATGGAATAGGACACAACTGATCGGATCATGGACACATAGATCAAGAACAATAATCATCATAAGATCCAAGTGTATTGGGTTTTCAAAGCTATCCAACTCCTGCACCAAGGCAAGTGGCTCACTAGGGACCAAGTTTAGCAGAAGTTTCCCCATCTCATGGAGGCACTCAATGCAATGTGGACTATTGCTTATTAAGGAGGGAGGACTAATCCAGGTGGATATTGGCATCGAACCACCCATTCCACTTGGACCCCCACCATTGTTTCTTTTATTTTTTTATTTTCCTTAATTGTAGCAGAATTTACTATTTTTGGATTTTTTTCGGGTCCTAAACTTCCAAAGCCATTTTGAGGGACTAAAAGATGTTTTTAGGAAAAATTAAGAGACCAATTAAGTCCCATACTACCTAAATAGTTTTCATTCAGCCTCCTCTTCTATATCTTTGAAACAAGGTATTATGATAGCCAAAAAAAGATCACATGCCAAAATTACGACCCTGGGTAGTTGACGTTCCAACTTACCCCAACAGGGCCCGCAAGATTTTGGCGCATCATCTCCTAGGGTTAGGTTTTTGGGTGTTTAAGGTTTCTCATTTTTTCTCGATGATAAAAATTCCATTGAGCCTCATTGTAACATAGTTAAAAGGCATGTAGCCACCACATCTCTTCTCGGAGATAAGCTACCATATCCCGAGCTAGTTTATTTCCATTCTGTATGTAAGCTTATTTTATTTCTTTGATATTAATGAAATGAAGTTTTATTTCTGCTGCACTTCTATGTTTATCTTTATATATGTATCCTATTGTGTTCCTGCATAAGTTAGGATCAGTGGTATCAGATCAGTCTGCTCTTTCAAGGTTTTTTTTTTGCATGTCCCCAATGAGGTTAGGGTATAAGGAGTTAGGGCTCGATCTAGTTTAACCTTTTCAAGATCAACCTCGCAAACCTTGATGACCTCCCATGGCGGAAGAAAAGAAATAAAAGGGAGGAGGAGATCCTTTCAAAATATTTCTCGAATAGACCCTTAAGAAACAAAGGAATGTGATGGTGGATAAATTTTCCCAAATCCTTCGATGACTACCCACACACGATTCATCTTCATCTGACAGGCACTTTGGAGGGGCCATGCCTTTCAAGGTATAAGTTAACTTTGAAATTCCCATATTTCAAGGCCATATAAATGCATATGTTGTAGATAAATGGTTAAATATTTTGGAAGGATATTTTTCCGTTCATGACTTTTCCAACTAGGAAAAGATTACTTTTGCACTCCTAAAGGACGCCCCCCATGTCAAGGACTCATGGGAAACCTATTGTGAGAAAAAGGACAAGGGGGAACCCTCACAATTCTCAGTTGCACCCACTTGGAATTATTGCTGAGACGCCATCAAGGAATTGTATTACCCTTTCGATCGCTATGAAGACAAATACATAAACTGGACCCTGCTACAATAAGGAAAGGAATAAGATGTGCCAAAGTTCACAAATGGTTTTCATGCCCTTCACACGAAGCTGCGCATCAAGGATTATGAGTGGAATTTGGTACTCAAGTACCAAGCATATTTTCATAAGTACATCCAAGATGAAATGAAGTTCCTGGACATCTCCTCACTTGGTGTGGCCTATCGATATGCTGTCAAGGTTGATCAAAACTTTAAACAAAAGAAGTAGGATAGTGGATCTATGAATTCGAAGAAAGGGAAAGGTGCCCATAAACCCAATAACAAAAGGAAAATCCAAGGCAGGGTGACCCATGACAACCCATGCAATCCAAAAGGAAATAAAAACACCATGAAGACAAAGAAGGACACAGGAAAGTGGTATGAGTTCCATAAGAGATCCGCTCACAACACAAGAGAGTGTCGAGCCAAACAGTCATTGGTGGTTGAGCTGAAGGCTTTTGAATCAGATGCATACTTTGAATCTGAGTCAGAATCTGACAAGGTTAATGAAAAAGGGAAGCATATTATTGATGCAAATCCCAGTGCCACCATTGACACCACCAAGATCCAAAAGGATGAGCTCGAAGATCTAGAGGACGAGGAGCGCCTCTTCCTCTCACAAATGTGTGTGAAGGGTTTTCTACTACAGTTCATTTTTAAGAGTTGGACCCAAAAAAACCTTATTTGAGAAGAGTTTGTGAAGCGTCTAGGCTTAGCGATCACAACACACACGCAATCATACACAATCGGGTGGCTTCACCAAGGACGAGATATTCGCATCAGCTAGTAGTGACACCTTCCCTACAACATCAAGCCCTTCACAAATTAGCTATTGTGTGATATATCTCCTCTCAAAGCTTGTGATGTATTATTAGGCCAAAAATACTTGTGGAAGCGACATGTTGTGTATGAATCTAGGCCTCACACTCTTATTATTATATTGGGCAATGTGTTGTACATGATACCAGAGGTAGCATCGCCCACCGCCATCTCTCTAATCACTGTGATGAAATGTAGTAAGATCATCTACCAGACCAAGAATTTTGATTTCCTTATAATTCTCCTTCAAGGCCAAATAAAATTATGGCCACGACCTCTAGGTAGGGTTCCTTTTCACAACAGCAAAAAATGGACAAGGTTGTGGAGGAGTACAAAGAAAATTTCAGCTCTCTTGTAGGGGTAGCTCTACACTATCAGGTCAAGCACTCCACCCATCGATCATTTTGTTTTGGAACGATAATATCAAGAGGTGGATTCAGGAGCTACTACAGAAAGGGCACATTAGGCCAAGTTCATCACCCTGTGGGAGTCCGATCGTGTTGGTACAGAAGAAGGATAGGATTTGGAGACTCTGTTTTCACTATTGGGTGCTGAGAAAGATCATTGTCCAGAATAGGTATCTGATTCCATGTATTGATGACATGTTAGACCAAATCAAGGGGGCCAAACAATTCAACAAGATTGAATTTAAATTTAGTTATCACTAGGTACCAATTGAACCCTCTGATGTCTGGAAGACTGCCTTTAAATCCGAGGGAATTTTTTAATGGTTCGTCATGTCTTTCGGGATGAAAAATGCCCCTGAAACCTTCATGAGGCTAATGGATGACATTTTTTTGACCTTTCACCAACTCATTCGTGGTGGTATATTTGGATGAAATCCTGATCTTCCGCCAAATTTAGGAAGAGAAACTACACCACATTCGACAGGTCCTCTAAACACTTCAACAGCACAAGTTGTGTGCTAATTTGGAGAAATACACTTTTGGCATGACCTAGTTTCAATAGATAGGGTACATCATCGATGAGCGGGGTGTGCATTTGCACCTAGCTAAGATATAGGTTATTCATGATTAGCCAACCCCAACCACTCTAATAGAGCTCCACAAATTTTTGGGTCTAACCAACTTCTACCGCAGGTTCGTGTTAGGCTTCTCTCATATCACTTAACCTTTGAGTCAAGTCACCAGGGGAGGGGCAAAACGAAATTTCTCTTGGTTCCAATCCCAATAGAAGGTGTTCAATGAGTTGAAGCATCAACGTTGCTCTGCACCAGTGCTCACATTACCAGACCTGCAGCAACCATTTGAGATCAAGACAAATGCCTCTGACTATGTTATTGGTGTAGTTCTTACTCACCATGGGAATCCAATGGAATTTCACAGTGAGATGCTTTCAGGAACAATATGAAAGTATCCCACCTATGACAAAGAGATGTATTCCATTGTGCAAGCCTTCCTACAATGGAAGCATTACATTATGGGGAAGGAAACAGTCATCCAAATAGATCACCGGCCCATGTAGTTCATACAAACACATGGGAAGTTGTAAAATAATCACCATAAAAAAATTTCCACCATTATAGAACTTTGGAGGTCTAAAATGTGCCTCCTAAGCAAAATGTATGACCAAAATAAACTGTATAAGAACCAATGGGGTACAATATTATAATTTCAATCATGGGGGATGATTCACCATTTTTTGGGTAAAATAGTAAAAAGATTAAAAAAATAATAATAATAAAACTACTTTGTCAACTTGTATTTTTAACTTATCTCCCTAAGATTTTACTCAAATTTTGATCGGCAGTACTCATTGGATGTAGTAGAGTCCATCGAAAGTATGCAACATGGGTACGCCTTAGATGGGGAATCAAATTCTGCATCCAATGAGTGTTCCCACTTGAACTTTGAGTAAACCCATAGGGAGAAAAGTTGAAAATACGAGTTGAAAAAGTTGTTTTTTCTTTTTTCCCTCTAAAATTTGATGATGTAATCTAACATTATTTTATTATTTCCACTATTATTTAATAATTTCCTTAGTAGGCCCTTTTTAGACCTCAAACCTCCCCTAGTGATGCCTGCAATATTTCCATCTCAACATTAAGTAGAAGAAGGGAAGCACCAAAAATGTTTCATACTGCCTCAATCACCAGCTACTCATGGCACTGACCACTATGCTAGAGTCTTGCAGGCACAAGACTTCGGGGTGGCCGACTCTTTACAAGAGTGATCTAGAATTCAACAAAACATACCAGAAACTCTTGGAAGGAAATAAAGCTCCAAATTATCACCTCTAGGATGCACTTTTATGTCACTTGGGACACCTCTATTTTCCTTTAAGTGAGCATGCCAAGATGATTTGGAAGTGCACTACAACCGGGTTACTGGACATTTCGGGGTAAAGAAAATAGTGGTAGTTCTGCAAAATTATTTTTATTGGTCAAACCTTTGATAAGATGTTGGGAATTACATCATATCCTGCACTTATTGTGCCATTCCCGAACCGACCATCAAGAAGAAAACATGGCAACATCTATTTTTTCATGGTCGTCGACAGATTTTCTAAGATAATCATTCTAGCGGCCTACAAGAAGAGTATCACAACAGAATCCAATGCTAGACTCTTATTTGAACAAGTGTGCGTGCACTTTGGGATCCTAAAATCCATTATCTTAGATCAGGAAAACAGGTTCCTAAGTACATTTTGGTGAATTCTCTGGTCGATGTTGGAAACCAAGCTCACTAAGTCTACAAATTTCCACTGCCAAACTGATCACCAAATAGTGGTTGTCCACAAGATGATCGTACACATACTACGCATGTACTACTTGAAGCATCCTTGTACATGGGATGAAAGCCTTCCCTATGTCCAGAAAAGCTACAACCAAGCTCTCCATATCTCAACTGGCCACAACCCCTTTCAGGTGAGATTGAGATTCCAACCAATATGACCCACTGATGTGGCCATACCATTTGTAGCTACTCAGGTAGATTCAAATCATGTCCAATACGAAGTTGACACGACAAACAAATTCATTAGGCATATTCAATGCATCTTCCTACAGCTATGTGAAATATTGGGCAATGCCAATGCTAAGTACAAGTAGCGACATGGTCAACATCAGGTGCCACACAAGTTCAAGCTGGGTGAGAAAGTTTGGCTACATTTGTAGAAGGACCGCCTTACGAGACCCCACCACAAGCTTTTCCCACTCTGATATGGGCCATACACCATCACCAAGGATGTAGAAGAAAATGCATTCAAGATCAAAATTCCACCATTCCTTGGCATTCACCTACTCTTCAATGTGGACTACCTTCAACCATACTTTCCACCATTACTGGACACATCTTACATTGCAGCAAAACTTACACCAACAGAGATAAACCTTGAATGCATGGAAAAAGCCATAATTTATCAGATCATGGATACAAATATGAAGAACACTCTCTAGAAGGAGCTCCAACTATATTGGGTTATCAAAGTTGGCCAACTCCTGCACTAAGGCAAGTGGCTCACCAGGGACCAAGTTCAGCAGATGTTACCTAGTCTCATGGCGGCACTCAACACAATGGGGACAATTGGTTCCTAAGGGGGGGTACTACTCCAGGTGGATATTGGTGGCCATCCGCCTATTCCATTTGTACCCCCACTATTTTTTCTTTCATTTTTTCATTTTCCTTAACGTAGCATAATTTACTTTTCTTGGAAGTTTTTTGGGTCCTAAATGTCTGTAGTATTTTTGAGGGGCTAACATACATTTTTAGGTAAAAGTCACAAACCAGCATATTGGTTTGTATTTGGCCTCCTCTTTGAGATCTTCGTAACAAGGTATTATGTTTGCCAAATGGAGATCGTATGCCAAAGTTACGACCCGAGGAAGTTGACATTCCAACTTACCCCAAAGAGGCCCACAAGCTTTTGGCGCTTCATATCCTAGGGTTAGGTTTTTGGTTGTTTAGTGTTTCTCATTGTTTTTCAATGATAAAAAGGCCATCGAGCCTCACTGTAACATTGTTCATAGGCATTTATCCACCACATCTCTTCTTAGAGATAAGCTACCATCGCCCGAGTTATCGCCCGAGTTAGTTTATTTCCATTTTGTACGTAAGGATGTTTTAGTTATTTGATATTAATGAAATTAAGTTTTATTTCTACTGCAATTCCGTGTTTATGTTTATATATGTATTCTATTGCATTCTTGAATAAGTTATGATCAATGGTATCAAACAGTCTTCTCTTTCTCAGTTTTTCTTTGCACGTCCGGAACGAGGTCAGGGTATAACATGTTAAGGCTCAGTATTTTCGAACCTTTGCAAGATCAGCCTCACAAAACTCGATTTCCTCCATTGGCTAAAGAAAATAAAGATGAGTGAGTGGGAGATCCTTTCAAAATATTGCTCGAAGAGGCCCTCGAGAAACAAAGGAATGCGATTTTGGATAACTTTTCCCAAATCCTTCGATGACAACCCAAAATTTATGCATCTTCATTCAACAACCACTCTGGAGGCTCCAGGCCTTTTAAGGTACAAGTTAACTTTGACATTCCCATATTTGAAGGCCAGATAGATGCGAATCTTATAGATAAATGGTTAAATATGTTGGGAGGATATTTTTTAGTTCATGACTTTTCCAACTGCAAAAAGATTATTTTTTCACTCCTAAAGGTTTCCCCCCATGTCAAGGATTGGTGGGAAACCTACTGTGAGAAAAACAACAAGGGGGATCCCTCACTTTTCTCAGTTGCGCCCACCTGAAATTATTTCCGAGACACCATCAAGGAATAGTATTACCTGGTCGGTAGATATGAATATAAATACATAAAGTGAACCGCGTTGTGGAAGTGAAGGGACCAAGATGTGTCAGAGTTCAAAAATGGTTTTCATGCCCTTCTTACAAATCTAGGCATCAAGGATTCCAAGAAACATTTAATACTCAAGGACCGCGACTGTTTGCACAAGTACATCCAAGACGAAATGGAGTTCCTAGACATCTCCTTGCTTGTGCGTCGCCTATCAATATACTGTCACGACCGAGAAGAATTTTAAATGGCAGAAGCAAGATTTTGGATCTATGAATCCGAAGCAAGGGAAAGGAACACCCAAACTCATGAACAAAGGGAAAATCCAAGGTGGTTTTACCCAGGACAACGAATAGAATCCACAAGCAAAGAACAAAATCATGAAGACAAAGAAGGACATGAGAAAGTGTTTGGAGTTCCATAAGAGCTCCACTCACAACACAAGTGAGTGTTGAGTCAATAATTCACTGGTGGTGGAGCTGAAGGCTTCCTAATAAAATGCATGCTATGACTCTTAGTAGAACCCGATTGGGGGAATGAAAAAGGTAAGCATATTATTGATGCGGAGCCCAGTTCCACCATTGCTACCACCAAGATCCATAAGGATGAGCCCAAAGATCCATAGGAGGGGGAGCACCTCTTCCAATCACATAGTTCAGTGAAGGGTTCTCCATTGTAGTTCATTATCAAAATGGGAGCGAA
Organism: Pinus albicaulis; assembly: GCA_034641835.2. NCBI lineage: Eukaryota > Viridiplantae > Streptophyta > Pinopsida > Pinales > Pinaceae > Pinus > Pinus albicaulis. The sequence goes on along the minus strand of CM076577.1, from coordinate 148,742,383 downwards.
AATAACCTCATTTCAGCAGAGATTGTGAAGTGGCTAGGCCTACTGACCACAATACACCCTCAGTTGTACACAATCAAATGGCTTCACCAAGGACGCGATCTTCAAGTTAGACAATAGTGTTTCTTTCCTTACAACATCAAGCCCTTCATGGATGAGGTACTGTGTGATGTTTCTCCTCTCGATGTTTGTGATGTATTATTAGAACAACCATACTTGTGGAAGCGACATGTTGTATATGAATCTAGGTCTCACATTGTTATTATTACTTTGGGAAATAATTTTTACACGATACCGGAGGTAGCATCGCCTACCACCATATTTCTGAGCAATGTAGTAAGATCATCTCTCCGACTGGGAAATTTGTTTTCCTTATGATTCTCCCTCAGGTCCAGAAAATGATTGTGGCCACGACCTGTAGACAGGGCTTCTCTGTATGACAAAAAGAGATGGATAAGGTTGTGGAGAAGTATAAGGACATTTTAACCTTTCTCGCAAGGGTACCTCTACACTGTTTGTTCAAGCACTGCATCAATCTGACCCTGGGCGCGCCACTACCCAATGGGTCGACCTATCGAATTTTTGTTCTAGAGAACGATGCTATCAAGGGGAAGATTCGGGATCTACTACAGAAAGGTCACATTAGGCCAAGTTCATTGCCTTGTGGGAGTCCAATCATGTTGGTATAGAATAAGGATATGACCTCGAGACTCTATTGACTATTAGGCGCTAAACAAGATCACTGTTTGAAATAGGTATTCGATTCCATGGATTAATGACTTGTTGGACCAACTCAAAGGGGGGGAATATTTTAACAAGATTGACTTGAAGTCAGGTTATCATCAGGTAACAATAGAACCCTCTGATGTGTGGAAGAGTACCTTCAAATCCAAGGAGGGCCTTTTCAAATAGTTGGTCATGCCTTTCGGGTTGACGAATGCCCCCACAACCTTCATGAGGATGATGGAGAACATTTTATAACCTTTCACCAATAAATTCGCGGTGGTGTATTTTTATGAAATCATGATCTTCAGCCAAATTTGGGAAGAGAACCTCCACCATATTCGAAAGGTCCTCCAAACATTGCAGCAACACAAGTTGTGTGCTAATTAGGAGAACTACACTTTTTTCACGACCCATATTCAATATCTTGGGAACATCATCGATGAGTAGGGTGTACATGTGGACCGAGCCAAGATACATTTCATTCAGGATTAGTGAGTCCCAACCACTTTAAAAGAGCTTCGCATATTTCTCAGTATTGCCAATTTCTATTGCATGTTCGTGTTGTGATTTTCTCATATCACTTGGCCTTTGAGTGAAGTCACCAAGGTAGTGGGAACTACAAAGCAATTTTGGTTCGGATCCCAATAGAAGGTGTTCGTGGAGTTGAAACATCGATTCTACTCTACACCAGTGCTCACATTACCAAACTTGCAGTAACCATTTGATATCAAGATAGATGCCTCCGACTATGCTATTGGTGGAGTTCTTACTCAACAGGGGCATCTAGTGGCATATCACAGTGAGACACTTTAAAACACAGTCTAACAGTATCCCACCTATGAAAACTTGATGCATTTCATTGTGTAGGCCTACCTACAATGGAAGAATTACATTATGGGGAAGCAAACGGTCATCCACATAGACCACCGACCCCTGCAGTTCATACAAACAGAAGGGAAGTTACAGAATGATCTCCATTATAAATGGTCCACGTATATGTTGTGTTAGTATTTTCATCCTACCATAAATGATCAAAAATACTCTTTTCATATCATATTAGGGTCTCATTCATAAATTTTTATCATTCCACTAGGTTTGCATTCAAAAATTTAGTCATTGATGGTAGTCCTAGCCCAAAAACATCACTCTTCATTAAATTTGATTAATTGCTGGCATAGTTTCATACCTTGCTGACTGTACATCATCCATAAAATTATATGAATCATGTCATCATGAAGACCAGTCTTTCAAGGTTTGATTAGGTTTTTTAGTGTTTTTCAAGGTCCAATAAAACTTCATTTCCATTGCATAAGACCGACAAGTAAAGGGTGATCAAATAACATCTCTTCACCATATGAAGATTATTTGTAAAGAGAAATTCTTGTTTCAACATGTAATTTTTAATTTTCATTATGTAATTTTATGTCATTCAAAATGTAATAAGTTCATGATTCCAAAGCTGTTAACTCAGAGTTCCAACATGCCAAAGCATAAAAAATGTCAAATTCAAAGAGTTATCAAAGTCACTAAATGATCAATTTGTCAAGGAAAATCTAAATGCAAAGGGTATGGTTTCAAAGTGTAAAGTGAAGTGAAGAAAGGAGAAAGTGGGTGACAAGGCCCAAAAAATCAAATTTATGAAGTGTAAAGACCACCAATACATCAAAAGCAAACTAATTTTCACTCCTAAAAGTCGGGCTTGCACTCCCTTAGCTGGAAAAATCGATTTCAGGGTCAAATTCTTCTGGAGGGTGATGCGCTTCTCGAGGGTGGTGTTGCGCTTACTCCACAAGCTGCTATCGTCTTGCAGCACTATGCTTTTCTACATGGGCGTTGCGCTTTTGGGAAAGACATTGCGCTTTTTCCTAGCTTTCCCAAGAAGCATAAAATCACCTCCAAATCTTTCAAAACCTTTAGCAAATTCTTGTTTCATCCTCCTTGCTTCCCTAAATATCATTTTAATGGTGTTTTTCTTCTCATGAAAATTTAGCATTTTGTCTACTTGCAAACCCTAGTTTCAATTCCTCATTTTGAATTTGATGCCCTTTAACCTGGAAATCCCTTCCTACATTATTATTAAACCTATCCCTAGCCCTAAACTACCATTTTCTAGTCCCTAAATCCCTTTCCCCTAAAACTATAATTCCTAGGCTTCTAAATTTCCTAGGAAGCCACTTCCTCAAACCTGTAATTTAATTATCATTTCCAGATCCCTTTAAATTCAAACTCCTATCACCTGCCAAAGCTCAATAACCCCTTCCCCCATCTCCCTAAATTTTCCTAGGCTTATCCCTATTCCCTAGACCTTTCTCCACTCCTCATTCCCATCCACCTCATCCCTAGGGTTTCTTGGACACCAAACACTATGGAGGAAGACAAAGACTATATGGAAGAGGAAGGTAGATGAGAAGAGGAGGACAAAGAACAAAGAAGGAATTGTAAAGGAGGAAGAATCCTAAGGCTAGAGCCCACTAGCACAAATGAACTGATGGCCTCTCCTATGTCTGTCAGTTTTTTTGAGTATGTAGGTTGGATTGATTTTTTCAACATGGTTCAGAGGGCCCAACATCATCCTATTTTGAGTAGAGTCTTAATTTCAAACCTCAGAGACAATAAGGTGACCCTTGCAGGTGTGACCTTCACTATATCTAAATCTATCATTGCTGCTGCCACAGGGATTCTAAACATGGGTGAGAAGTGGTTTAAATCCAAATATTTGGAGGATCAGTATTACCAACCATTCATCAAACCAAGGTACAGAATCGAGAGGAAGAGGGTCTTCCCTTTCAGCTACCTTCTTGATAGGTATGCCCCCATGATGAAAATAATCATGATGTACTTCTTTTGTGAAGGAAGGTTCTCTAGGCTCTACATATACCAAATTAGACTGCTTATGCACTTCACAAGGGTAAGATTTCTCAATATCTCATACTATCTATTCAGAAATTGTTGGAACGGGGTCCCCTGGCTGAATTTTTTATATATATTTTGTAGTAATTAATCTAGCGCAGGGGATTTGGGGCAGGACAAAGCCCCCAATGTATTGTAACGGGTCAAAGGGTAGACCTAGAGTCTACAAACCACGGTTTGCAAACCATAGGATATCGCAGGCTATGATAATATAAATAGATAGATAGTTTGATTCTAGGACAAAGTAAGAAATATTGATGCTAATTATGAACTATTGAGATCTGTTTTGCGTAGTATTGGGTAAGGAATCATGTTGGTTGTGTGCACAGAGATCCTCAGTCCTGTTGTGTGCAGACCTCGCTGGCTGTGTGTGTGGGTTGTGACTTGGGTTTGTAACTTGGTTTTGGATGTTAATGAATGCAAAATCGGTTGAAGTATCTCTATATTACCTTAAATAGTTGTGTTTACTGTTGAAGTACCTCTGCGTTATTTGAATTAGTTGTGATTGTGTTTGTGTTATATGAATTATCTGGGATTGTGTTATTCTGTGATGATAATTACTGATGTGCACGTGGATGCGAAGGTGTTGCTAAGATCCGCTTAATAATAAGAGCTTTGTTTATGATTACATGCTATCTATATTGTTAAGGGCTTGGAAATAAGATTGCTTCTATGTGAACTTGATAGATGTCAATAGGAATGCCTTAATTACCCGCTTTCTCCTAGGGTGCAGAAACCTGGTTCCACCACCCACCCATACTACTTCGGGTGAGACCTTGGCCTCCGAAAGTAGGTCATTTCCAAAAGGGCCAGTAGTATAGGGGTTTGTTGGCAAACCTTAAATCTGAACCTGGGTCAGGATCCCTTAAGCCAGTAGGAGCATAGACAAAATTCCATTCATTGTACAAAAGAGAGACTATGACCAGCAGATGAACAACCTCTTCCACCACTCATTGATCTAAACCATTGTACTCCATCATGTTGACGAGTTGAACATATCATGGGACACCTTCATTTCCAATTCCATCTTCACTGCTCCACAAGCTCCACATGATAAATATGTGACTTATTAATCTCATCTTGCTACATCAATGCCTCCACCTCTGTCCACTTCACCTATTTCATCACCATCACCACCATCATCACCATTTCATGGTCAGATTGGGTCACCAAGAAGAGCTATGGTCAGCAAGCCTAAGAGGGTTGAATTGAGAATATTGGAAAAGACATATCAAAGAGGGAAAAGGTAGGTGTTTTCCCCAAAAATTGTGGGAGGGGCCCTGCCTTCTTCACCAGCAAAGAAGGTACATAAGGGGAAACAAAATATGGCAGAGGAAGATGTACATGAGGAAGCCATTCATGAGGAGGAAGACCTCCATGAGACAGAAGAAGATTTTGAACTTGTTGACTTGGATTAGAAGTATGATTATGAGGCCTCCAGTGTGATTATCAAGGAGAAGGATGCCCAAATCAGGGAGCTTCAGAACAACTTAGAGAAATCTATGTTTGTGATTTCATACTATGAGCTAGAAAATCAAAAACTCAAAACCAAGCAGGAAATCATGGAGATGCAACTTCTCAAGGAAAAGAGAGAGTAAAACAAGGCAAAGGCTTTGCTTGATGAGGCTTATGAGAGGTATGGTGAAACAAATGAACAATAAGAACAAGTTCCAAGAAGGAGACCTAGGACTAGAGGGTTGAAAAGAGCTCTAAAACTAGAGAGGCAAAAGGAGGCTAAACTTGCCAATGAGCTCACTTTAAATGAGTAGTTTTCCATCATGGTCTATGAAAACCGAGAGCATTGGCTTGAGAGGGCCAGTGAGAATATTGAGAAGCTCCTGGAGAAGGAAAATAAGGACAATGATTTATAGAGGAAGATGGCCAAACACTACTGCAAAATAAATCAATTGCAAGGTCGAAGCTCCAAAAGGCGAAATCAAGACTCGAAACCATAACCAAAAAAAATGAAGGGGAAAAGCTTGATATCCTTGATGAGGAATCACTCATTGCTTGAGATACCTCATCAGCATCCCACGGAATAAATTTTGAAGAAATTTGAGCAATTTTGGGATTTTTTGGATTTTTTTTGCAATTTTGGCAATTTTGCAGAGTCACACTGTCAAAAGCACAATGCCCTAGGCGCTACGATTTTTATAGGGACCTCCAATGGAAAAAATGAAAGAACCATTCGATTAATAAGGCTAATTAAAGTCAAGAAAACAACTTTACAATTTTTTTTTGGGTCAACATAGCAGTCAAAAATTAAAAAAAACACCCAAAAAATCATAGTTTTTCACTGTTTTGGAGGTTGGCACTGCGCTTTTGACCAGTCCTTGGAGAATCCACTTTTGGAGGGTCAAATAAACACCATTTTAGAAACTAAGCACAAATATGGATACTTGGCTGAGAAGGTTTTCCAATGAGCTATCTTGAGCACAATTTCGACACTTCGAACCCCCTCAAAAGTGGAGCTTAATTTGGCGCTGCGCTTTTCACCTTGGCGATGCGCTTTTGACAAATTTTCTGTGTTTGATGATATTTCCATATTTTCTCAGTTTTTTCATTGTCACCTTGGAAAATGGTGTTTTTACCAATTTAATTCATGATGTAAATGTAATTTTTATGTTTTACACTTACCTAAGGGTAAATACATTAGGTGAAAACTTTTGATGATGATGTAATGAATCAGTTTCCAAAAGGTGAGGGATGAGTCAGTTTCACCTCCCTACACTCTAGGTATCAATTTAGTTTTTGGTGGTGTTTCTCTTCCACTCAGGGATTCGCCCCCTAAGGTTGGGAGAAGTTGTTTTTTGGTCTATATCTTTGACTTCTTGACTGATTTCAGAGGTTGGATGTTGTTGCATTGATTAGAGATTCTAGTGTAATCAGTATTTGGTAGGAAATTAATGAAATATTTGCAACTATTTCTTTGGGATACCTGTGGTATGGAAATTTAGCATAGTTTCTTCTTATGTTACATGTGTATGAATGTTTTGTCTTCATGATCCATTTAATCTCTATTATATGTTAGTTTTCAAGTTGATAAGAAAAATACATCTCTCATGCTCTGTTTTGGGAAAATCTTCATATTTTTTTCATTTTCTTCAGTTTTGAAAGAATACATGCTTTGCCTTTCTCTTTCTAGCTCCTCATCAATCCAATCCAACTCACCCTGAAACCCTAAAGTGTTAACCTTCCTACCTACCTTGCCCCATTGAATCTCTACAACCCTAATCTTATTTTCCCTGACCTAGCCTCTTTGTCCTATTCCTCATCCAACAAACCAATTCAAACAAACAAACCCGTGTACTCATACCTAGAGTAAAACCCTATTTCATCCAGCCCTCTTGGCTGTGATTTTGTGAAGAGAGCCCTCTCCAGTTTGGTAGGGCTAGCTACCAAGATAAAATATTGGTCTGTGGTTTCCTCTGTTTCAACTCTTTCTCAGCCTTTAGAGATCCGATGGAGTGATAACATACTCGTGTCATTTCCGTGAAATGAAAGATTTATTTTCCATGAGTGTACGACAAGAATAATTTGAATTTGATCCTTTGAATGATAGGATTAAGTTTTAGAAAGGCTGATTAGATAATTTCAATTACAATATTGTAGCGCTGGCTTTGAGAAGAAACACCAGAGAAAATCCAGATCATGATCCATCTAATTGAATCGAAGATTAAGAGAAGCTTGTCCAGAAGCATAGATATCAAGTTACATAGATTTTCAGGCCCAATTCCATTGGTAAGATATACTTCATTACCTACTAAAGTACTATTTCTTGAAGATATACCAATTTCTCTAAAATTTGAATTGTCATTGTTTAGATATAAGTCTAAAACCTCTTTATCCGACATAATCTTTGATCCTTTAAGACTCTATGAGGTTAAGTCATTATTTGAGTTAGATCTTAGTTCTCTGAAACTTGAAGAAAATTTTCTATTTGAAGAGACTAAACTTGAAATAGACCTTGACATTAAATTCTAGACCCAATTATATGAGCAAGAGTCAATACCTGTGTCAACTCAACCTCAATCAATTGTTTCTTTTTCATTTTCACCCTCGACCTCATCATTTGTACCTACTACTTCAATACTTACAACTATTTTTCTAGTACCTATTCAACCAACTCATCCTGTTGTCAATCCAACACTTCACTCAGCAGGAATCATGGCCAGATTTTTCCCACTTATCTTACCTGCTCAATTGAATGATTTACCTCAGGGTTATGGCCAGAGACTCCCCCTATTTAATGAAAATTATACCATGTCTGCAAAACAACACATTGTCAAGGTCACTGAATTCATAGACTTGGAGGAAGTAGATGTTGACAATGTCAAAATGAAAATTATAGCCCAGAGCTTCTCTGGAGATGTCAAAGTTTGTTTTAGATCCTTGATTGCTAATTCCACTGCCACTCCAATCCAGTTGGTTGATGCATTTATAGCCTGATGGGAGGTGAAGAAAAACCATTTACAGTTTCTTTCTGAGTATGAGAACATAAAGATAAATCCCAATGAAATAGTCCAAGATTTCAATACTTGCTTCAATAGAAATTATAATGCAATTCCCATTGAGATCAAGCCTTCTCCAGGCCTAGCTCTCATACGTTATCTAGATGCATTTGATCCAGACATGGCATACCAACTAAGGTAAAGAAGTCCAGCTACATTGAAATATATGCAAAAGAAAGAAATCAACGTTGAAGAAAATATGCTGATGAAAAGAGCTAGAACCAGAGGTGAGAGAAAATTCATTATTAAAGATGAAACATCCATCTCATACTCCGATGCTAAAATTGAAAATTTGATAAGGACTATTGAAAGAATGATTGAGAGGATTTCCATCACTGAAAGACAACCTGAGGTCAGAAATCCTAACTTCAGAGGCCAACAATAGCCTCAGTTAAGGATCAAGCAGAGAGAACAACAGGCTCCTGAGCAACCAGCACAACAACATCAAATTAGGACACCCTTGCAGTAGAATTGTACTCAAGGAATAGAAGAAGAAGATGAAAACACAATTGTTGAGGAAAATCTCCTTTTCAAGGTTGATGGTCTGCCCGTGTTTTTGACGGAAGATGAAGAGTATTTTGAAAAGAAAGATGAGCCTAAGGATCAAGATTTTATCCTTTCCAATGATCATTAGTTGGATACTGAATTAGATGATTATCAGCAGGGGTACTTGAATGCACTTAGTTCACAACAGAGGCAATACTCATTGAGGAGCATAGATGTGATAGTTAATCCCATTCAGAAAAGGGAATCTTAGCATAAATATACTCAGACAAAGCAGAATCCTCTGGGTAATCAGAGTAAAGGAAAAGAGCTTGTATTCATGAATCAGAACAATTTAAATCAACCATCTACAAGTTCAAAAAGTTAGGAAAAGGACAGTCAGAATAAAGAAGCTCCATCAAAGGACCATGCTGACAAATGAGACACCGTCATTAAAGAGGTAGAAAAATACACTCCTTTCAGCCTAGAAACTGAAATTTCAAAATTGAAAGTGGCTATTCCTTTGACTGTGCTTGTTAAGAATAACCATTATAAGTCCCACGTAGCCAAAATTGTTAAAGTATATCCTTTTTCCGACATGGTAAATATCAAAGATGACCAGCCCGAAATTATTTTTGGTCATGCTATTGATGGTCAGTTAGAAGATAGCAAGGTTCCACCATTCTATTTGAGTCTAAGAATCCACTAATGCATTTTACATAATTCCATGTTAGACTCCGAAGACTCCGATAATCTAATGCCAAAATCCATTATAGAGAAGTTGGGACTTGATATTGCTTGTCCTTATCATGAATTGTACTCCTTCGATATAGATAGAGTCCATTGTATTGGCCTCATTAAAGATTTGGTAGTCTCCCTAGAGCAGATTCAAGCAAAGAATGTTTTAATGGATGCGGTGGTAGCTGACATACCGCCACGGTTTGGCATGTTGCTCTCAAGATCTTGGGGGGGGGGGGAATTGAGAGGCACATTGAAATCAGAATTTTCTTATGCAACCATCCCTTTTTTCGTACAATTGAGAAAATTGTACCGTGAAACAAAGATGAAATATATGATCACAAGAAAAAAAAAGCCCAACAATCATCCGATAAATATTGTGCATACATATTTAGAGTCATTTATTTTGTTTAATGATAGCAGCTTAAATGATGTAGATAGCCAACTTGTAGAAGTAGAAGATGTTCTAGAGATTCATAATTGCATCAGAAAATTTATAAAAAAAGGAAAAAGAGAATCTACCGAGTTCATCAGAACAACCATCAAATGCGATAGAGAAAAATTCAGAACAACCATTAGATAAAGAAGAATAAAGTCTAGAAAATCCTAAATAAATATTTCAAAAAGTTGAGCCAAAACAGAAATCAGAGTTCCAGCACTTAGAGGATGAAAATGGTCTCTGGACCATGGAATTTGATGGTGCCATGGGAAAATATGGGGCATGTATCGGCATTTGGGTCTATAACCCTTTTCATCAGCAGATTAAGGTTCCTAAAAATGTTAGATTATGCTCATACAAGTTAGCTTTTGATTGCACTAAAAATGAGGTGGAGTATGAAGCATTAATTACTAGCCTAAAGATCTTGAAGAAATTGGAAGCGAGAAGGATTTCTATCTATGGTGACTGAGAACTTGTGATCAAGCAAGTTAAAGGTGAATATCAAGCTAACCATCCATGAATGAGACAATATAGGAATGTTGTACTAGATATTTTGAAAATGTTTTAGGAGTATACACTTTTTAGTTGTGCCGAGGAGTCAAAATCTCATGGCAAATTCATTGGCTACAACTGCAAGCAATTTTAAGATCCCCATATTTTCAAATAAGAAATTTGAGATTCATGTGAAACATCGGCCCACTCTTCCCAATAAATCCCAATATTGGCAAGTATTCTGGGATGATAAGCAGGTAAATAAATTTCTCCAAGGTGAGGATGAATTTGAGAATTGTTCCATAGATGAAATTTGCGACAAAGATGACCAGGACATAGAAGCAACTCAGGTGGATGTACTACAACTGAAAGACAACAATATTCCAAAGGTATCATACCTTTGGAAGAATTGTTTGACCAATATGATGTAGAAATAAAGCCTACATTAGTGCCTACAGAAAAATGTGTGGAGGACGTAAACATCGGGACAACAGACAAACCAAAGATGGTTAAAATTTCCAAGTATTTACCTCCTGAGGTAAAGGTTGAATATGTTAATTTAATTTCTCAATTTTCTGATGTTTTCACATGGGAATATGGAGATTTAAAGGTGTATGACAAGAACATCATTCAGCACACTATTCCGATTAAGTCTGATCAAAATCCATTTCAGAAAAACTTGATAAGGATCAATCCTAGATTGTTGCCATAAACTGAAAAATAAGTAAACAAAATTTTCAAGTCTGGTATTATTGTTCCTATCAGATTTTTTGATTGGGTTTCAAATCTGGTCCCGGTAAGAAAGAAGACTGGAGAAATCCAGTTCTGCATAGATTTCAGGAACTTGAACGAAGTATCTCTCAAGGACAATTATACACTTCCTAAAATGTATCATATCCTTCAAAGAGTTGTTGGTGCTTCCCAGATGTCACTTTTGGATGGCTATTCGGAGTACAACCATATTTTGGTGCACGAGGATGATCAAGACAAGACAACATTTACTACACCTTGGGGCCCGTTCAAATATGCAAAGATGCCATTCGGTTTGAAGAATACAGGGGCCACGTTTCAACGAGCCATTGACATAGCATTTGCCAATGAAAAAGATGTTTTCTTGGTTGTTCATTTAGATGAATTTATAGTGTTTTCACATTATGATGATGAACATTTGACTCATTTAAGAATTTTTTCGAGAGATGCAAGAAGTTCAGAATCTATCTCAACCCAAAGAAAAGCCTTTTTGCCATGGAGGAGGGAAAACTTCTCGGTCACATCATCTCCAAGGATGGGATCCAGATTTACCCTTCTCATGTTCAAGCAATTCAATAGATTTATTTCCCTCACATAAAAAAGGAAATACAAGAATTCAATGGGAAGATGAATTTCTTACATAGATTCATTCCTAATTTGGTTGAGAATCTTAGAGATCTAGCTGAAAAATATGTTGAAGAAAGATAATGATTTCAAGTGGTTTGAAGATGCTCGGAAGTATTTCAACTTAGTAAAGTTTTCCTTGACCAATGCCCCTATCTTGATAAATCCTGATTATTCTATTGATTTTATAATATTCTCATTTTCTTTTGAGCACACCATGGCAGCAATCTTGATGCAAAAAACGGATAAAACTGAGCTTCCAATTGCATTTTTCAATCACAACATCATGGATGCATCTCTTCGGTACAAAATCATAGAGAAACATGGTTTGGATATTGTAAAAGTGCTGAAAGATTTCAGAGGATCCCAGAGGTGTGTTGTTGAACTATTGGGTCGAAGATGAATCTAAAGTAGTGACGAGTGACTTCCAAAAAGGATATTTTGGGGGCCACCTTTTTGGAATACCACAACCAATAATATATTAGGAGCAGGATATTATTGGCCAAAACTTTTTGTAGATGTGTAAAAAACAATAATGAGTTACCATGAATGTCAATTTTTTCAGGGTAAAAGAAAGCTTCTTCCATTACCGCTTCAACCTATTTCAGTACATGCACCATTTCAGTAGTGGGGCCTAGATTTCATAGGTGAGATTCACCCAGCGTCATCCGCACAACACAAGTGGATATTGAAAACCACATATTACTTTACAAAGAGGATGGAAGAGATCCTAACCAAGAAAGCAACATATTATATCATCATTAATTTTTAGAAACTAATATTTTGTCCCATTTTGGTTGTCCTACTAAGATTATCATAGATAACGTGGCAACATTCAAGTCTAAGAAGATGAATGAGTTTTGTGACAAATATAACATTAAATTGGGACATTATACAGCCTAATACCCGCAAGGTAATGGATTGGCAGAGTCCTTTAATAAATCCTTGATCAGTATCATTAAGAAAATTTTAGATGCAAATAAAAAGAATTGGCATAAGAAGTTGATCAATGCATTGTGGGCAAACCGGCTAAGTAGTAATAAGTCTATTGGAATGTCTCCTTTTCAAGTAGTGTATGGTTTCGATATTGTGTTTCTTTCATCATTAGCAGTCATGGTTATGAAATTGTTGCAAGAAGCAAGGAGTGAGGAAAATGACATACAACGCCAGATTAATTGAATGAATTACCTTCAACAAACGAAAGATGAGTTATTTTAGAATACCTCAAAACTCCATGATAAGATAAATAAAATCTATGACCAGAAAACAAAGGGAGAAAACTTCAAGGTTGAAGATGTAGTACTCCACTAGGATGTCATAAATGAGGATAAGGGTAAGCATGGAAAATTTGAGAGTCTATGGAAAGGGACATATCAGATTTCAGCTTCCCATGGAAAGAATTCTTATTTGCTTGAAGAGATGAATGGAAAAGAGTGTTTAGGAGGACCAGTCAATGGTAGGATCCTTAAGCACTATATTTTATGAAGCACATTTCTCAAACACGTCTAATTTCATTGTAAATATCAGCTTACCTTTTCTGCAAGTGTGAAGTAGAGAATCAATGGAGTTCGAAGCCCGAAGTGATGGCCATGGAGTTTTATTGATTTTTTTTTATTTTCAAAGTTCACTTTTTAGTCAAGTAGGTTAGTATTGAGTCAATTTTCAATCAATTTTAAGTTTGTCTTGAGTCAATATATTTCATCTGAGTTACCAGTTTTCATTCATGTTTATTAGTTTGAGTTTTTGTCCATATTGGCCCAATGGATAAGGCTTTCTGGTTTACAATGTTCTTGACACCTCTTTCAGAGCTATAATCCCCAATAAGGCCAATGTTAGTGTCAGTATTTGCATCCTACCATGAGTGATAAAAAATACTCTTTTCATATCATATTAGGTTCTCATTAAGAAATTTTTATCATTCCACTAGGTTTGCATTCAAAAATTTAGTCATTGATGGTAGTACTAGCCTAAAAACATCACTCTTCCTTAAATTTGATTACTTACTGGCATAGTTTCATACCTTGCTGATTGTACAAAATCCATAAAGTTAATATCAGTCATGTCATCATGAAGTCCAGTATTTCAATGTTTCATTAGGCTTTTTAGGGTTTTCAAGGTTCAGTAAAACTTCATTTCCATTATATAAGACCAACAAGTAAAGGGTAATCAAATAACATCTCTTGACCATATGAAAATGATTTGTAAAGAGAAATTCTTGTTTTAGCATGTAATTTTGGTTTTAAGATGTAATTTTTAATTTTCATTATGTAATTTTATGTCATTCACAATGTACTAAGTTCATGATTCCCAAGCTACTAACTCGGAGTTCCAACATGCCAAAGCATCAAAAATGTCAAATTCAAAGAGTTCTCAAAGTCACTAAATGATCAATTTGTTAAGGAAAATGTCAAATGCAAAGGGTATAGTTTCAAAGTGTAAAGTGAAGTGAAGAAAGGAGAAAGTGGGTCCCAAGGCCCAGAACATCAAATTCATGAAGTATAAATATCACCAAGGCATAAAAATCAAACTCATTTTCAATGCTAAAAGTCGAGCTTGTACTCCCTTAGCTGGAAAAATTGATTTCAGGGTCAAATTATTTAAAATTTGGTGGCGTTGTGCTTCTGGAGGGTGGCGCTACACTTACTCCACAGGCGCTGTGCTTTTAGCTTGCAATGCTACGCTTTTCTCCATGGGCGGTACGCTTCTGGGCAAGGCACTACACTTTTTCCCATCTTGCCCAAGAAGCATCAAATCAGCTCCAAATCTCTCAAAACCTTCAGAAAATTATTTTTTCATCCTAAATCAAGTAAGTAACACAAATTTATCCCCTCCTTGCTTCCATAAATATCATTTTAATGGTTTCTTCTCATGAAAAATTAGCTTTTTGTCTACTTTAAAACCCTAGTTTCAATTCCTCATTCCCAATTTGATTCCCTTTAACATGGAAATCCCTTCCTATATTATTATTAAACAAGTCCCTACACCTGCACTACCATTTCCTAGTCCCTAAATTTATTTCCCCTAAAACCCTAAGACCTATGCTTCTAAATTTCCTAGGCAGCCACTTCCTCAAACCTATAATTTAATTATCATTTCCAACTCCCTTGACATTTCAAACTGCTATCACCTCCCAAAGCTCCATAACCCCTTCCCCCATCGCCCTAAATTTTCCTAGACTTATCCCTATTCCCTAGACCTATCTCCACTCCCCATTCCCATCCACCTCATCCCTAGGGTTTCTTGGCCACCAAAAACTATGGAGGAAGACAAAGACTATATGGGAAAGGATGGTAGACAAGAAGAGGAAGATAGAGAACAGAGAAGGCCTCACAAAGGAGGAATAATCCTAAGTCTGGAGCCCACCAACATAAATGAACTGATGGCCTCTGCTATGAATGTCAGATGTTTTGAGTATGTAGGTTACCTTGATTTTTGCAACATGATTCAAAGGGTCCAACATCATCCTATGTTGAGTAGAGTCTTCATTTCAAACCTCAGAGACAATCAAGTGACCCTTGCAGGTGTGACCTTCACTATATCTACATCTATCATTCCTGCTACCATAGAGATTCCAAACATGGGTGAGAAGTGTTTTAAATACAAAGATTTGGAGGATTAGTATTATCAACCATTCATCAAACCAAGGTACAAAAATGAGAGGAAGAGGATCTTCCCTTTCACCTACCTTATTGATATGTATTCCCCCATGATGAAAATCATCATGAAGTACTTCTCTTGTGAAGGGAGGTTCTCTAGTCTCTACACATACCATTTTAGACTGTTTATGCACTTCACAAGAGTAAGATTGCTCAATATCCCATACTATATATTTAGGAACATAGAAAAAATTCCATTCATTGTACAAAATAGAGACTATGACCAACAGATGAACAACCTCTTCCACCACTCATTGATCAAAATCATTGTACTCCATCACCTTGACCAATTTAACATCTGATGGGACACCTTCATTTCCAATGTCATCTTCACTAATCCACAAGATCCACATGCTGAAGACGTGCCTTCTTCATCTCATCCTGCTACATAAATGCCTCCACCATAGTCCACTTCACCTATTTCACCACCATCACCACCATCATCACCATTTCATTGTTAGATTGGGTCACCAAGTAGATCTATGGTAAACAAGCCTAAGAGGGATGAATTGGGCATATTTGCAAAGACATATCAGAGAGGGCATAGGCAGGTATTTGCCCCATTTATTGTGGGAGGTGCCCTATTTTCTTTACTAGCAAAACAAGTACAGAAGCGGAAACAAAATATGGCAAAGGAAGATTTACATGAGGAAGCCATTCATGAGGAGGAAGACCTCCATGAGACAGAAGTAGATTTTGACCTTGTTGACTTGGATGAGTAGTATGATTATGAAGCCTCCAGTGTGATTATCAAGGAGAAGGATACCCAAATCAAGGAGATTCATACCAACTTAGAGAGATCTAATTTTGTGATTTCATACTATGAGCAAGAAAATCAACAACTCAAAACCAAGTAGGCAATCATGGAGATGCAACTTCTCAAGGAAAAGAGAGAAGAAAAAAAGGAAAAGGCTTTTCTTGATGAGGCTTATGAAAGGTAGGGTGAAAAAAATGAAGAATAATAATAAGTTCCAAGAAGGAGAACTAGGACCAGAGTGTTGAAAAGAGCTCTAGAACTAGAGAGGCAAAATGAGGCTGAACTTGCAAATGAGCTCACTTTAAATGAGCAGTTTTCCATCATGGTCAATGAGAACTGGGAGAACTGTCTTGAGAGGGCCAATGATCATCTTGAGAAGCTCCTGGAGAGGGAAAATAAGGAAAATGATTTACAAAGGAACATGGCCAAACACTATTGCAAAAGAAATCAAATTGCAATGTCAAAGCTCCAAAAGGCCAAATCAAGACTTGAAATCTTAACCAAGAAAAATGAAGGGTAAAAGCTTTATATAATTTCTGAGGCATCAATAATTGCTTGAAATACCTCATCAGCCTCACACTATAGAAATTTTGAAGAAATTTGAGCAATTTTGGGAATTTATTGAAATTTTGGGAATTTTGCACAGTCACACTGTCAAAAGTGCAGCGCCCTAGGCGTTGCGATTTTTCTAGGGACCTCCAGTGGTCAAAATGAAAGCATCATTGGATTCAGAAGGAAAATTACAGTCAGGAAAACAACTTTACAATTTTTTTTTGGCTCAATAGAGCAGTCAAAAATTCAAAAAACACCCAAACAATCATATTTTTCCCTTGTGTTGAAGGCTGGCGCTATGCTTTTGACCAGTCCTGGGAGAATCAAATTTTGGAGGGTAAAATCAACACCATTATGGAAAATAATCATATATCTAGAAACTCGACTAGACATGATTTCTAATGAGATATCTTGAGATCAACTAGGGCACCTGTAACCCCCTCAAAAGTGGAGCTGAAGTTGGTGCTGTGATTTTCACGTTGGTGCTATGCCTTTGACAAATTTTCTGAGTTTGCTGATATTTCCGAATTTTCTTAGTTTTCTCATTTTCACCTTTGAAAATGGTGTTTTTACCAATGTAATTCATGATGTAAATGTAATTTTTATGTTTTTACACTTACCTAAGGGTAAATAAATTAGGTGAAAATTGTTAATGATGATGTAATGAATCGGTTTCCAAAAAGTGAGGGATGAGTCAGTTTGACCTCCCTACACTTAAGGTATCAGTTCAGGTTTTGGTGGAACTGCTCCTCCACTCAGGGATTCGAGCCCTTAGGTTTTTAGAATTTGTTTTTTGGTCTATATCTTTCACTTCTTGACTCATTTAAGAGGTTTGATGTTGTTTCATTGATTAGAGATTTTAGTGTAATCAGTATTTGGCAGGAAATTAATGAAAAAGTTGCAACTATTTCTTTAGGATACCTGTGGTATGGAAATTTAGAATATTTTCTTCTTATGTTACGTTTGTATGAATGTTTTGTCTTCATGATCCATTTCATCTCTATTATATGTTGGTTTTCAAGCTGATAAGAATAATACATCTCTCATGCTATGTTTTGGAAAAATCTTCATAGTTTTTTCGTTTTCTTCAGTTTCAAAAGAGTACATGCTTTGCCTTGCTCTTTCTAGCTCCTCATCAGTCTGATCCATCTCAACCTGAAACCCTAAAGTGTTAGCCTTCCTACCTACCTTACCTCATTGAATCTCTGCAATCCTAATCTTATTTTTCCTGACCTAGCCTCTTTGACCTAATCCTCATCCAGCAAACCAATTCAAACAAACAAACCCCTGTACTCATACCTAGCCTAAAACCCTATTTCATCCAACCCTCTTGGTGTTATACGGATAAATCCTTCTTACAGAAAAGAATGATATCCCTAGTATCCTAAGGATATCTAGAAACAAACAACCAAATGCAAACCATTTTCTCTAGATTATTTTTGATTCATAATTATTAATAATAAAATACGAGGACATGCCCCTACCTGAATTCCAACGCTTGATAAAATATTCTATCTAGCCACTTCAAAAGAGGTCACTTCAGCATGTGAAACCTACAATCAAAGACATATAAAGGGATCAAAATCATCTGCAAGATATAATAATTGAGAAAACACTAATCTATCTCAGTGATCAATGAATCTAAGAAATGAATTACTCAAATAGATACATGAACAATTCAATGAGAAAATGGAATCCATTTGTATTAACTTGCATAGTAATAAGTAACCTTACAACATGTTGCCTTGATGTTATATAGGTTCTTGCGGGGTCCTGAACAACCGTCCTCTCTCAGATTGACAAGCCTTCTTCTCTCTGAACTAGCATGAAGTTATGGACATGAGTGTGTGATCATTCTCATGCCATAAATGACTAGTTTAGAGAGTATGCTCTCTTAAGAATTTCTTCAGAAATTACCACATGTGTATCTACCCTTGAGACTGAAACATGAGCTCAATTTATAGGGAAATGGAGGTAGTTTCAGTTCCATGAAGAGGGGGATGGATTCCTCTCATGAAGGGATTTGAGCTCCATATACCAAGGGATAAACTCCATGAGTGAAGGGATAGAGCTCCATGAGTGGAGGAATAAATCTTGAACTGATCGCGCCTCTAGAAGCTTCTAGTTGGGAGAATATTCATCCAGATGTGCTTCTAGAACTTAATTTTTCCTTTATTTGACTGTTTACGGGGGTCCACAGGTTTTATAAGAAAAACGTGCGAGATGTGCCCAAGCTATAGAGAAAATAACTGCGGATCCACAAGAAAGAGTTAGGAAAAGTGTGGAGTTATAATTTTTAGGGTTGTAATGAGCTTTTCTCCAATTCCAAGACTTGGTTTAGGAACAATAGGGTTTTTGACTTCTAAGGGAGCATAATACAGGTAGTGATGAACCTATATTGACAGTCAAATGTCATGGTGAAAAAATAATGTGTAAAACTTGGCTATGATTTTGTGGAGAGAGCCCTCTCCGGTTTGGTAGGGCTAGCTACCAAGCTAAAATATTGGTCTATGGTTACCTTTGTTTGGACTCTTTCTCAGCCTTTAGAGATCTGGTGGAGTGATAACAATACCTACAACAGTTCCATATAAACATTAAGTACAAGAAGGGCAACACCAAAAATTTTGTAGATGACCTCAGCTGACCTTCATTCATGGTGCTGACCACTGTGATCGACTCTTGTGGGCACGAGACTTCGAGGTATCCAAATATTTACAAGTGTGATCCAAAATTTGGCAACACATATCAGGCGCTCTTGGAAGGAAAGAAATTTTGAAATGATCACCTCTAGGATGCATTTTTATGCCACTTGACACACCTTAGTGTTCGTTCAAGCAAGTGTGCCAAGATGATTTTGGAAGTGCACTAGAACTAGGTCACTGTACATGTCGAGGTAAAGAAAACAATGGCAGTACTACTAAAGTATTTTTATTGGTCAAACCTTAAATGAGATGTTGGGAATTACATAAAATCTTGCATTACTTGCGTCATTTCCGAACCGACCATCAAGAAGCAAGGCCTATATACTCCTCTACCTACTCTTAATTTACCATGGGAATCCATATCCGTCGATTACCTGTCGAGCCTTCCTTATACTAAGCATCACAATGAATGTGTTTTTGTGGTGATCGACAGATTCTCTAAGATGGCCATTATGGCAGCCTGTAAGAAGAGTATCATGGAAGAAGCCACCGCTAAACTCTTATTTGAACAAGTGTGGGTGCACATTGGGATCCCAAAGTACATTATATCATATTGGGAAAATAGGTTCCTAAGTACGTTTTGGTAAATTCTCTGGTCTATGTTGGATACCAAGCTCACTAATTCCATGGCTTCCACCCCCAAAATGATGGCCAAATATAGGTCTTCAATAGGATGATCGTGCACATTATTCACATGTAAAACTTGAAGCATCCTCGTACATGGGATGAAATCCTTCCCTATGTCCAGCATAGCTACAACCGAGCTCTCCATAGCACAATTGGTCATATCCCCTTTCAAGTGGGATTAGGATTCCAACCACTATGCCCCATTTATGTCGACATACAATTTGCAGCTACTTAAGAAGATTCAACTCATGTCCAATCCGAAGATGACGGGGAAAAAATATTCATTGAGCACATTCAACAAATTCGCTAGTATTTATATGACATATTTGATAGAGGCAATGCTAAGTACAATTAGAAACATGTTCAACATCGGGTGCCACAAAAGTTCTAGGTGGGCAACAAGGTTTGGCTAGATTTGGAGAAGGAGCACCTCGTTGGAAGCCACTACACGCTTCACCTGCTACAATATGGGACATGCACCATCAAAAAAGTTGTAGGAGACAATGCCTTCAAACTCAACATTCCACCATTCCTTGGGCTGCACCTAGTTTTCAATGTCGACCATATTTGACCATACTTTTCACCATTATTGGACCAATCTAACATTGCAGAACAGCTCACACCAACATAGCTAAACCCAAACTGCGTGGAACAAGCCACAAATGATCATATCATGGACAAATAAATAAATAATGCTCACCAGTACAAGATCCAATTGTATCGTGTTGTCAAAGATGGCCAACTCTTGCACCAAGGCAAGTCGCTCACTAGGTGTTGAACAAGGTACCCCTATGTCTAAGATTTGGTAAATAATATGCATTTTGAGGAGCAGAACATGCTGTGCGTAGATGTCTAATAGTCATAATGGCTTTGGGGCAGTTCAAAACCCCTTATTTTGTAAAGGGATGGGAATATTTCAGATACTTTAATCTTCTACCATGGTTTTCGTACCATGGTATTGTAAAAGGAAAAACTGTATAAGGAGTCTAAGAATATCTCTTGAGAATAAAATGCATATGGATGTAATGTTATATATGAATTGAGTCTGTATATTTTTTTTTTGTGAAAAATATAAGGTTCTTGCAACTGTTTGCATGGAGACCTTGGGAAGTCTACATCTGAGTGAGAAAACCTCTATAGCTATGTGCACAGGGAAGTAAATGTTGAATTGAGAAGATCTGATATAATAAAAGAATATTTGAAGACTGATCTATGTAATTTACTTGTATGATTCAATTATCTATGTTTTATAATTATCTATGATAGATCAGATTTTTTTATCTATAATTACATCACAAAGACTCCAATATGGTTAATTATGGTGATTAATGCATGTTAAAGTAGAAAAGTGCAGTATGTAAAGTATTTAAGTAGATTTTTTGAACAACGTCTGTATATGTGTCATACTAGTTCTTCCAAGCACAATATAAACCTTAAGGGAGGATAACCCCTAAAGCCACACTCTATAGTCCCCGTGGATGCAAAAACACAGTTCTAGCATCCCCTAATATTGCCTCAGGTGAGACTTCGGTTTTCCCAACAGATCGTTGCCAAAAGGGCTGATAATAGAGGGTTTTGTTGGTTCGTGCAACCATGTTTGAACCTGGGTCTAGACCACCTCAAGCCAAAAAATGGTTCCGTTGAGGGATATGTGGATGTGACATCCAACCAGAAAAGAAATCCAAGATTGGGTATCTCTGAAAGTGTGAGAAGTTTCCATACAATAAAACATAAATATGTGCCTATCAACTGAGAAGTTGTTGTAGAAATATATTTTCATAGATCAACATGAGAAATTTTTCTCATCGTCTACTAATAAGCTACATTAGTGGCTATCAAGACTAGCTGAGAATAAGACATGTTTTAAGCACGACGAGCCTAATGCGTGGAACCCAAAGCTGATTAAGCGAATTAAGGTGACTAATAACAATATATCAAGGTTTGTTTACTATTGGATCGATATTATCCTTGGAGGCTTTATTAGTGAGTTCACAATTGATACATACATGTCCCACAGCAAATTCAAGCACAAATTTTTCAAGGGTCTGCGAGGTAACTACTTAAACTCTTTAAAGCTTTGGATTAAGATGTTGTTATGTGATAAGGGTGTATTATGCATGCAATCAGATTGATGTTCAGGGGATGTAAACTCAAATCTACATGAAGTGGTAAAAGATCCATGGTAGATCGTGACAACTACATTGAGATTGAGTGGAGTCCATTGTTTGGATATAAGAAAGAAGAAGGAAAAAGTAACCTTTCAACCCCTAGAAGTGTGTCACAATTAGAATTTGGAGATAATCAAGGCGCCTCTGGAATTCCCCAGTCTGCCACTCCCATCACACCTCATCCCCATCCCCATATTGTTCCTCCACCTTCACCTCCACCTCTACCTTCCGCATTTAACATGGCTTAGATAGTGATGCCTTTTTTTAAGGGTTAGGGATCAGACGATCCTGAGCTATTTTGGTTTGTTGTAGAAGTAGAATGGAGATCTCAACAAATCACCACTAAAGATATGAAGAAAGCTCAACTTGTCACAACAATGCAGGAAAGAGCACTCTCTTGTTATATGAGGTACCCCATGACATATCAGAATGGCATGTTGGATCAAACAAAGGCATCGATGAATTTCGAACTTAAGAAGACAAAATAATAGTCACAATGTATTACTGAGATAAAAGAAATCAAGAAATTGGTGATTTAATCTGTGTGGGAAGTAGATCAAAGATTCAAGATGCTACTAAGGCAAATCAACTTCCAGATCCCTGATGAGTAACACAAAGAGTGGTTTATAGCTGCATGATTAGCACATCTCAAACTACCATTATCACAATAGAAGATCACAACCCTAGCCAAAGCATTGGATATTGTGATGAAACTAGAAGCTTCACCGCTAGCGTGTACCAATATAGGGGTTCAATAGATCCAGACCCAGTTGATGAGCTTACATATGGAGTTGAAAGACTTGAATAAGGGAAAGGAAGTGCAGCCTGACATGAGATCAGAAGTCTAGTGTATCAAATGTAAGGCAAAAGGCCATTATAAATATAAGTTCCCTATATTTAGAGATTACATCAACATTGGTTCACCTAACCCGTTGAGCCCAGGAACAAGTGTATGGTGTGACTTATGTAAAATATCAATTCATCACCCCACAGAATGTTGTTATTTTGTGCAAACGAATGTGAAGACAACAAAAAAATTGTTTTGTAATTTTTGTAGCTCAGTGGGACATGATGAAAAGAAATTTTGCAACTATGATTTGGTGATGCAACAAACTCCTGAGGTGTGCAAAATGCATGTTGAAGGTCGCAAAGTTCATGGTTTTCCCACAATGCATAGAGGATTCCAAGGTAGAGGATGAGGATGAGGAGGAGGCATTGGAAGAGGTCGAGGTCATATTATATGTTATAATTGCGGCCAACCTGCAAATTTTCCTAGATATTTCTAGAATACTACTGCATTCTCTTGTAAGTATTGTCCTGTGTTATTGGACAAAATGAAATAAAAACTAAATCAACATCCTGTTAAGAACTTGTAGATGATGAGAATCGAACCACGCAAGTAAAATAAAAGTGTCAACATAGTAACAAGAAGTGACGCAAATACAGGAGAAGACAAAGAAGAAGGAAAAAATCCTATGGAGGATACATGGGTCAGGAAGGCTAGAGAAAATAATCATGGGCTCAATATGCAGTGAGAAAAATAAACCTTCATGGAAGAAAAGAAAATTTTTATGGACCCTCGAGCTTTGAGATCTACGGTGCGGACGCAACTAATCCACAAAAGAATAAACCCCGGGTGGTTACTGTGACGAAGGAATTTGATCTGAACATTCTGAAATAATTTTTGCAGAACTTATGAAGTTGATAAGGGATCAAAATGTTGTAGAACGATTGAAATATTTGATTGACAACTGCACTGGCAAAGAGGAACCACAACCTGCACAGTGTGCAGGAAATAAAGTATAGAAAATAAGAAGAGAACCGACAGGGAAATGTGGTTAACTGCACAGATAGGATATTATGAAATAGAGAATGTAATTCTTTATTTAGGATCAGATGCAAATGTGTTTCCAAAGCAGACATGGGAACGAATGGGGAAACCAATGCTATAGTGGTCAGAGATTCAACTGAGAATGGCCAATCAACAAAAAAATATTCATATGGGTCGATTACATGGCATTGTCGTAGACATTGATGGAGTAAGTGTGTTGTCAGACTTTGAAGTCATTGAGATTGTGGATGACAAAAATCCGTATCCTCATTTAATTGGATTCGATGCAGCTTATGATATGGACGCCATAATTAATTTGAAGAGTATAAATATTGTATTTGAGAGGAATGGCACAAAGGGCATTGTTTCTTTGGACCCCTCTGAAGGTGTTAGTATGAATCTTTCGTCGTAAAAGATCACTTTAGCTACGCAAAAAAAATAGCCCTAACATCGATTATGGCTGCAAAATATCTTTAAGTCTGTTGCACAAATTCAGATCTAAGCACAAAAAGACATTAAGCAGATAAAATATAATATGGCTCCATGCATCCAATAGACAAGACAAGAACAAAGTGTTTAAAAGAATGATTCGTATTATATTAAAGAATGGGGCACCTGAGAGGAAAAAAAGAAAGGTGTTTTTCGATTCTCCTCAATGGGATGGGTTCTTAGAAGTCTTTAGTGTTTCAGATCTAAAATTCCTCTCTCTTATTGGTGTAGAAAAACAAACATGGAACTCAATGGGAGTTCATAAAGAAAAATGGAAAATGGTGACCAAGAGTGGATCCAGAGTGATCTAATGCAATGAAGGTGACTAATGAATGGGGAAAACCCTTCTATTTATAACAAAATATTGGGGTGTTCTAGAACTCGATGCATGAATAAAATATTATTAATCACATTCTAGAATCACCCTTTAGGAATATTTTATTATATTTGTTGGAGGGAAAAGGTCTTTTGACTTGGGTCAATTCCTTTATTTATAAATAATAAATAAATAAATGATTTATTTATTATTTTAGGGAGATGATGGGAATATAATTAAATAAATAATGATTTATTTAATCAATTTCCTTGTTTTGGGTTAAATATGACTAGGGAATATGGACAAATGTTATTTTATATGGTGAAAGTAATTTTACTTGGGGTAAAATTGGTCTTACATGGTGTACTTGGGTTCATCTAATAATAATGGGTTAGATGACCAAAAAAATGGTGTAACAGATTGCCCCCAACATACCAGTGTTAGGAGCAAATCGTATGACTGAAGTATGTTGTAAGAACTCAATCACTAGGCATCAAGAGGGGAGTGAGAGAGAGGAATGTAAGGTACTCTAATGTGCTAAAGGACTAGACCCAGACGAGACGAGACTTACAGGTGCAACAAGTCTCTAGGTGATGAAGTAGTACCAGTGTTAAAGGCGGCGGGCGAGGCATACCTATGCCCGCCGATACAATAGTACAAAGAATAAGGCGTCTGGAAAACCACAGAACGCAATAATGAAGCATGTGCTATCCTAAACATGAGCCAGATAAAAATGATGAATCCCACATATATGTGATGCCTGGAATAACCTTCAGGACTTATACAAGAAGATTTTAGTACATGAGATACAAATATACCCAAATTCCCCCTACACACGGGGAAGGGCTCACAAAATCTGACTGATATATGCAAATCAAAGAGGCACTGCGAGCGGTTGAGGCTGATATCATCAAATGAGAGGAGCGACATCAAGGGCAGAAATGAAGAGGTCATCTGGGCACGTGGGGGGCTACCTGCAGGGCCACCCCCTCATGAGGGTTGAGACATCTCACACACGCCCAGGAATCACCAATAGCTGCTGCTGCATCACTAGACTATCAAGTGTCTAGATCACGATCATATATATTGAACCCAAAATATAAGGAAAAAGTGAAGGAAGAATTGGAAAATATGCTTAAGGCTAGAATAATTGAACCTGTGGAGGAATCCAAGTGGGTAAATCCTGTGGTTGTTTAGGAGAAGAAGCAAAAAGGTGAAATCAGAATTTCTGTTGATTTAAGGAAGCTAAATGATGCATGTGTGCATGACCCATTCCCTACACCTTTTACAGATGAACATTTGGAGAATGTTGGAGGGCAGGAAGACTACTCTTTTATGGATGGGTTTTTAGGACACCATCAGATTAAAATTGCACCAGAAGACACGAGTAAGACTAGTTTTGCCATTGAATGGGGATATTTTCAGTATACAGTCATGCCTTTTGGATTGAAGAATGCTCCAACAACATTCTGTAGAGTAGTAGTCGCAGCTTTTAAGGAGTATATACACAAGTTCATGGAGGTTTATTTTGATGATTGGACAATCTTTTGACTACTGAAGAAACATATTGCGAACTTAAGGTTGATGTTGGACACAGGTAGGCAGTATCAGATATCACTGAATTTGAATAAATGCATCTTTCGTGTACATTTTGGTATACTATTTGGGCATGTTGTTTGTAAATAGGGATTGATAGTATACCCCACGAAGATTGTTGTTATTTTGAATCTAGAAGCACCTGAGCCAATAAAATAACTGCATACAACATTGGGACATATAGGCTATTATAGGAAGTTTATAAAGGCATATTCACATATAACTGTGTCGATGGAGAAGCTGGTAAAGAAGGATTTTACGTAATGTTGGGATGATGAATGCCAAAATATCTACAATGTACTGAAGGAGAAGATGGTAATTTCACAAATTCTAGTTTTTCTATACCAAAATAACAAGTTCCATGTACATTGATGCTTCTTACATAGCTTTCAGTTTAGTATTCACACAACCAGGTGATGGGGATATTGATCACCCCATAGATTTTGCGAGTAGGAAATTGTCTACGACAGAAAGGAATTATTCCATGATAGAGCGTGAAGGATTGGTTATGGTATATGCACTGCATAAATGCATGAATTACTTATTAGGATCACATTTCAAGATGTTCACGAATTTTTCTGCGTTGAAATACTTGGTGAACAAGCCTATGTTGGGGGTGGAAGATCTATAAATGGCTATTTCTATTCCAGGAATATGATTTTGAAGTAATAGTCAAGCTGTGATGTTTGAATGTAGGACCAAATAATCTCTCCAGAATTGAGATGGGGGAGGAACCTATGAACAGTGAAGAGGGGCTACTTGATGCACAAATTTGCACAATAAGGGTTTTCGATGATCACTTCACGGACATTATTTGTTTTTTTTACTCAAGTAGCCACTATAGAGTATACTATGTAGTAGAAGAAAGAGATGGTAGTTAAGGAAAGTGTTTTTTATTTGATTTTGGGACATTTATATAAGATGGGGATCGATGAGCTACTGCGAAGGTATGTCCCTGAGCACAAAAGACAAAATATTTTGGTAGAAGCACATGGATGAATTGCTCGAGGACACTACATGGGAAAGGCCACTGTGTAGAATATTTCAAGGGTGAGACTATGGTGGCACACGGTGCATAAATATTCAAGGGAATATTACAGTGCTTTTGATTTCTGTTAGAGGAGAAGAAGACTGTCGTGGAGGGATGAAATGGCACTACATCCCCAAGTCACATTGCAGGCATTTAATAAGTGGGAGATCGACTTTGTGGGACTGATTGATCCACCAAGAAATAAAAAAGGTGTGTGGTACATCATCACCATGACAAATTACCTCATAAGATGGGTCGAGGCACAACCAGTGAATAATTGTAGCACGAACACAGATGGGAAGTCTATTTTTGAATATATTTTGTCAAGGTTTGGTTGCCTAAAGATTCTAATGAGCGAAAGAGGATCACATTTCTTGAAAAAAACTATTGAAGCATTGATGGAGGAGTTTCAAATGCATCACCAGAAGAGTAAGCCATATCACCCTCAGGAAAATGGAATGGTTGAAGCTTTTAACAAAATTTTGGAGAATGCTCTCACTAAGGTATGCAACGTTAATAGGGATGATTGTGATTTGAGAATTCTTGTAGTATTCTGGGCATACAAGACTACCTGTAAGAATTTGACGGGTCAGAATCCATTTATATTGGTGTATGGAGGGGAAACATTGATTCCAATGGAGTATATTATGCCCAATATTAGAATCGTAACAATTATAGACTTAGAGGACAATGATATTATGAAAGAAATATTTGAAAAACTGTTTGCACTGGAAGAAAATTGGTTCATTGATGGATTTCACCAACAGGTGCAGAAGGAGACGGAAAATGCCTGGCATGATAGACATATTGAGTAGAATACTTTCAAGAATGGAGACTTAGTTCTTTTGTATGAACAAGAGTTCGTGAAGTTCCTGGGTAAGCTGTAAATGCACTGGTTAGGACCATACATTTTCAGGAATATATCGAATGGTGGCGCATTTCACCTCGTGAAGCTGAATGGTGAATTATTTCGTGGAAACATCAATGGAAATAGGTTAAAGTTATATAGGGAACCTCCATCCCTGGGGCTTCACATTGAATATATGGCTAGAGAAGTGTCTTAGTGCTACATGTAGTTGAAAGAGAGCGCGAGACTATAAACTACTCTGCTAAAGGAAGGCTTCATTGAATAAGAAGTGTTGCACTATCCATCAGGATAGATATTGTAGAGGTATGGTACGAGCTTCCATACTTGGTCACTGAGGATGAAATCACACACATCGTGAGCCATTGGCCAAGTGACTATTTAATACATCGACGGAAGGGGTGGAGATAGAGAAGGAAGGCACCAATGGAGTGAAGAAATATACTACAACTAAACAAACTACGAAGCCATTAGGCAAGAAAGACAAGAAATTCACCTTCGAGACTGTAAAGGAAACAGAAAAAGAAGGGGAGCTAGAGACTGAGAAGGACGAGAAGGAGACTCAGGGTGACAATGATGGTGGTGATGACCCATATTTTGATCCATAGGACCCTCCATCCCCTTAAATTCTCAAGAGGCTGCAGAAACTCAGTGGAGGAGGTGCGCGAAAGAATATGAAATTGGATAAGTCAACTGGAGGAGAGTCGATGGTCCTCACTGAGGTTGACTTCGATGAGATTGGTGATACGGTACGACACATCATTGAGGATATCTGGGGAAACCTCGAAGACCAATACATGATCATATTGGCGGAGGTCCCCAAAGGCCTCAAGGAATCATAGGTGCAGATCAATGTGGTTCAAGTGAGCATAGCCCATGCGAGTGTTTTTTAGGCGAGCACAGCTCAAGCGAGCGGGGAACTTGTAAGTGTGAGAAAAGAAAGTCCATAATTGGCATTTACCTTTGAGGTTCAAGCTCTATAGATACTTACAGGAGCGTTATATTTTGACACTTCCGAATATTAAGTGCACACATCACATTGGTAGAACACTATGTTGAACCTTGTTGTACTCCCCATTATGGCATTGCACGATTTCCATAAGGGAGTCACAGAGTAATTGCAGATCTACAAGCAACGAGCGTTTTTAGTGATCCAGTATGTCAAGCAGAATAGAAATAGGATGGCCAATGAAAAGCAATAGGTCGTGCAGGATTGAGATGAGGCATCTTTGCATAGGCAGCGGTTGGAGGAAGCAATCACTAAAGTTTGCAGTGAACTTTCTGACTTCCAGATTTAGGCCGAGGCAACGCCAGAAGAAAATATTGAGAATCTCGGGATGGCAGTCAAAGAATCCAAAGCATAATTAGACAAGGTAAAGATGGAGCTTCAAATGTAGATCATTGAGCTACAGATGAAATCACATCCGGCTACACCACCAGAGGTTTGGGAGAAGTGTGAAGTAGACATTAAGGATTCCATGGATAGTATTGCAACCACAGTAAAATTCTACAGTCAAGTATTTTATGATGTTATGGAAATATGTGCCTCATTGTAGAAGGACCCCCATGTGTGGAAAATCGATGTAGAAATTTATGAAAAGAAAAAACAGTTTGATTAGATAAAGGTGACTACGCAGACCTTAGAAGCAACATAATGGTTTTCCTATCTTCAGGAAGGCAAGTTGTTGCAAGAACATATCGATGAGCTACAATGGAAGGAACAAATTATCATCACCCAAACGTAGCCTTGGGAAGTAGAATCCAATCAGCTATCGCAAATTGTGGATAGTCAGTTGAAAGCACTATGACAAACCCATAGAGAAGTTGTTTAGAAAATAACAGGGCTAGCTACATAAAAGCTGTTGAAAGAATTAAGTGAGGCCGAGAAGTAGTGCACTAAGACAATTCATCCATTGAAGGATGAATTAAGAAACATCAAAGCAATGAATCATGACACACCAACTGAGTTTCTCGGGACAAGTCACATCTTTGTGTTGGGGGCATGTTGGACAGGGTACCCCTATGTCTATGTTTTGGTAAAGAATATGAATTTTGAGGAGCATATCGCATTGCATACATATGTCTAAGAGTCATAAGGAATTTGGGGTAGGTCGAAGCCCCTTATTTTGTAAAGGGATGGGAATATTTTGGAAATTTTGAGCTCTGCCCACGATTTTCAAACCATTGTATTATAAAAGGAAAAAGCATATAAGGAGTTTAGGGATATCTATTGAGAATATAATGCATAAGGATGTAATGTTAGATCTGAATTGAGTCTATATGATATTGTTTTGTGCGAAAGAGAAGGCTCATGTAGCTGTGTGTGTATGATCAGGAGATCAAGTCTCTTGAAGAAAAATGCTCAAAAATGAAGTTGCTCAGAATAGCTCTGAAAGAGATCGAATGGAAATTGCTCGGTGAAATGATCCCAACGCCACGAACGGCACTCAAATCCGATGTCGTATGCAGAAGTTATTCAAGTTTAAAGATCCGCCAATTTCAATTAAAAAGGCCAAAATTTGACTTTGGGAAAAAATTATTTTTATTAAAAAAAAATAAAAAATATTCCATAGAATATTCTGGGAATATTTCGTGGAATATTCCACAGAATATTTTGTGGAATATTCCGCTTGTGGCCAATTACAAAGCGCCATGTGGCTAGCCCGGAGGCCACCACGTGGGCCCCCGAAGCGGATTGAAATGGCGTGTTCAAAAATATGTTTATGCATTCGACGGGTTTCAAACATGGGTCGGGCCTGTATTAACTGGGCATCTTAACCGTTGGACCACGGTTTAATCGTTGTTTATATATTGCAACGCGCACATATTTAATGTTGGTATTGTATTGGGCGGGGCCCAAAAGGGGGCCAGCCCCTAAGGGCCAGCCCCCTTCCACATGGAACCACAGCACGAAAACCACAACCAATTTCAGTCGGCGCGCAATGGTTATGGGTATGGTCCCGTGTCAATAGCCCTTGGAGCGGAGTTGTTTAATAAACCACGTTAATATGGTTGCAACATTATTTAAACCCGCTTTTAACTCCATGTTTGTACAATGAGGCCCGACGGGTGCGGTCCTATGGACCCCCGTGGCCCTACTACTTAGCGCCCACAGTTGGCAGAAATTACGGCGGCATGCCCCAATTATAGAGCCGCCCCTAATTTTTCGGACTTATCTGGCGTTGACTCCAGTTTTAGCTGGGGTTTGTTTAGTGTAACTGGCAGATGGAGTAAATGTGGCATAACTTTGGCTAGGAGAGGTCTTTTGAGACGAATTGTTTTTTGATTTTGGGGGTAGAGATCATTCTGGAGCTGTTGGGAGTGTTTGCAGAGCCATTAGGGTGCTTTAACAGAGAATTTTACAGCGTTTTTGATCGTGGAGCCATCCGGGCCTAAGGGAAAGAGAGCTGCATTGGACTACCTTCATCCAATGGAGGTGATTTTGTAGTCATTTTAGACTGATTTGGGTCTTCTGAATCTATTTTTGCAGTCTATTTTTCCATTTGAGGCTTTTATACAGATGTAATCTCATTTTAAGCATTTAATCAAAGGAGGACTGAGCCTAATTAGAGGCTTTTGGACCCAGCGGAGGTAGCCCAAGAGAGGGGTGAACCGCTTAAACAATTATCTTCTGTCACTCTGTATATTTTGGCTGTTTATTTTCAGATTCTGATAGTTTAAACAGTAAATTTTCATAAGCATGCTTTTCCCAAACAAGTTTATACAGTAAACAAAACTTGTTATTTTATCATCAAACCTCTACACTTCAATTGCAGAACATATATTCT
>CM076577.1:148413246-148710236 GCA_034641835.2 Pinus albicaulis | reverse complement strand
TGGGTGTTTTTTCAATCCTTTTTTCAACAAACAATTTTTTTTTTAGCATAATTTTAGAAAATGTTGAAATTTGACCTTCAAGAAAAAACAAGTGCGTTCTGGAAGACACCTTTTTTTTTTGGGGTGTTTTTTCATGTTTTTTGAGAGTTTTTGGGCTAGAGTTCTCGTTTTGAGGTCAGGTTACCTATTTCATCGGTAACAGTGTTCAAGGTAGCAATTCATGGATTGACTGAGGTCGTAGGTCACAGGTCACGGATTGACCAAGGTCATAGGTTGTAGATTTACCAAGGTCGCAGGTCACAAATTTCCCAGGGTTGCAAGTTGCGGATTGCCTGAGGTCACAGGTTGCAAATTTCCCAGGGTCTCTAGTCGCAAATAGTCCAAGTCGCAAACCAGCCCAATAGTCGGGAAGACCAAGAGTCGAGGGGGAAACTCAAGGGTCATCTTAGCCTATATGTACAACTTCGAGGAAGGATTCATGAAACTTTTAGCTCAACAATGAAAGCCAGTATGGTAGAGGAATTGTGGCCAGAGAGCTAAAGGTACTCAGCTCTTGGTATCAAGTAGAAAAAAGGGTAGCGAGGCTAGGGTTTTGCATCATGCTTTGAGATGAACAGCCCATGTTCCACTATTGGGTTTTAACAAGTTGTAAACATGTATTTGACGTTGCAGCAGCATTAATAATATAGTCTCCTTCCCGGCACTGATTCATGTGCTTTTCTGTGGTGATAGTACTAGTTGTTTAGTACTTCATTATGTTGTACATTTGCTTTCATGCATGTCTATGGTTATGAACTATTTCTCAATGGTAGTATGTATGTTTTCTTTTGGATTAGTGTTTATTTTTCCTTACCACGGCGGTATTCTATTGTGAACTAATTTGCAGTTAACTTCTGGCATGTTTTCTTTCATATATGTTTGATTGGTTTTTTTCTAACTGATCCCAGTTATGGCATATCCCCCTTTTATTTTTGCTGCTTAGAATTTTTTGTACCTTTATTTATGGTTCGTTAATCTTGGGCTAATTTTTTTCTTCATTGATTGGTCATTTCACCTTCGCCTCTACTCCTTCATCTTCTCATTCGACAACCAAGAGTGGAAACAATTATGGTGACATTCGGGCCCACATACCGAATGGGGCTTCTATCCAAAAAGGTGTGACGTTTAATTGGGACCTTTCACCAGGGAGACCCCCTTTGTTGTCAACAGTACATTTTTGCCTGTCAACAGGGTCTTAAACTTAAACTTCACTCTAACTTAACCTTCACCTTGACCTTAACTATAACCTAACCCTAACCTTGACCAAACCCTTATCATTAACCTTAACCTTAAACTAACCTTAACCTTAACAAAACGCTTAACCTTAACCATAACCTAACCTTAACGTAACCTTAACCTTAACCTAACCTTAATCTTAACTTAACCTTAATCTTAACGTTAACCTTACGAAACATTTAATCTTAACCTTAACCTAATTTTATCCTTACCCTTAACCTAATCTTAACCTTAATCTTGACCTTAACCGTAACCTTAACCTTAACCTTACCCTTAACCTTAAACTTAACCTTGACCTTAACTATAACCTAACCATAACCTTAACCAAACCCTTAACCTTAACCTTAATCTTAACCATAACCTTAACCTTAACCTTCCCATAACCATAACCTTAACCTTAACCTTGACCTTACCCTTAACCTTCACCCTAACCTTACCCTCTTAACCTTAATCTTAACCTTAAACTGACTAAACTCGTAACCTTAACCTTAACCTTAACTTTACCCTTAACCTAACCTTAAAAATAACCATAACCATAACCTTAACATTAACCTTAACCTTACCCTTACCCTTACCTAACCTTAACCTTAACCTTTACCTAACCTTAACCTTAACCTGACCCTAACCTTACCTTAACCTTAACCCTAACCATAACCTTAACTTTACCCTTAACCTAACCTTAACCTTAACCTTAACTTAACCTAACCTTAACCTTAACTATAACCTTACCCTTAACCTAACCCTAACCTTAACCTTAACCTTAACCTTGACCTTGACCTTAAACTTAACCTTACCCTTAACCTTCACCTTAAGCTTAACCTTAAGCTTAAGCTTAACCTGACTAAACCCATAACCCTTAAACTTAACCTTAACCTAACCTAACCTTAACCTAACCATAACCTTAACCTTATCCTAACCCTAACCTTGACCAAACCCTTCACCTTGACTTTAACCTTAACCGTAACCTTAACCTTAACCTCACTAAACCCATAACCTTAACCTTAACCTAACCTTAACCTAGACTTTAACTATAACCTAACCCTAACATTTTCCAAACCCTTAACATTAACCCATAAACTTAACCTTATCTTTAAGGTTACGGTTAAGGTTAAGGTTATGGTTAAGGTCAAGGTCAAGGTCAAGGTCAAGGTTAAGGTTAGGTTAAGGTTAAGGTTATGGTTACGGTTAAGGTTAAGGTTAGGGTAAGGTTACAGTAAAGGTTCAGGTTAAGGTTAAGGTTAAGATTAAGGGTAAGGTTAAGGTTAAGGTTATGGTAAGGATAAATTTAAGGTTAAGGTTAAGGTTAAGGTTAGGTTAAGGGTAAAGTCAAGGTTAATGTTAGCTTAAGGTTCAAGTTACGGGTTTAATCAGGTTAAGGTTAAGGTTAAGGTTAAGATAAGGTTTGGTTAACCTTAACCTTACCATTAACCTTATCTTAACCTTACCCTAACCTTACCCTTAACCTTAAATATAACCTAACCCATAACTATAAGTTAGTGTTAAGGTTAAGGTTACATGTTTAGTAAAGTTAAGGTTAAGGGTGAAGGTTAAGGTTACGGGTTAACCTAACTTCAACCTTAACCTTCACTATAAGGTTAGGTTATAGTGAAGGTTAAGGTTAAGGTTAGGTTAAAATTAAGGTTAAGTGTTTGGTTAAGGTTAAAGGTTATGCTTATGGTTATTGGAAGGTTAAGGTTAAGGTTATGGTTATGGGAAGGTTAAGGTTAGGTTAGGTTAAGGGTTTAGGTGAAAGTTAAGGTCAAGGGTAAGATAAGGTTAAGTTAAGGTTAAGATTAAGGTTCTGGTTAGGTTAAGGTTAGGGTTAAGGTTAATGTTAAAGTCAAGGACTAGGTTAATGTTACAGTTAAAGGTTAAGGTTAAGGTCAAGGTCAAGGTTAAAGTTAGGTTAAGGTTAATTTTATGTTAAGGTTAAGTTAAGGTTAAGGGTAAAGTCAAGGTTAGGTTTAACCTTAACCTTAACCTCACCTTAACCTAACCTTAACCTTAACTTTAACCTTACTAAACACGTAACCTTAATCTTAACCTTTCCTCAACTTTAACCTTAACCTTACACTAGCATTAACCATAACCTTAACCTGAATAAATCCATAACCTTAACCTTACCTTAATCTAAATTCAACATTAACCTTAACCTTAACCTAACTATAACCTTACCCTTAACCTTAACCTTGACCTTAACTATAACCTAACCCTAACCTTGAACATACACTTAATATTAACCTTAGAATTAACCTTTACTTAATATTAACCTTAACCTTAACCTTGACCTTAACATTAACCTTACTCTTAACCTTAACCTTGACCTTAACATTAACCTTACCCGTAACCTTCACTCTTAACCTTGACCTTAACCTGACTAAACTCTTAACCTTGACCTAAACGTAACCTTGACCTTACCTTAACCTAACTTAACCTTGACCTTAACCTTAACTGTTAGGTCTCTGTAACAAGCAAGATTGGCAAAGTCCGATCACAGAGTTAACATCATTTCAACCAACTTTGGGATTCTAGGATCTAGCCCTCCTAAATCCGGAGAGGGATCTCTCCAATATGTACAAAGATGGATATTGTCTTTGAAATTTAGGGTGATGATATTAGGCTAGTTATGAAGGCCAAGGGTTTTGTTTGGTTTTCTCAGATGGTTGAACATAGTTGTTGTCTGAGACGGAAAGATCTATATGCAAATAGGGTCAAAGGTGAGAAGTTGCAAGTGAACAAAATAAGGTTTGATTCTAAAGAAAGATGATGGCAAGTTTTCAATCCATTGGGCTATGGAGTCATAAGAGAATTTAATTGAAACAACCAGGTTCAAGAGTAATCTATGGGGCAAGTCATCTAGGCCTAAGGATCTCTTTGAAGTTTGATTTATGGAATGGGGTGTGGATATTGTCTTTGAAATTTAGGGTGATGATATTAGGCTAGTTATGAAGGCCAAGGGTTTTGTTTGGTTTTCTCAGATGGTTGAACATAGTTGTTGTCTGAGACGGAAAGATCTATATGCAAATAGGGTCAAAGGTGAGAAGTTGCAAGTGAACAAAATAAGGTTTGATTCTAAAGAAAGATGATGGCAAGTTTTCAATCCATTGGGCTATGGAGTCATAAGAGAATTTAATTGAAACAACCAGGTTCAAGAGTAATCTATGGGGCAAGTCATCTAGGCCTAAGGATCTCTTTGAAGTTTGATTTATGGAATGGGGTGATACAAAAGAAAGGGAATTAACAGATGCAGAACAAAGAGCAGCCCAGGATTTGGTAAGTACTTTGAAACTAGCCAGCCTTTGACCAGGCACTTAAGGAAAACATAGAAGCAAACTAGGATCTGGTAAGTACTTTGAAACT
The DNA here is from genome assembly GCA_034641835.2 of Pinus albicaulis. Taxonomy (NCBI): domain Eukaryota; kingdom Viridiplantae; phylum Streptophyta; class Pinopsida; order Pinales; family Pinaceae; genus Pinus; species Pinus albicaulis. The sequence continues at coordinate 148,705,601 of CM076577.1, read as the reverse complement.
ATCCAGCCTTTGATACACTTCTAATAGAACACAGATTAAAAACAAAGGGAAACTTGAAGGAAACCTTTGGAGCAGAGACTAGCGGGCAGGGCTCACCTTTCTCCTCATCTTAGTTCTCCTTTACTTAGTTGCTTCCAAGACAATCACCAAGATAACACAGAATGGCCCAAGATCTGATAAGTACTTCGAAACTAGTCATCTTTTGACACATCCTAAGGGAAACAGACAAATAGTTGAGCAAACAAGAAAGGGACTCAGGGCTAACCTTTGATTTCCTCAATTCATTCCTTACACAACATATATGAAAGTAACATTTAAATATAACATTCAGCAGTGACGAAAAGATGAGGGAACGCCAGCATCTCTGTGCTTAGACTGAATTAAATCATTTCTAAATAACACAATTAGAAGAAAACATTGGGATAAAGATTTTTCAGCCAGAGAAGGTCACTGATGCACAACAAACTCTAACACTGTTTAAACTGTTCTTTACAGTGGAAAATGAAAACAAATTGAAAACAGAAATAAAATGACAAGTTACAGTGAGAATTACATCACCATCAGCATAGACCAGGATCCCATAAATCAGCTTGTATTGATTGCTTCAAACCGGTTACAATATTCAAATCCAATGTTTTAATTCACCTTTCTTCACAACCTAATCTATCTGTTACAAGCAAAGCTCCAAGGGCCCATGAAACCACTATTTACAGTCAAGAGTTTTCCACTCAGAAACAGCTACAGCGCTTCAGCAATTACATTGACAACCAACTAATCCAACTCCTCACTCATCTTCTTCTGGAGTATTTATAGAAGGATGAGGAGGTGAGATCTGATAAAAAGATCTCAAACAAAATCAATGCAGAATTAATGTCTTCCTGACCCCGTGAGGTTCGATGAGGAAATTCTACAGGTGTTACATTGCATTAATGTGTTTATACTTAAGAAGTAAGCTCGAAGAGAGCTTTTGTTGACCTTTGAGGCTCCTCATACTATTAGGGCTATTCTGCAAATATTCTGGAATAAAATATGGTGCAGAAATAACTTCTTGGTTGTTCCGAGGCATAGTATCTGATCTTGTTCAATAAATTCGGCCTCTGACTGATCGTTCTGAGGCAATAGGTGGCACTGTGGTGGTTGAGGAATCAATTCGCCTCAAAGTATGGCGGTGGAGGTGATCTGTCTGATGAACACTTTTAGGTTTTGCTTTAATCCGTGTTCTGAGCCGGGGATTAGGCTTTTGATGACCGTCTTAGCCATAATCCCCACCAATTTATTCATAAAACTGCTGCTCTGGTTCATTCTATCTTCAAAATCTGGTACTCTTTCTCTGCTCTGACATCGATGGCATTCTTCGAGCTTTACAGGGATGTGTGGCAACCAAAGCTCATGAAACCTTGTTGATATCATTGTTCTTCACCGTATGATCGATTCCCTGGATTAATCGGAAGGACTGGAGTCGTCACTCTCATCCTTTAGATTTTCATAGAATATGAAGAAAAAACCTTAAAACCTGAAAAATACAAGAAAAATGAGGAAATCATGCGTTATATGGATAGAATGCATCGGAAGGCGTGCGGGAGAAAGGAGCGATCAGATCCGTTGATCGTATGGCGATCAACGGTCGAGGGTGTTCTGAACAGTCAATGGAGGAAAAGATAGGCCGTGCGACGGAATCGGGAGAACAAAAGAGAGTCGTCGATTTGCGGAGATCGACGGTAGAAACCGACTTTCAAACGTGTCGAGAGAGATTTTAACGGGCTGGCGAATTCGTTAAAGGGTGAGCGGGAAAGGCGATCAAGGACCGTCGGATGGGAGGGCCCAGATCTGACGACGGAGATGAATCCCGCTGCATGGCCATAGGACGAGGTTTAACACGCGGGCAATAGACATGGCACGGCGGTTTTGGGATGAAGTGGCGAACACGTGTCAGCCAGCGTGTGGGATCGCTGGCCGACGGTATAAAACCGCTCCCGGACGAAAGGTGGTGCGGGCACAAAACCGGTGGAAATGGAAAACAGCACGGCGAAGGGGGGTCCACCAGATGAGGGGTACACTCCGCACCGTTGATCCGTGGGACAGATCGACGGCTGAGTTTCAATATGATTTTCTTTGGTGGAAAAATAAAATAAAACTGACTTTGCATTTTACAAAGGTTTTCAATGTTTTCGGGTAATAAATTATTTCTGAGGGTTCAGCGCCTGGCAGTCTTAGCACACGGTTCTGGCGTCGGGGCATATGGAGGAAGAAATGGAAAGGGGCTTAGCCTGAGGGGCTAACGCCTAACGCATAGAAACGTATGTTTTTCTATGGTTTTTTAGCTGATTTTTGTAAAAGGAGAAAGGCTCTGATAGGTCAAAAAGTGGGTTTTTAACCTTAGGAAATGAGATTAATGGAGGAATAAGGAATATAAAAGGGTTTGATGGGGTTTTTATGGATGAAAGGAGACTTGAAGAAATGAGGGAAAGATGGAAGAAGGGGAGAAGAAAAAGGAGGAGGATGCAGCAATATTCGATTAGGATTTTCATGGAACATCAGAGGCAGAGAGGAGGAAGATTATGTAGAACCAACCAGTAGTTTAGAATCTTACCAACAGACTTCAAGTACCAACAATTTTTAGGCCTGAATTTGTTTCTTGAAGGCTGCCAAGAAATTTAGCCACCAGCTGATATAATTGAAAAATATAGGTGGCTAACATTAACCATAACCATAACCTTAACCTTAACCTTACCTTAACCATAACCTTAACCTTACCCTAACCATAACCTGAGCTTTGCCCTTAACGTAACCCTAAACTTGACCTTAACGTTAGGGTTAGGTTAAGGGTAAAGTTAAGGTTAAGATTAGGTTAAGGTTACGGTTAAGGTAAGGTTAAGGGTAAGGTTAAGGCTAAGGTTAGGTTAAGGTTCAGGTAAAGGTTAAGGTTAGGTTAAGGTTAAGGGTAAGGTTGAGGTTAAAGTTATGGGTTTAGTCAGGTTAAGGTTAAGGCTTGCCCCCTTAACCTTAACCTTAACCTAACTATAACCTTACCTTATCATAACTTAACCTTAACGTTGACATTGACCTTAACCTTAACTTTAACTTTACCGTAACCTTAAGGGTTTAGTCAGGTTAAGGTTAAGGTTAAGGGTTTGTTCAAGGTTAGGGTTAGGTTATAGTTAAGGTCAAGGTTAAGGTTAGGTTAAGCTTAAGGTTAAGTTAAGGTTAATGTTAAGGGTTTGGTCAAGGTTAGGGTTAGGTTATAGTTAAAGTTAAGGTTAAGGTCAAGGATAAGGGTAAGGATAAGATTAAGGTTAATGGTTTGGTCAAGGTTAGGGTTAGGTTATAGTGAAGGTTAAACTTAAGTTAAGGGTAAATTCAAGGTTAAGGTTAAGGTTAAGGTTAGGTTAAGGGTAAAGTGAAGGTTAATGTTAAGTTTTTGTCAAGGTTAGGGTTAGGTTATAATAAGGTTAAGGTTAAGTTAAGGTTAAGGTTAGGTTAAGGGTAAAGTTAAGGTTAAGGTTAGGGTAAGGTTAGGGCAAGGTTAAGGTTAAGGTTAGGTTAAGGTTAAGGTTTAGGTTAAGGTTAATGTTAAGGTTAAGGGTAAGGTTAAGGTTAATGTTAAGGTCAAGGTTAAGGTTAAGTAAAGCTTAAGCTTAAGGTTAATGTTAAGGGTTTGGTCAAGGTTAGGGTTAGGTTATAGTTAAGGTCAAGGTTACGGGTAAGGTTATAGCTAGGTTAAGGTTTGTTGTGTAACCAACTCCAAAAAGAGAAGAAAAGAGATATCAACGCCTTAGAAATAAGCCACTTCGAGGGGGCAACCTCCAATACATTATATGAATGAACAATTCTTGGATGATACAATTCACAAAACCTCCTTTCTATATATAGGAGTCCATGGGGCCATAATGTAATCCTAGTGGGCCACAATGTAATCCTAGCCGACCTAACAATAATAATTTAAGGGCACAATAATAACAAAATGGGGTTACAAGGGTACAACAATAACAATAAGGGGTTTACACTAACAATAATAAGGGGCTATACTAGTGATATAGGGACCTAACATGCCCCTCTCCTTCAAAAAAAGTGTTGTCCTCAACACTTGAGTAGCTCCGGATGCTTCTGTATAAAATTCTCATCCTCCCATGTAGAATCTTCAGTGGGTAAGTTCTTCCACTTGATGAGATACTCTGAAATTGATCGATTCCGTAGTTTTCGAGTTCTTTTTTCTATGACTGCTTCAGGTTCCAATATGATCTTCCCTTCCCCATCAAGTTCTGGCAATACTGTTTGAACTAGAAGATTTTCACCTATAACCTTCTTTAAGCATGAAACATGGAACACTGGATGTACTCGCGAAGAAGCAGGAAGCTCCAATTTGTATGCCATAGTACCAATATTTTGCAACACCTTGTAAGGACCATAGTACTTTGGCGATAATTTATTATCCTTCTTAGCTTGCTTGAGGGACATTTGTTTATATGGTTGTAGCCGTAAAAATATCCAATCTCCTACATCAAAACTTCTCTCGCTGCGATGTTGATCTGCCTGTTGTTTCATTTGATTTTGTGCCAAATTCAGGTTATCCTTTAAGAGTTGGAGAACTTCTTGCCGATGCTCGATGTGATCTTCCACTGCTTGAACCTTCGAATTTTCCCTTAAAGATGATGTGATGGATGGTGGATGATATCCATAAAGTGCCATAAATGGGGCCATTTTTGCTGCAGTATGGAAGGAAGTGTTATACCACCATTCAGCGAGAGGTAACCACTTGACCCATTGTGTTTGTTTATCAGATACAAAATAACGAAGATATCCTTCCAAAAATTTATTTACTATCTCAGTTTGACCATCAGATTGAGGATGATAAGATGAGCTATGAGCTAATTGAGTACTCAAACAAGAAAATAACTCCGTCTAAAAATTTAAATGTTGTGTAACCAGCTCCAAAAATAGAAGAAAAAAGATATCAACACCTTAGAAATAAGCCACTTCGAGGGGGAAACCTCCAATACATTACATAAATGAACAATTCTTGGATGATACAATTTACAAAACCTCCTTTCTATATAGAGGAGTCCATGTGGCCATAATGTAATCCTAGTGGGCCACAATGTAATCCTAGCCAACCTAACAATAATAATTTAAGGGCACAATAATAACAAAATGGGGGTTACAAGGGTACAAAAATAACAATAAGGGGTTTACACTAACAATAATAAGGGGCTATACTAGTGATATAGGGACCTAACAAGGTTAAGGTTAAGGTTAGGTTAAGGTTAAGATAAGGTTAAGGTTAAGGTTAGGGTTAGGTTAAGGGTAAATTCAAGTTTAATTTTAGGGTTACGGGTCTTAACCTTAACCTTCACTATAACCTAACCTTAACCTTAACCTTAACCCTTAAACTAACCTTAAGCTTAACCTTGACCCGAACCTTAACCTTATCTTAACCTTAACCTTCACTATAACCTAAAATTAACCTTGACCTTAACTATAACCTAACCCTAACTTTAAGGGTTTTTTCAAGGATAGGGTTAAGTTATATTTAAGTTCAAGGTTAAGGCTAGTTTAAGGGTAAAGTTAAGGCTAAGGTTAGGTTAAGGGTAATGTTAAGGTTAAGGTTAGGTTAAGGTTAAGGTTAAGTAAGGGTAAGGTTAAGGTTAAGGTTAAGGTTAAGAGGTCGATCCCGTTACGGTATCTTGAATGTGATGCGTAGGCTGTTCCCCACGTCTTACCGCCTTAACACCTCGGAGCTAGGAACATGTCTAAACACACTTGCATGAAAAATCAAACTAAACTTCAATCCATCATGTCTCCCCAGCAACGGCGCCAAAATGTTGGGTCAAAATATGTTCATTTAATTCTATTGTAGTACTTGCCCAAATATTTAATTTGTCAATCCGAGGTTCGTAGGCTTACGAGGCACATGTGATATATATGCAGGACCGAAGTGGAACTAATCTAATCTAAATTACTGAAATCAAATTAATCTAGGAAGGCATTAAAACACTAACTAGGAAAGCAGGAAATTGCATAAGGAAAAAAAAAAAACAATACAACATGTGAAGAGTTGAATGAAAAACAACATATGTGAGCTCACAACAATAAAGCTATCTCAAATTATATTACAAGAATCAAATTACAAATCATGAACTCAAAAACTCAAAAAAACTCTATCTCTCTATTCTCCCCCTTTCTATATCTGAAATGAAGAGAGAGCACTCTCTTATATACATGAAGAAGATAACCATCTCATAATTACATATCCAATATTATCTCAAGCATTCTCAACTAACTTCTCATTATTACAAGATATTATCCCTTTGAATCCTCCACACATCTCTCACATATCTTGGATAAGATATGCCAACCAAATCCTTCATGATCTTCTCCTTAGGAATAGGATTGAATAATTATCTCCTTAATATGGTGGAGGAGATATTTGAGAAATCTCTTGGAATTAATCCTTCACATATTTCCTACACATTACAAAACTCACATATTCTTGAGATATATATAAAAATATGTATATTTTCTAATATTTAATCATAAATTCACTTATAATACAAAAATGAATAAAGTGGAAAATAAGAAGGTGAAACCCAAATATATTTATGAAAATGATATGATGAAATGTTAATGGGATGATGAAATGTAAGGAATTGTGAAGGAAAAGGTGGATAAAAATATGACATTTCTGAGTCCCAACAGTTAGGTTAAGGGTAAAGTTGAGGCTAACGTTAAGGGTTTGGTCAAGGTTAGGGTTAGGTTATAGTTAAGGTCAAGGTTAAGGTTAGGTTATAGTGAAAGTTAAGGTTAAGATAAGGTTAAGGTTAAATTTAACGTTAGGGTTAGATTGTAGTTAAGATTAAGGTTAGGTTAACGGTAAAGTTAATGTTAATATTAGGTAAGGGTAAGATTATGGTTACAGGTTTAGTTAAGTTAAGGTTAAGGGGGTAAGGTTAAGATTAAAGTGAAGGTTAAGGTGAAGGTTAGGTCATAATTAAGGTTAAGGTTATAGTTAAGGTAAAGGTTAAGGTTAGGTTATAGTTAAAGTTAAGGTAAAGGTAAAGGTTAAGGTTAAGGGTCTTAAACTTAACCTTCACTATAACATTAACCCTAACCTTAACCTTAGCTATAACGTAACCCTAAACTTGATCAAACCCTTAACCTTAACCTTAACCTGACTAAACCCATAACCTTGACCTTAACCTTATCCTTAACATTCACCTTAACTATAACTTTACCCTTAACCTAACCTTAACCTTAACCTTAACCTGACTAAACCCATAACTTTAACCTTACCCTTACCTAACCTTAACCTTAACCTTAACCTAACCATAAGGTAAGGTTAAGGTTAAGGTTAAGTTAAGGGTAAAGTCAAAGTTAAGGTTAGGTTAAGGTTAAGTATATGGTTAAGGCTACGGGTTTAGTCAAGTTAAGGTTAAGGTTAAGGTCAAGGTTAGGGTTAGGTTGAGGTTAAGGTTAAGGTTAGGTTAAAATTAAGCTAAAGGTTAAGGGTAATGGTAGGTTAAGGTAAGGGTTAAGGTTAGGGGAAGGTTAAGGTTAAAGTTAGGTTAAGGTAAGGATAAGGTTAAAGTTAGGTTAGGTTAGGTTAAAGTATGGTTAAGGTTAAGATTAAGGTTATGGGAAGGTTAAATGCTTAATCATACCCTTAACCTTAACCTAACATTAACCCTAACCTTAACCTAACCTTAACCTCAACTTTAACCTTAACCTGTCTCTAGCATTAACCATAACCTTAACCTGACTAAATCCGTAACCTTAAACTTACCTTAATCTAAATTTAACATTAACCTTAACCTTAACCTAACTATAACCTTACCCTTAACCTTGACCTTGACATTAACTATAACCTAACCCTAACATTGACCATAACCTTAACATTAACCTTTACTTGAAGATGGGTCTTGACTTAGACCCGAAACCTAGACTAAAAAATGAGGAATGTGGAGATTCTAATTTTTGTATCTAAAAATCTACAATCTATCATTAAGCGTAAGGTTAGGGTAAGGTTATAGTTAAGGTTAAGATAAGGTTAACAGCAAGGGTAAGGTTAAGGTTAAGGTTAAGGCCAAGGTTAGGTTAAGGTTTTTTCAAGGTTATGGTTAGGTTATAATTAAATTTAAGGTTAGGGTTAGGTTATAGTTAAATTTAAGTTTAAGGTCAAGGTTAACAGTAAGGTTAAGGTTAGGTTAAGGTTAAGATTACGTTAAGGGTAAATTTAAGGTTATGGTTAGGGTAGGATTATGGTTAAGGTTAAGGTTAGGTTAAGGGTAAATTTAAGGTCATGGTTAAGGTTATGGTTATGGGAATTTTAAGGTTAAGGCTAGGTTATAGTTAAGGTTAAGGGTTTGGTCAAGGTTAGGATTAGCTTAGGGTTAAGGTTAAGGTTAGGTTAAGGGTAAATTTAAGGTTAAGGTTATGGTTATGGGAAGGTTAAGGTTAAAGTTAAGGTGAAGGTGAGGTTAAGGTTAAGGTCAAGGTCAAGGTTAAGGGTAAGGTTAAGGTTAAGGTTAAGGTTAAGGTCAAGGTTAAGGTTAGGTTAAGGTTAAAGGTGAAGGTTAAGGTTAAGGTTATGGTTAGGTCAATGTCAAATTAGGTTAAGGTAAGGCTAAGGTTAGGTTAGGCTATAGTTAAAGGTAAGGTTAAGGTTAGGTTAAAGGTAAAGTTAAGGTTAAGGTTAAGGCTACATTAAGGTTAAGGTCAATGTTACAGTTATGTTAAGGTAAGGTTAAGATAATATTAAGGGTTACGGGTTTATTCAGGTTAAGGTTAAGGTTAAGGTTACGGGCTTAGTGAGGTTAAGGTTAAGGTTAAGGGGGTAAGGTTAAGGTTAAGGTCAAGGTCAATGTTAAGATTAAGCTAGGTTAAGGTTAAGGGTTTGGTCAAGGTTAGGGTTAGGTTATAGTTAAGGTTAAGGTTAAGGTTAAGGTTAAGCTTAGGTAAAGGTTAAGGTAAGGTTAAAGTTAGGTTAAGGTTAACCTTGACCTTGACCTTAGCCTTAATATTTTGCTTACCCTTAACCTAAAATTAACCTTAACCTAACCGTAACGTTAACCTTAACATTCCTATAACCATAACCTAAACCTTAACCTTAACCTAACCTTAACCTTAATCTTTACCTAACCTTAACCTTAACCTTAACCTTAACCTAACCTTAACCTTGACCTTAACTATAACCTAACCCTAACCTTGACCAAACCCTTAACCTTAACTATAACCAAACCCTAGCCTTAACCAAACCCTTAACCTTAACATTTTCTTACTCTTAACCTTAACTTATCCTTAACGTTAACGTTAACATTAACCTTGACCTAACCGTAACCTTAACCTTACCTTAAACTAACTTAACATTAACCTTAATGTTAGGTTAAGGGTAAAGTCAAGGTTAAAACTGAGGTTAAGGTTAAGGGTAAATTTAAGGCTAGGTTGAGGGTGAATTTAAGGTTAAGGTTAGGGTAAGATTAAGTTTAAGGTTAATGTTAAGGGTTTGGTCAAGGTGAGGGTTAGGTTATAGTTAAGGTCAAGGTTAAGGTTAGGTTAAGGTTAAGGGTTTGGTCAAGATTAAGGTTAAGGTTAAGGTTAGGGTAAAGGTTAAGGTTAAGGTTAAGATTATGGTTAAGGTTAAGGTTAAGGTTAGATAAATTTTAAGGTTAAGGTTAATTTTAAGGTTAAGGGTAAAGTTAAGGTTAAGGTTAGGTTATGGTTAAGGTTATGTAAGGGTAAGGTTATGGTTAAGGTTAAGGTTAAGGTTACGGGTTTATTCAGGTTAAGGTTAAGGTTACAGGTTTAGTTAGGTTAAGGTTAAGGTTAAGTTTAAGGGGTAAGGTTAAGGGTGAAGGTAAATGGTAAGGTTAAGATTAAGGTTATGGGTTTAGTTAGGTTAAGGTTAAGGTTAAAGGTTTGGTCACGGTTAGGGTTAGGTTATAGTTAAGGTTAACGTTAAGGGTAAGGTTTAAGGTAAATTTTCAGGTTAAGGGTTTCCTTGCCCTTAACCTTAACCTTGACCTTAACTATAACCTAATTCTAACCTTACCCTTAACCTTAACCTTAACTTTAACCTAACCTTAACCTTACCCTTAACCAAATATTAACCTTAACCTTAACCTAACTAAACTTGTAACCTTAAGTTTACCCTTAACCTTATCTTACATTGGCCTTAACTATAACCTTAACCTTAACCTATCCTTAACTATAACTTTACCCTTAACCTAATATTATCCTTAACTATAACTTTACCCTTAACTTAACCTTAACCTTCAAAATAACCTAACCCTAACCTTGACCAAACCCTTAACCTTACCCTTAACTTTATCCTTAAGTTAAGGTTAACTTTAAGGGTAAGGTTAGGGTAAGGTTAATATTAGGTTAAGGGTAAAATTAAGGTTAAGGTTAGGATTAATGTTAAGGTTAAGGTTAAAGTTACCTTATAGTTAAGGTCAAGGTTGAGGTTAAGGGTAAGGTTATAGTAAGGTAAGGGTAACGTTAAGGTTAAGCTTAAGGGTAAAGTTAAGGTTAAGGTTATGGTTATGGGAATGTTAAGGTTAAGGCTAAGGTTAAGGTTTGGTCAAGGTTAGGGTTAGGTTATAGTTAAGGTCAAGGATAAGGTTAGGTTAAGGTTAAGGTTAATGTTAAGGGTAAGGTTAAGGTTACGGTTAAGGTTACGGTTAAGGTTACCTAACCTTCACCTTAATCTAACCTTAATCTAACCTTAACCATAACCTAACCCTAACCTTGACCAAACTCATAACCTTAACCTCAATCCTATCTTAACCTTAACCTTCACCACAACCTAACCTTAATTTAACCTAACCTTAACCTTAACCTTATATTACCCTTAACCTAACCTTAACCTTAACTATAACCTTAACCTTAATCTTAACCTTCACCTTAATCTAACATTAACAATAACCTTAACCTAACCTTAACCTAACCTAACCCTAACCTTAACTCTAACCTTACCCTTAACCTTAACCTTAAATATAGTCTTAACCTGAGGTTAAGGTCAAGTTTAATGTTACGTCAAGGGTAAAGTAAAGGTTAAGGTTAGGTTAAGGTTAAGATTAGGTTAAGGGTAAAGTTAAGGTTAAGGTTAAGGTGAAATGTTTGGACAAGGTTAAGGGTTAGGTTAAGGTTAAGGTTAGTTTAAGGGTAAAGTCAAGGTTAAGGTAAAGTTAAGGATAAGGTTAGGTTAAGGTTAAGGTCAAGGTTAGGGATAGGTTATAGTTAATGTCAAGGTTAAGGTTAAGGGTAGGATTATAGTTAGGTTAAGGTTAAGGTTAGGGTTAAGGTGAGGTTAAGGTTAAAGTTAGGTTAAGGTTAAGGTTAAGGTTAGGTTAAGGTTAGGGTTATGGTTAATGTTAAGGGTTTGGTTAAGGTTAGGTTTACGTTTTAGTTAAGGTTAAGATTAGGTTGACATTAAGGTGACAGGGGCAAGGTTAAGGTTAAGGTTAAGGCTTAGGTTACAGGTTTAGTCAGGTTAAGGTTAAGGTTAAGGGTTTGGTCAAGGTTAGGGTTAGGCTATAGTTAAATTCAAGGTTAAGGTTAAGGGTAAGGTTATAGTCAGGTTAAGGTTAAGGTTAAGGTTAAGATAAGGTTAAGATAAGTTTAAGGTTAAGGGTTTGGGAAAGGTTAGTGTTAGGTTATAGTTAAGGTTAAGGTTAAGGTTAGGTTAAGTTACGGTTAAGTTCAAGGTTAAAGGTAAGGTTAAGCTTAGGTTAGGGTTAAAATTAGGTTAAGGGTATGGTTAAGTTTAAGGTTAGGTTTAGGGTAAAGTTATGGTTATGGTTATGGTTAGGGTTAGGGTTAAGGTTAGGGTTTTGTCAAAGTTAGTGTTGAGCCCCAAAGATGTCCTTTTCTTTCACTACATTTCACTTCATTTCCTTTGTCCCTTATCAATTAAAAGCTTAAATGATCAATAGGATTGATTAAAGTTACTTTAGGAATGTATACAATGACTGACTTGCTATGTTTTTATGGTTTTATTGTTGTAGTAATTTTTTACTAGACTCAGCTACAGAATGCAGTCATTCTATAGCCAGTCGCCTATTCCGCAGCTATCTTCATGTTTATGTAGGTTCTAGGTGTCACTTCAAAGAAAAACACATATGGGTGAAATCCACAACACTCCCCCATCATTTCTTGCTCTCCAAGAAGTCTGAGTTAAAATCTCCAAGCGGTTATGCATGTGGAAGAGATCAAAACCAAGAGTTAGACTTCTACTGGAACACAGACTCTACAGATGTCTACAGTAAAGTACGAGGCCTTCAAAAGAGTTTTAATTTGATTTGAATTAGGAAAAACACTTATCCCTATTTCCTCTCAAGGGAATTTATGTAATTTTCTTAGAAGAATGACTCGGGAGACCGAGAGACAGCTAGCTAGATTGTTGTTTTGTTGCTAGATCTCAGAAGACTGTAATACTCTGTTTTTGAAGTATTTTCTCCTTTAATGAAATAAGTTCGGCTTTATTGCATGATCTGAGGAAATCTTGAGTAGATTTGCATGCTAATATGGTGGTAGAGGGCCCCTACTGCCTGAGAAGCTCTGTGCATTGTTTAGATAAGTAACTTTAGCCTTGTTTCATTCCTAGTTTAAGCAATCTTCTGAAATTTGTGTTTTATACTTACTTGCAGTGGATGCTACAGTCAGTCTTATTCTTACTAATTGTTCCAAAATATCACTAATATTGAATGGGATATAACTGTACTATTTTAGGAATTAGTTTCATTTTTCTGAACTTTACGTTTTTGTGCTCAATTACATAAATTGTTACAGCTAGTCTTGTTCTTATGAATTATTCCAAAATATCACTAACACTGAATGAGGCATAGCTGTGGTGTTTTAGAGCTTAATTGCATTTTATTTTGAATTTTATGTTTCTATGCTCACTCACATTGAATATTACAACCAGTCTTGTTCTTACAAATTGTTCTAAAATATCACTAATACTGAACAGGATAGGGCTATAGTATTTTAGAGATTAGTTGCATTGTAGTTTAGTTGTAATACTCCAGATATTAGTGGCACTCTAGTTCACTGTATTTCAAGTTAGATTAGTGGCACTCTAGTTCAGTTCCTATTTACTGTATTTCAAGTTAGGTTAATGTCATTCTAGTTCAGTTGTGGTCACTGTATTTCAAGTTTGATCGATTGCATTCTAGTTCAGTATTTTAAGTTTTATTAGCTGTAAAAATTAGACTTCACGACCTTCATTATTTAAAAAATAATCTTGTTCTTAATTTCTATTAATACATCAATATCATAGGAACAAGAATTGGTAATGTCATTTTGAAGTCTTGATTGTTCCATAATTTCTCACAATTTCACAAACTGTCTCTTTTCCAAAGCTATTCCAAAAGATTTCTAATTCTTGAATGAGGTTTAAACAGTGATATTTTGGGTTGTAGAATGGATCAATCTCAGTGTCATTAGTTAATTTAGAAAATATTTGATCCCTATGTTGCAGACTATCTTTTCCAAATGTGTTCCAACAAATTTCTAGCCATGGATAAGATTAGGTTGTTGTTTACTTAGAAGAACCTCATTGCATTAAACTTATCCTTTTCTCAAGTTATTCCAACATATTTCTAATGAATGAATGGGACTGAGTTCATGTTATGAGTTATTTTCTTGTCAAGTTTTTCATTTTCCGAGTGCCATACATAGTCTATAATAGGTTTTTCTCCGTTTTAGTGTGATCAACAACTTCTCTTTACCAACACTTAGTTCTTTTCCTTTTTAACACAAAAAGACAAAACCAAAAACATTGAAAAAACACTAAACACAACGTAGTAAGAAACAGATACCTAGGCACATATAGTGTACCTCACTTCAACAGTTTACTAGCCCTGGTTGACAATTTATGACATCAATTTAGGAACACAAAGTTGAGCAGACAGTTAGGGTTAGGTTATAATTAAGGTTAAGTTTAAGGATGAGGTTAAGGTTAAGGTTATGGGGTTAGTAAGGTTAAGGTTACAGTTAAGGTTAAGATTAAGGGTAAGCTCAAGGATAAGATTACGGGTCTTAACCTTAACCTTCACGATAACCTAACCTTAACCTAAACCTTAACCTAAACTTAACCATAACCTTAACATTAACCTTAACCTTAACCTTAACCCTTGACCTTAACCTTAACCTAAACTTAACCATAACCATAACCTTAACATTAACCTTAACCTAAACCTTAAAATAACCTTAACCTTGACTTTAACTATAACCTAACCCTAAACTTGACCAAACCCTTAACCTTAACCTTAACCCGACTAAAGCTGTAACCTTAAAATTAACCTTTACCCTTAACCCTAACCTTACCCTTAAATTTAACCTTAACCTGAGGTTAATATTATGGTTAAGTTTAAGGTTAAGGGTAAGGTTAAGGTTAAGGTTACATGTTTAGTTAGGTTAAGGTTAAGGTTAAGGGTTTGGTCAAGGTTACTGTCAGGTTATAGTTAAGGTCAAGGTTAAGGTTAAGGTTATGGTTAAGGTTAAGGTTAAGGTTAGGTAAAGTTTAAGGTTATGGTTAAGGTTAAGTTTATGGTCAAGGTTAAGGTTAGGCTAAGGTTAATATTAGGTTAAGGGTAAAATTAAGTTTATGGTTAGGGTAAGGTTAAGGTTAGTTTAAGGGTAGAGTTAAGGTTAAAGTTAAGGTTAAGGTTAGGTTAAGGTTAAGGTTAAGGTGAAGGTTAGGTTAGGGTTAACGTTAGGGGAAGGTTAATGTTAAACATAAGGTTAAGGTTAAGTTTTGAATTTACCCTTAACCTAATCTTAATCTTAAGCTTAAGCTTAACCTTATATTACCCATAACCTTAACCTTAACTTTGACGTAACCGTAACCTTCACCTTCACCTAACCATAACCTTAACCTTAACCTTAACCTTAACCTTGCCCCCTTAACCTTAACCTTAACCTTAACATTGTTTTACCCTTCACCTTAACCATAACCATAACCTTAAACTTGAATTTACCCTTAACCTAACATTAACCTTAACCTTAACATAACCCTAACCTTGAACAAACCCTTAACCTTAACCTTAACCTGACAAAAGCCGAAACCTTAACCTTAACCTTATCCTTAACCTTCACCTTAACCATGACTTTACCCTTAACCTAACCTTAACCTAAACTTAACTATAACCTAACCCTAACCTTGATCAAACCCTTAACCCTAACCTAACCTTAACCTTAACCTAACCTAACCTTAACCTTAACCAGAAAATTATCTTTACCCTTACCCTTAAACTTATCCTTAACTATAACCTAATCTTAACCTTGACCAAACCCTTAACCTTAACCTTAACCTGGCCTTAACTATAACTTAACCTTAACCTTGACCAAACCCTTACCCTTAACCTAACCTTAACCTTGAATTTACCCTTAACGTAACCTTAACCCTAACCTTAACCTAAGCTTAACCTTAAATTTACCCTTAACCTAACGTTAACCTTAACCTAACCGTAACGTTAACCTTACCTTAACCTAACTTAACATTAACCTTGACCTTGACCTTAACCTTAACCTTACCCTATCCTTACCCTTAACCTTCAGCTTAACCTTGAATTTAACCTTAACCTTCCCCTAACCTTAACCTTAATTTTACCTTTAACCTAACCTTAACCTTACCCTTAACCTCAACCTAACCCTAACCTTGACCAACCCCTTAACCTTATCTTTCACCTGACTAAACCCTTAAGGTTAGGGTAAAGTTAAGGTTAAGGTTAAAGTTAAGGTCAAGGTTAAGGTTAAGTTAGGTTAAGGTAAGGTTAAGGTTATAGTTAAGGTTAAGAGTAAGGTTAAGTGTTATAGCATCATTTCTCACCTTGACATGATTCATGATTGCTTTGATGGTTTTGGGCACCCATTCCTACAGACTTGGACAAATTCACTTAAAAACAGTGTAAAAATCCCCATACGCAACTATGCCCATGATTTTCCACGTGTATACGCGAGTCCAGCTAGACTTTTCTGCGTATGCCATTAAAATAATTAAAAAATATATAATTATTCCCTATTTTCGGGTTGGGTTGATGGTTACTCAGGTAGTTCAACCACCCCAGCACGTGGCCAACTGTTTCCAACTGTTGAAACTAATTGGAGGGAGTATAAAAGCCCCTCATTTGTATGGTCTAAGGGGGAGAGAGAATTATTGATATTATACTCTGTTGGTATTCCCTATCCAAGTCTGATTCCCCGTGCCTCCTGCACTTTCCCAGTTCATTATAGGAAACCCTTGTTTCCTTGAGATGCACATCCCTTTATATGTCATCTTGTATGCACCAGTTTGGAAGGAGTCTTAGCGAGGCAAGGGCTGGACGGATCCGGACGATGGTCTGCGAAGGCCGTGGAAGGATCAGGTGATCTCTCCACTCGTTACTTTTGTACATGCTATTTATAATACAGAAGTACCATGCTGTTCCCGAAATAAACATGTTAGTGTATGCTTATATGTATGAGAATATTTGTTATACAAGCATTCATTATGATTTATTTAATGTTTTATATGAATCTCACTGACATTTAGAGTAGATATATGTTGTACAACCAATCCTTTGTGCTTGTTTCTTCTTGTCTTTCAAGTTAAGAAGGAAGGACAGTTGCTGGGGGTTTGAACCCTGCGGGATCTTCTTCAACCATAGGACCAACGGGTAACTTTCTCATTCTACTCTATTTGGTTTTTCTGAACGTGCATTATTGTGTGAGTCTATGTCAAGTAGCATGCCCCTGCTCTATGGAGGTTGTAACCCAACGAACCTCTAGGGTGATAATTCCCCGAAACATTAAGTTAAAGGTAAAGTCAAGGTTATGGTTAAGGGTTTGGTTAAGGTTAAGGCTAGGTTATAGTTAAGGTTAAGGGTTTGGTCAAGGTTAGGGTTAGGTTATAGTGAAGGTTAAGGTGACGAGTTGAATTTACCCTTAACATAACATTAACCTAACCTTAACCTTAAATTACCCTTAACCGTAACCTTAACCTTAAAATTTACCCTAACCTTAACCTTAACCTTATCCTTATCTTAATCGTAACCTAACCCTAACCTTAACCTTAACCTTAACATTAACCTTAACCTAAACTTAAACTTATTTTTATCTTAACCCTAACCTAAGCCTAACCTTAACCTTAACCTTAACCTTAACATGAACTTTTACCCTAACCTTACCCTTAACCTTAACCTTAACGTGAAAAAACCCTTAAGGTTAGGGTAAAGTTAAAGTTAAGGTTAAGGTCAAGGTGAAGGTTAAGGTTAAGTTAGGTTCAAGTAAGTTTATAGTTAGGTTAAGGTTAGGGTTAAGGTTAAGTTAAGGTTAAGATAAGGTTAAGGTTAAGGTTAAGTTTAGGTTAAGGCTACGTCAAGGTTAAGGTAAAGTTAAGGTTAATGTTAGGTTAAGGTTGAGGTTAGATTAAGGGTAAAGTCAAGGTTAAGGTTAGGCTAAAGTTAAGGTGAAGGTGAAGGTGAAGGTGAAGGGTAAGGGTAAGGTTAAGGTAAAGGTCAAAGTCAAGGTTAATTTTAAGTTAGGTTAATGGTAAGGTTATAGTTAGGTTAAGGTTAATTTTAAGGTTAGGTTAAGTTTAAGGTTACGGTTATGGGTCTAGTCAGGTTAAGGTTAAGGTTAATGGTTTGGTCAAGGTTAGGGTTGTTATCACTCAGGTTTTCCTAGAAGTTGTGTAAGAGGAAAGTATACCCGAGGTAACCACAAACCAACCTTTTAGATGCAGAATCTAGGAAGTTGTGTAAGAGGAAATTATACCCGAGGTAACCACAAACCAACCTTTTAGATGCAGAATCTAGCCAATCTGCATCCAGAGAGGGCTCTCTCTTTATGATTTATCTTTGTTTTTTAATGATTTTAGGCTAGTTATAGATGCAAAGTTTGTTTTGGGAAAATGGTGGAATCCACAAACTAAGGGCAAGGTTGAGGGCTTTCAGTCCATTGGGCTATGGAGTCTAAGGATGGCTTTACTGGATTTCTTTTCTAAACACAAGATGGTATTACAGGGCAAGATAGCTAGACAGAGAACAATCCTTAAAATTAAAAGTGGATGGATGGTCTTAAAGGGATGAAAGGCAGCTAAGAATCTTTCACCATATTCAAGAGAAAGAAGATAAATGACTACAAGCAAAGAGCAATGAAGGATTCTTTGTTACGGTAATCAACAATGTTTAAATCAGCAAAACATGAGCAATTAAGAATTCATGCTTATAACTAATCCAGAAGAAAACATCAAGAATAATCACATTTGAAAACAGAGTACAATTAAGCAAATTTTGTTTCAATCTTTTATGTAAACTATTCAGAAACGGATATGATGATAGCATAAACTAATATAAAATTTAAACACAAGGGTTGGAAAACTTATTGAACTGAAGTCCAACACATGAATCCTGCAACAAGTCCAGTGCTTCAAAACGTCATCCAGTAAGCCACAAGTAAATTTGTCCAAAAAGCTTTTTATTCCGAAAACCTCAATGTTACAGCAGAGTAATAGAATCCACCCTCAAATGCTTCCAAGAGTGGAGTATTTATACAAATTCTAAACTAAAATATCTTGAAAAAATATCAAAATTGGTTCACAAATCTCTCCAACTATTTACATAAATAGAACTAAAGTAAAGGACACTCAAAATATTTGGCACTATTTTTGATGGATAGGTGATGACAAAGAGGAGAATTCGAATTTGATCCAACTCTTATTTGATGATGAGGCATCCAAGTCACTAACTGCTTCCTTTCTTTGTGCAATCTGCTCCAACAATTCTGCAAACTTGGGGTCCAATGATATCTTCGTATTTCTCAATCCGTAATATATATGTAAAAAGTGAAAGAGGTTATTGTGGATTAATATGTTGGTGAGATAAACCTCCTTCAGTTTCCCAAAATTCCTCTCCAGCTGTGCATAATATTCTCTGTAAAAAATATGCGTAAAACAGAGTTTTACAGAGTCTGAAAAATGGCCTGTAAAGATGCGCATGTATCTCTCATTATAAAACCACTGTGAAAAAACTGAGATAGGTTTTTGTATATGGGTCTCTTAGGAACAAAAACCTCCTTCATTTTTGTGAAATGTATTTCTAATTGGCCACAATATTCTCTGCAAAATGATGACTTGACTGTAATTTTCTGCAAAAAGTGCTTTCCAACGTTGTTTAATATTTCCAAAACCATAATAGCTGTTAGAAAAGTGAGAGAGGTTTTTGTATATGGTCCTCTTAAGAACATAAACCTCCTTCAGTTTTGTAAAATTCATCTTTGATTGATCACAATAGTTTCTGCAAAACTATGACTGAAATATGCAATTTCTGCAAAAATGTTCCTTCTTGTTGTATTTTTCATCTTTTCACTTTTTTGTTCCTTTGACTATTTTACTTTCACTTTAGATAAACTTCAATGTTGGTGAAAGTATTTTCATCTCTTTTTACCCTTTTACTGCCTCTGTAACTTCATTTTTACTGTTTTACCTTTGACCGCTCTGTAACTTCATTTTTACTTTCACTCTGACTTTTACCTGATACACTTTAACTACTGATACTCTTTAATCCTGATACTCTTTGATTGTTCTTTACTGTGTTAGACTGAGCAGTAATTGGGAAAAGGACATTCTGGTTAGGGGACATTACTGCTCTTTGAGTTGGATCATAGTTAGAATGGCAATAGTGGACAATTTCTGGGAAAATAATGACTGAGGGGATGAGATACCTTGGGAGATTGGATTCCCACAACCCTATAAGGTCTTGCCCTTTTGAGAATTCGTCTCTGCAGCGACAAAAGCTCAATCGGGGACTTTCATCGAAACCCAGGTCTTTTATTTGGAAATCTTCATCTATCAGAGGTAAATAGTCCAATTCACGGTGAGGAGCATTCAATGGAGTGATATTAAGAGCTGTCGGGACCTCCATTTTGGTTCTTGTGGATTCAAAATGGAGGTTTTCATTTTTTCTTACAGACCGGACGGGATATCTGACAAAGGAGGAAATTGGAACAATGTGCAGGTTTTGGGGGCAATTTCACAGGTTTAAAATCTTCAGGGAGGACTCAGCAATGATTTTTAACCACTTTCTAAGCGAAAAACAAAGGAAACTGAGTTTTTCGTGCAGTCGGGGCGTAAAATGATAAATACCTGTTTTTAGATGGAAACTGGTTCTTTAACAGGTAATGAGCAATGGCGGGGACGTTCTTCAACACGGGCGCAGCGGAATTTCGGAGTAAATTGGTGTATTTGCAGTGAAATTTGAAAATTGCAGCGAGAGCTCTGTCGCTTTCAGAAACTAAAAACAACCGAAAAAACACGGAAAATGGCTTATTTACAAATTAAAAGGGTTTTTGTTTTTTCCGAGGCGATGACGTCATGACGTACGGGGTGACGTAGGGAAGTGGGGCCGGCGGTATGCGGTAAGTGGTAAGCGGTGAGCCCGCACCGCTTATGGACGAGGGCGGTAAAAGTCGCGGGGGGAGCGATTCCATAGTTTTAACGCCACGTGGAATGCTGACTTTTCAAAAACCGCCCATCCCCCGCTGGTTAACATGCTGGCAAGGGATGGGCAGCGGGATTAATGATCACCGTTGATCAATGAACGGACGATCCAACGGCTGAACGGACGGGGAACTTGTGCGATTTCAAAGGTGGGCCCGTCGGGGTTTTAAAAAGGTTTTAATGCGTGATCTAATCACCCTGGGGAAACGTTAATAGGCGGAAATGGTTGTTAATTAGTCCAAATGATTAATTAACCCCATGAAATTATGAAATGGATTGCGGCGGAGCTTGGCCAGGTGGAATGCCACGTGGACGGAACACGGTGGCGTAGACTTTCGTAAAGTTTATTGATATGTTTTGGTATTAAACATACTTATCGTATGTCTAAAGCTTTTTTATATATATTTTTATTATATGGTAAATTAATCAATACATAACTAATTCACCATAGGGCGGGGATTAATGGTATAACGATATATTTCACCAAAGGGTTTATAAAGTGGGGTTTTATTTTCAATGTGCGGGAATATATACTTTGGTAAAACATTATAATAAAGGATTTTGGGGATATTTATTAGAAAAGGGAGTTATATACTTAGGAAAAGGGATTTCACTAGGGATTTAATATAGTAGAATTAAATGTTAATATGGCAAAGGACAAAGAAAATCAAAACATCTTTGTACATCTAAGAAAGTGATAACTTTGTAAAGTAAATTACAACATTTTATCTTCAACACTTAACTTAGAATAACAAGTTGTTTTGAGGAATTTTATGGAATGTTGCATCAGTTTCCTAAGTAAAATAGGATTTTACTTAGGAAAAAGTTAAAGATGGAAGATAACAATGATGGATTATTTCAAGTGCTTAGGTCTTTTGATCATTAGGCCGAGGGTCCGGTCCCTCCAGAAGTCAAGGAAATGCCTTGAGCCCCTTTGATCTCAAATTACCTTAGTACTTTTGGGGGAAATTAGTAAAACTCTTGAGGGGAAAAAATGATGAGGGAGGTTAATGAATTTGACTTTGCTTGCTGTGATTTTCCAGTGTATTTCTTGCTTTAGTACTTGTGATGAAAGTAAATGATTAACCAACATGTAGTAGCACCATTCATCAGATAACACTTTGCAGCACCATCTACCTACCCTATCTACTTAACACTACCATTTTGTCTTCTTTATTAGGGTGCATTTAGACTTGCAAACCCTTTTCAATCTTTTCCTTTTTACATGATAGATCTATCTATTTCTATCCTTATTACATCCAAGGGCTCAGATTAAACTGTTGAGCACCTTTTATTCACTCTACCTATCTACCTATCTGCCAAGATTAAACTGTTTGGTCAGATATTTATTCTCTAATCTATAACATGAAATTGAAATATGACTAAGCCAAGTTTAAACAGTTTGACTTATTCATGAATTGTGGCATAAAATACAAGTTGCACACAATTTGTTTATTACATCAGAGTAAAAAGTAGTGGCATTTAGACTTGCACACTTTCCTTGGCCTTTCTTTTTGATGGGGTTCTTTTCTTTTACTTTTTTGACCATTGTATTCTTTTTTACCCTTTGATCTTTCTTTTAGGGTATACCCTCTTTACATTTTTTTATTTTATTTGATTTTTTGGTTTTTCAAGAATATGGAACACCTTTGCCCAAGAAAAAGGTTTGAACATATTCCATAGTTCAATCAAGACAATCATGAAAAATGACACCTATTGGTATAGGAGACTAACACTGGCTCCACTTGGGGATGGCTTTTCCTTGTGAAAAGTCAAGAACAGCAGGTCAGTTGCCTCAAAATGTCTTCAAACTAAACCATGTAATCTCCTTCTTTTGGTAGCTTTATTGTATATATGATAGTAAAACTTCTGAAGCTTAGGGCCTTCACTTCGGGCTTCAACTTCAGTAAGTCACCATCCAATCAAAACTGCGTTTCCTAGTTGGAAATCTTGAATTGAATATAGTCATTTTTCTGCAACCTGAAATCTGATCTGAAACTAAAACAACACACAAAAATTTTCAAACCAACTTAATGAAAAACTAGCTGAAAATTGACAACTAAAAAAATTGCTCAAAATTCTGAGCTTATTAGCACTCATTTACCTACTCTAATCTACTAAAAATCTTATTGAATCAGGTAATACAAAAATGCCAATGAAGCCAATCAAGTAGCTGTAAAAATAAATGGATAACTTGATTGCTTATGATCAAAATTGGAAGTATATTATGATCATGTGCCTTTATAATAAATGATATGATGTGTAAAGGCCACTTTTGATGTATTTGATCCTTATAGAGAAAACATGTTTGCAGATTTGGGCTTAAAAGATTCTCCATATAATCTGATATAGGATCAATAAAAGCATGATGTATGTTATTTACTTCTAGGCCTTCAATGACTAATTGTTCAATTGAATTATGAATATTAGACCATAAACTTATTTCTTCAGTCTTGTGTTTGAAAGAATAATCATCTTCAATATCCAAGTCAAAAGATAGTACAATTTCATCTTGCTTTGGAGAAGGAAGATTTTCAAAGAACTCTTTAGGATTTCGGAAATTGTATGACTGAATTTGAGAATGCAAAATTTTGATTTCATTTTCATAATTTTCAGAAATTATATCAAGAAGCCATTTTTTAACTCGAGGAGAACATTTTCTTGATTTAAAAATAAGAAAGAAATCTCTTAGAAAATCCTCATCAAACTGAAGTTTTGATAACTCATCCCTGAATTCATTTAAAATTTCATCAAATGGGAGATTTTCCATAAACCATGTCATCCAATATCACTATTAATGCTTTGGAATATGGATTATTTGGTTGTGGAATTTCTTTGAAACTTGAAGCTCTTGATCTCTGATCAACAGTGTCTTGATTGGAAAATGATATCAAAAAAATCAGAAGAATGATGCTCAAATGTGCATGGAGATTTTATATGTATAATTTTCAAAAGAGATAAATTAAAAACTACTCTAAGATCTTCTCTAAAATACAATATACATTGGAAAACTCTATCAATTTAGAAAGAACATAATGTCTTAGATAACAATCCAAGTTGAAAGCCTGATCTTTCCATATTGTTCTTCCAAGTTCATTCCTCCAGTGGAGTCTTAGTAGTGAAATTGATTTTGGAGTCGCCAGGTGGATGATTTTAACCTTTGTGTGTCTGATCCCTGTCCACCATCATAGATCATATCTAAACCTGTAAAACAATTCTGAAGAAAAAGTTAGTTCTTCAGGAAACCAAATTTTGAATATTTTATGATTATTTTATTTTTTATGAATTTTCAAAACAACTTCTATGATTTCTTTAAGAAATTTAAGATTTTTAATTAAAATTTTCTCAAAGATTTATTAAACTAGAGAGTCTGATTGAATGTTTTGAATCCAAAGTTCAGTTTATAAGCTAAACCAGAGATAGACTGAAGCATCATTTGTTTACTATGCAGTTGCAGAGCAAAAGCATTTCAAAGGCTACCTGGCTGATCTTCAGACTCTGTCTATAGCTTATAAATCAAACAATAGTATCAATAAAATGATTCAGATCCCCAGTATGGTCGCCACTATGTTATCACTCAGGTTTTCCTTGAAGTTGTGGAAAAGGAAATTATACCCGAGGTAACCACAAACCAACCTTCAGATGCAGAATCTAGCCAATCTGCATCCAGAGAGGGCTCTCTCTTTATGATTTATCTTTGTTTTTGAATGATTTTAGGCTAGTTATAGATTCAAAGTTTGTTTTGGGAAAATGGTGGAATCCACAAACTAAGGGCAAGGTTGAGGGCTTTCAGTCCATTGGGCTATGGAGTCTAAGGATGGCTTTACCGGATTTCTTTTCTAAACACAAGATGGTATTACAGGGCAAGATAGCTAGACAGAGAACAATCCTTAAAATTTAAAGTGGATGGATGGTCTTGAAGGGATGAAAGGCTGCTAAGAATCTTTCACCATATTCAAGAGAAAGAAGAGAAATGACTACAAGCAAAGAGCAATGAAGGATTCTTTGTTACAGTAATCAACAATGTTTAAATCAACAAAACATGAGCAATTAAGAATTCATGCTTATAACTAATCCAGAAGAAAACATCAAGAATAATCACATTTGAAAACAGAGTACAATTAAGCAAATTTTGTTTCAATCCTTTATGTAAACTATTCAGAAACGGATATGATGATAGTATAAACTAATATAAAATTCAAACACAAGGGTTGGAAAACTTATTGAACTGAAGTCCAACACATGAATCCTGCAACAAGTCCAGTGCTTCAAAACGTCATCCAGTAAGCCACAAGTAAATTTGTCCAAAATCTTTTTATTCCGAAAACCTCAATGTTACAGCAGAGTAATAGAATCCACCCCTCATGCTTCCAAGAGTGGAGTATTTATACAAATTCTAAACTAAAATATCTTGAAACAAATATCAAAATTGGTTCACAAATCTCTCCAACTATTTACATAAATAGAACTAAAGTAAAGGACACTCAAACTATTTGGCACTATTTTTGATGGATAGGTGATGACAAAGAGGAGAATTGGAATTTGATCCAAATCTTAGTTGATGATGAGGCATCCAAGTCACTAACTGCTTCCTTTCTTTGTGCAATCTGCTCCAACAATTCTGCAAACTTAGGGTCCAATGATATCTTCGTATTTCTCAATCCGTAATAGATATGTAAAAAGTGAAAGAGGTTATTGTGTATTAATATGTTGGTGAGATAAACCTCTTTCAGTTTCCCAAAATTCCTCTCCAGCTGTGCATAATATTCTCTGTAAAAAATATGCGTAAAACAGAGTTTTACAGAGTCTGAAAAATGGCCTGTAAAGATGCGTATGTATCTCTCATTATAAAACCACTGTGCAAAAACTGAGATAGGTTTTTGTATATGGGTCTCTTAGGAACAAAAACCTCCTTCATTTTTGTGAAATGTATTTCTAATTGGCCAAAATATTCTCTGCAAAATGATGACTTGACTGTAATTTTCTGCAAAAAGTGCTTTCCAACTTTGTTTAATATTTCCAAAACCATAATAGCTGTTAGAAAAGTGAGAGAGGTTTTGGTAGATGGTCCTCTTAAGAACATAAACCTCCTTCCGTTTTGTAAAATTCATCTTTGATTGATCACAATAGTTTCTGCAAAACTGTGACTGAAATATGCAATTTCTGCAAAAATGTTCCTTCTTGTTGTATTTTTCATCTTTTCACTTTTTTGTTCCTTTGACTGCTTTACTTTCACTTTAGATAAAATTCAATGTTGGTGAAAGTATTTTCATCTCTTTTTACCATTTTACTGCCTCTGTAATTACTTTTACTGTTTTACCTTTGACCTGAAAAACTATGACTGAAATATGCAATTTCTGCAAAAATGTTCCTTCTTGTTGTATTTTTCATCTTTTCACTTTTTTGTTCCTTTGACTGTTTTACTTTCACTTTAGATAAACTTCAATGTTGGTGAAAGTATTTTCATCTCTTTTACCATTTTACTGCCTCTGTAATTACTTTCACCAATTTTCGACCGTCCAGAACCTCATTTTACTTTCACTCACTCCTGTACCGATACACTTTAACCACCGATACCTTTGAATCCTTCATTGCTCCTTTTATTTTAAAATCATTTCTTTCTCTGAAAGGTAAAGATTCTGTCACCTTCCTTTTTAGTATCTATTCCACTAATTTTCAAATTTTTGGTGATTGTTCGACTTGTCATTCTAGCCGTTTCCCACCTTGTATGTTTAAATGAAACCAAGAAAGCATTCTTAGACTCTGCCTAATGGACTGAAAGCCCTCAACCTTGCCCTTAGTTTGTGGATTCCACCATTTTCCCAAAACAAACTTTAAATCTATAACTAGCCTAAAATCATTCAAAAACAAAGATAAATCATAAAGAGAGAGCCCTCTCTGGATGCAGATTGGCTAGATTCTGCATCTAAAAGGTTGGTTTGTGGTTACCTCGGGTATAATTTCCTCTTACACAACTTCTAGGAAAACCTGAGTGATAACAGTACCTTCTATCCAAAGTGAGGCCAACTACATATTTACCTCTTATTCAAAAATATACTAAATACAACAATGAAATTATATATGTAAAATACAATTATCTAATCTTTTTGAATTAAACTCATCATTATATAGTGGTAATTCAAACTTAACACCCAACTTCAACAATGGATTCTTTGAATCAATACTCTTATGAGGAGATGGCGACAGAGAATTAGAAGGAGAAGGGGGTGAAGAATGAGGAGGAGAGGGAGATCTTGAAGGAGGAGGATAAAATTAAGGAATAGGGAGTTTCTCACCCTAGTTATTTACTTGATTGGTGCCTTATCCTTTTTTAATTCCTCTTTCTTTATAGAGTTCTTCCACCCTTGACTACAACATACTGAATGCTTCGAGAAAATCTAACTCAAATCTAAAAGGATTCTATTGTCTTAGTGAAGCCATCTCTCCTCTTTGAGTGAAGCTCCCAAACCAACTTCAAGTTCACGTTCTCCCTTCTTAATATTATACTTAGTAATCATTCAGACTCAAAAACCAAATCAAACTAGCTCATTTAGCTCTTATACCAATCTTGATCAAGATATTTAAATATGAGACTATGTTTTGTCATATTTAAAATAGAATGTTAAATACCAAACTTGAATTTTTCTTAAAAAAAATATGAATAGAAAGAAATAACCACAGATAAAATAAAATAACACAATGATATTGATAATGGATTTCACCCAATGTGTTCTATGTCTCGAGGTTTGCTTCCAATGGAGTGGCATCTTCAATTATGATACACGAATTACATCAAAATCCACAATATCTAAATTTGGCTATCTATTATACAAATGTACAAAGCCTCAAATAACCCCTCACAACAATCTATCCCTTTTCTTATCTCCAAAAGGGAATAAAAATTGGGTAATACCACAAAACATAGTGATAAAACACTACATGCAAATAAGAGACCTGGCTCTTTTTCAAAACCATACATTGATATAATGACCCAAAGAACCTCTATCAAAACCTCTCCCTCTTTCTAACCTTTCACGAGGTGAATATACTAAATTTTACGGCATAAAAATTCTAAAATTGGCATTAAAATGCATAAGTTTTGAACTCAATACATAACCACACACTTGTGGCACAATGCCAATTATTTTGCATATATATAGTGATGGGGGGCCGCAACCCCGGGGTAGAGCCCGTGGAGGTTGCATCCCCATAATTATAGCCACATGTCTATAAATGGAACTTGTTATAACTATTCAAATGCCTCACCAATCGTATTGATCACATGTCTCGGCATTAACCATATTAACCATGTTTTAAAACAAATGTACTACATACACCTTGGTCATTGTGCACATATTGTTATATGTGGTAACGAATTACATTAGATTGGCGACATGAGATTTTTGTTACATGGATATTGGTGGTTGATGGGGAGGTATCAATTCAATCCCACAACCTTCCTCCACCTTTTTTTAGTTGGTTATAACGAAAAATTATATATAGAATGTGTTGTTTATTATTCCAACAGATATGCATGCCTCGTTGGTGGAGTTCTTCGTAAATGCACCAGTGGTTGCAAGGTCAAACCCTATTGGCTCTACACACTACCCATTTATAGACTTAAATAGTTACACCAGTCCACCCAATACATGGGATCGATTCTTGAGCCTTATTGGCCTTTTAAATGTTGACATGTGGTAGCATCTAATGGTTCACCATGTCATGCCAGCTCAACCATCAGCCACTTCCTGATTGCCACATGTCAATCTTCTAATTTTCCCCATCACTATATTGCCACATCATTTATATGGCCTCTTCCATGTGTCCCTCATATGGCCTACCACATGTCACCTTAAGGGGTTTCCACCTTTCACTATGTCCTTTCTTTATTGCTTTCGCAAAACTTTAGAACGCGATAAATTTATCATACAAAGCTTGTTTGAGCCCATTCAAAGCTATGTTGGAATCATCTCATCAATCTCTTCGACATGGCAATATTTTCATCGTGATTTAGGATTATTAAATTTTGAAGCATCTTGGATCCTACAAGATCAATAAAGATTGAAAATACACCTAAGAAAAGTGTCAGTATTACCAAAAATAATGTGACTTCAATTTCAGTAATGGCATTCATACCATAATATTCATCTTCCTTCTCGAGAGAAGTTCGAGTGTCTTGAACCATTTCATCCACTTCTCTATTCATTTTTATAATTAATTCTTCTTCAATGTTCTTATCTACCCCTAAACCAATTTGCATTTTCAAAAGTGAAGGAGATTGATTGTGGGTTCATACTGTAGAAAATCTAAATAAATTCAATTGATCTGGTAATATGCTAAAACAAAATACTGAATCAATTCTACAAATTGCATAAACCAATTACGATCACACAATCACATGAACAAGAAAGGGAAAGAATTTCAATCACACAACACAAAGATGTATCTGTGGAAATCCTCAGCTGAAAACCCTGCTATTTGTATATTGCATTAAGTCAAGAATATGAAACAATACAATGGTATTTCCATTCCTGAGAAACCTCTACACTATCTCTAATTGTCTCACTCTGATCCCAGAAATAATGGTCTAATACTTAACCGATTTCCTGCCTCTGGGTTACTTAACCTTGCTTACACATTCTTTGAGGAATTGAGCCCTTATTAATTAGGAAATTCCCAAGATTTGATTATGAAATTCAGGCTAAGGAATCTTGTTGACCTCATGCATGACTTGTACAATTTTATAATTATACAACTAATAGTTCTCTTACCTTTAACTCCAATATCAACTGGGTCACTCTTATAACTTTCATGCAACAACTATTTATAGTGAATTGTTAGTAATTTGATTGAACATTACATGTGAATTAAATCAGAACTAATTCATTGGATCTCTCACTAGCTCATCTATCAGTTAGAACTAGTTAAACTGGTTTTAACTCAAATAATCAAGTTAAACAATTACAAATCTAAATAAATTGTAATTGGACCCTCTAAAACTTAGAGTGAACTCTACATGCCTCCAGTTTGACCCCCAACTCAATTTGACTAAGCTAACTAAGTCTTCCCAACTCAATTAACTCGTATAAGTTGTCATGTGATGTGGAATTATAATTTCCTTCTAATTTAATTAAGGGAAAATTAAATTAGAAGCCCTTCTTGTTGCCAATATCAACACTCCCTCTCAACAAGAAAGGGATTGTATACTACCCCAATCCTGCCTATGTGGAACTAGAATTTGCTTCTTGACAGTTCTTTCATCAAGATGTCTGCATCCTGCTCCTCCATGGGAATGTAATCTAATGACATAATCTTCCTTTGCACACAATCTCTGAGATAGTGATACCAGATCTCAATATGCTTGGACCTGTCATGAAAAAATGGATTAACTAGGAGTTTGATGCAACTTTTTTTATCACAATAAATCATTATCGGATCCATCTATCTACCAAACAAACCAACAAGTATCTTCCTCATCCATATGGCCTCACATGTTGTCTGATTGGCCGCCATGTACTCTTCCTCTGCTGAACTTAGTGAAACTTATCTTTGTTTCCTAATGTAATGGGAAACTAATGTTGATCGTATGTTGAAGATGCCCCCTAATGTGCTATTCATGTCGAGTGGACTCCCAGCCCAATCTGCATCTGTGAAGCTATGAAGCTTCACACCCTCTATCTGTTTGTACCATATCCCAAACTCTGTAGTGCCTATGGGGTATCTCAACACATGCTTTCATACCTTCCAAAATAGTTTGGTAGGATTAACCATAGCTTGACTAAGTTGGTTAACCGCATAGAATATGTATGTTTGTGTGTTCCCAAATACATGAGTGAACCCACAAGTTTCATGTAGATGGTAGCATCTATTACTTCGCCTGAAGTAGCATCATTCTTCGTCTAGTTTCCTGCTATAGGAGTCTCCATGGTTTTGCTTCCCTCCATGTGTAACTTCCTGAAAATATCATTGGCATAATTTCCCTGAGATAAAAATAGCTCCCCATCTCTTTGATAAATTTCCAATCCCAAGAAATAGTGCAAGAGCCCCATTTCCTTCATCTCAAATTCTCTTGCAAGATCCTCTTTGCAAGACATGATGATATGCTCATCACTTGTCAGTATCAAATCATCAAAATAAAGTACAATGATCAAAATTTTACCTTCTACCACAATATGGTGAAGGTTCACATCTACTTCACTCTTGGTGAAGCCCAACGGGGTGAAGTAGTTGTTAATCCTATTGTACCAAGCACAAGGTTCTTGCTTCAGCCCATACAGTTCTCTCTTGAGTATGCACACATGTGACTCTCTATTGAAGGTCTCAAAACCTTATGGTTGCTCAATGTATGCCTCTTCCTCAATCACCCCGTTGAGGAAGGTTGTATTTACATCCATTTGATGTATCTTCCATCCCATCTACACTGAGAGTGCAAGGATGGATTTGATTGATGAGTACCTTGTGACTGGTGCAAAGGTATCATCATAATCAATCCCCTCCACCTAAGAGAACCCTCTGGCCACAAACATGGCCTTGTGTTTCTCCACACTCTTATCAATTATCTACTTCACATTGTAGATCCACAATACAATCCCTGTTGAAGAAGATCCCTGAATGAATTCGATCTTGCCTTGATTTGACTGCGCAATCCTCATTGACATCTCCAATGTCTGTGTAGATTCATTGAATGCACCACTATAGTCACAAATGGTAGTCAAACACACCCTTTCACCTATCTCTCCAGTGGGTCTCCATTGGATCTGACATGCAAGTAGTTAATTGTTGTATTTCTTCAGTTGCAAGTAAGACACTACTTGTGAATTAATTAAATAATTAATTCACTCATCTTTCATTAGTGTATCTTTAGTTACAACTAGTGCAACTAAGTTTAACTCGCTTAACTGATTTAAACTAAATAACAACTCTCATAACTACTCTTCCAACTCTGTTACAACGTGCCACAATCAGTTATAACGAAGTCCTCCATGCATGAGTCACCAATCACCCTAGGAATTGCGTAATTACTTCAGCCCACTAATGTGCCACATCTGTTCACTGAAATCAAGTTCTCCAAGAGAATAAGTTAATATTTATTGTCTAATTATTATTAAGGGATAATAATAATCAATGTGCATTCTATTTTTAGATAAGCGATCTATAAATAGACTTCACCCATCTTCTAAAAATAGAAATTCATCCAAAGATATAATTTTCTCAACCATCTACAATCAACATCCTGCTAATTTTAGAATATGCTCACCATTGTAAAAATAAACATATACCTAAAAATAGTCTGCGGGCCCCACCTAGTGAAGGTGCTTAATTTTCATTAGGCTCATCATCTTGTTGAATCTCAACACTCCTTCTCAACAAGATAGGGATTATCCTTCACCCTGATCCTGTATCTATGGTATTTGAATCTGCTCCTGGTGAGCACCTTCGTCAGAATATTTGCATCTTGATCTTCCATAGGAATGTACTAAAGCAACATGATCTTCTGCTGCACACAATCTCTAATATGATGATACCGGATATCAATATGATTAGATCTATCATGAAACACATGATTAATCGAGAGTTTAATCCAACTCTGATTATCACAATGAATCATTTTAGGATTTAAATGAGAATCGAACAAACCGACCAAGATCTTCCCCATCCAGATAGCCTCACATGCAGCTTGACTTGCTGCCATGTATTCCACTTCTGCTGAACTGAGTTCCATAGATCTCTATATCCTGTTGTACCAAGAAATAGTTATAGATATGATACTAAAAACCCCTCCTAATGTGCTCTTTCTGTCTGTTGGGCTGCCTGCCCAATCTGCATCTGTGAATCCATGCAACTTCACCTCATCCGTATGTCTGTACTATAAGCCATACTCAGATGTGCCCTGAGATATCTCAGGACATGCTTGCCTGCCTTCCAAAAGAGCTTGGTAAGCTTAATCATCACTTGACTAAGCTGGTTCACCCCATAGCATATGTACAGTCTTGTGTTAACTAAATACATGAGAAAACCCACCAAGTGTCGATAGATAGTAGCATCCACTACCTCTGCCGATGTAGCATCCTCTTTCCTCCAATTTTCTGGAAGAGGAGTATCCATGGGTTTTCAGTACACCATGTGAAACTTACGGAGTATCTCCCGAGCATACTTTTCTTGAGACACAAACAATTCACCTTCTCACTGCCATATTTCCAATCCAAGGAAATAATGAAGGAGACCCATATCCTTCATCTCGAACTCCTTTAAAAGGTCCTCCTTACATGAGTCTATCAGCTTCTCATCTGGTATAGGTTTGCATATGCCTCACTCTTAGTGAAGCCAAGTCCAGTGAAATAGTTGTTGATCTGAATGTACCAAGCACAGGGTGCTTGCTTCAGCCCATACAACACTCTTTTGAGTCTGCACACATGCGACTTGCTGCTGAAGATCTCTAATCCTTCACGTTGCTCAATGTACACTTCTTCGTCAATGATCCCATTAAGGAACACAGTCTTCACATCCATCTAATGAATGTGCCAACCAATCTGCGCTGAGAGAGCAAGGATGGTCCTTATGGATGAATATCATGCGGCAGGTGACAAGGTTTCTTCATAATCATTCCCCTCGATCTGTGAGAAGCCCCGGGAAATAAATATTGCCTTATACTTCTCTATGCTCCCATCAACAACTTGCTTTACCTTGTAGATCCATCTTGAACCTACCACTGATTTACCAACCGGCCTTGGAACAATATCCCAAGCACTGTGTCTGACAATGGAGTCATACTCCTCCACCATGGCATCTACCCATTTGGGATCCTGCGCTGCTTCCTTAAAGGAAGATGGCTCTGTCACGATACACTTGCTCATGAGCGCCATGTATCCAGTATATGGGTCAGGAGACTGTCTTTGTCTGCGCTATGAAGTAGGGACTCCTACATTCTCTGCCGCATCAAGCTTCAGCCTCTCATATTCTGTGGTACACTTTCTACCAGTTCTGATGTTTGGCTCTGCGTGAGTGGACTTGATCAGGAGATCAAGTCTCTTGAAGAAAAATGCTCAAAAATGAATTTGCTCAGAATGGCTCTGAAATAGATCGAATGGAAAGAGCTCGGTGATATGATCCCAACGCCACGAACGACACTCAAATCCGACGCCGTATGCAGAAGTTATTCAAGTTTAAAGATCCGCCAATTTCAATTAAAAAGGCCAAATTGACTTTATAAAAAAAAAATTATTAAAAAAAAAATGTTCCACAGAATATTCTGTGGAATATTCTACAGAATATTCTGGGGAATATTCCAGTGGCAGCCTATCAGCGAACGCCACGTGGCTAGCCGAAGGCCGCCACGTGGGCCCCCAACGTGGAGTTGAAAATGCGTTTTAAAAATTTGTTGGGCTCGACGAGTTTCGAACCGTGGTCGGGCGGATTATAACCAGGCGGCTTAACCAATAGGCCAATGGTTTCATTGTTGTTAAAAAATTGCAATCGGCATATATTTAAACAGTGGGGTTTGTTTGGGCGGGCCCGGAAGGGGGCCAGCCCCCTCAGCATACAACCTTGGCACAGGAACCGTGGCTTTAAACAGTCGGCGCGCAATGAAACGTGTTGTTTAATGGTTATGGGTATGGTCCCGTGTCATTAGCCTTTGGAGCGGAGTGTTTAATAATCCACGTTCACAAATGGTTGCAACGTTGTTTAAACTTTAATCACCGCCGCGTTTAACTCAACATCTATTCAATTAGGCCCAACAGGTGCGGTCCTATGGACCCCCGTGGCCTATACTTTAGCACCCACGCTTGGCGGAACCCCTAAAATTTAGCGCCACCCACCAAATTTGTTGGTATTATCTGCAGTGTCTCCAGTTTTAGCTGGGGTTTGTTTAGTTCAACTGGCAGAGGGAGTAAATGTGCCATAACTTGAGCTAGGAGAGGCCTTTTGAGACGAATTTTTTTTATATTTTGGGTGTAGAGATCATTCTGGAGCTGTTGGAAGTGTTTACAGAGCCACCATGGCATTCTATCTACGAATTTTACAGCGTTCTTGATCGTGGAGCCATCAGGGCCTAAGGGAAAGAGAGCTGCATTGGACTACCTTCATCCAATGGAGGTGATTTTGTAGTCATTTTAGACTGATTTGGATCTTTTGAATCTATTTTTGCAGTCTATTTTTCCATTTGAGGATTTTATACAGATGTAATCTCATTTTAAGCATTTAATCAAAGGAGGACTGAGCCTAATTAGAGGCTTTTGGACCCAGCGGAGGTAGCCCAAGAGAGGGGTGAACCACTTAAACAATTATCTACTGTCACTCTGTATATTTTGGATATTTATTTTCAGATTCTGATAGTTTAAACAGTAAATTTTCAAAAGCATGCTTTTCCCAAACAAGTTTATACAGTAAACAAAACTTGTTATTTTATCATCAAACCTCTACACTTCAACTGCAGAACATATATTCTTGCTTATTCACACATAAAAACAGATCAATGAATACTTTGAACTTAAAAAAACAAATACTTTCATTGATCAAGATCATTAGTGATTACATTTTATTTCTTTAGGTAGAGTCTGTAGAAGGGCCAGGTAGCCTTCGGATTCATCCTTTCTAGTAAAGGTGAAATATCCAGTGAATTCCCTCTACAGTCAATCTCTGTATGAGAAATTCTTTGTTCTCATGATTTCAGATCAGGTTGGTATCAGAGCTCAAGGTTTCTCTTAAGAGTTTGTGAAATTTGTGCAAGTAAATTGTGTTATTCTGCAAAATTTGATGCTTACTAGGCTGAAACTGCAAAGAGGGGAAGGTCAATTGGTTAGAGAACAGTTTAATCCTCAACCAAGAAGGGCTAGAGTGTCATTGCATCCACCTTCCATTTCATCCTCCATAGCCTTAGAATCAGTCTCAAACATGTCATCCAGAGAAGGAGAAGTACATGAGGAAATGGATCCCAAGGAAGAAGAAAGAGTGTTTAGAAAAGCTTTCTTGGACTTGACTGAGATGGTTAGGATCCTATACCAGGAGAAAAATGATAGGATTGCTGGAGAAGGGTCTAGAAACCAAAGAGAAGAAAGAGGTTCTTCAGGAGGGAAGAAAGATAAAGATGAGTCTAAGAAAGGGAATGGAGGAAATGGTGATCCTTCATCTCTATCGTCATCCTCTTCCTCCACATCATCCTCTTCTACTTCTGTTAATCAGTCACATAACACAAAAACATCTCTTAAAAATCCTTTGTTAAAGCTTGATGTAAAGTTTGAGTTGCCAATGTTTAATGGTGATGTGAATGCAAAAAAATTGGATAACTGGATAAGACAGCTAGAAGTCTATCTAAGAATTCAGAATTTGCATGATGATGACACTAAAATTCAATTAGCCTCTTTGAGAATGGATGGAGCAGCTTTGGTTTGGTGGGAAGCCAAGACTAGAGAGGAGATTAAAAAGCATGGTAAGATAACTCTAACATGGTCTGAGTTTATTACTGCTATTAAGAAACAATTTTATCCTCTTGCTCATATTCAGAAAGCAATCATGAATTGGCAAAATTTTAGGCAACTTAAAGGTCAAAATGTGCAAGATTATACCCAAGAGTTTAGAAGGAGAGCACTTCTACTTGGGGTAGACTTACAAAGTCAAGACACCTTTTTGAAATACATAGGAGGTTTGCACAATTATCTACAACATACTATTCTATTGTTCAATCCTACCAGCTTAGATGAAGTCTGTGTGTAGGCTACACATTTAGAAGCTAGAGGAAAGAATATTTTTGATGAGGATAGTAATTTTCAAAACAAAGGAAAGAAGAGAGTTGCTAATTCAAGAAAGGACAAAGGAAAGTTCTTTTGCAAGAACTGTTCGAAGACAAGTCATGATGAAGATCATTGTTGGAAGCTTCATCCTGAACTGAAACCAGAAAAATACAAGAACAAAAACAAGACCAAAGAAAAAGAGGAAACTGTAGCAACAGTTGAGCAAGACTTAGGGTCAGACTCAGGAGATGAGACAAAAAGCATAGGCATGGTTTTAAAGAACACTAAGGGGAAAGAAGTGGTGCAAGACACAAATCCCAGTTCTAGCTCTTTGAATTGTCACAAAGATACTCATGATGAAAAGAGGAGAATAGAACTTTTCCATGTGAGGGTAATTTCCAAACATACAAAAATTGACACACTGTTTGATAGTGGGTCACAAGCTAATCTTATTTCTGAAGACTTGGTCAAGCAGCTGAAACTTGAGACCATTCCACATCCGAAGCCTTATCCACTTGGATGGATTTGCAAGGACGCCAATTTGCAGGTTTCAAGGAAGTGCATATTGTGCTTTGCAATAACTGCACATTTTATTGACACAGTTGAACTTGATGTGGTGCCGCTTGATATTTCAGGTATTGTTTTGGGAAGTCCTTATTTATTTGACAAGAAGGCCATATTTCATCACCATGAAAACAAGTATCACTTGTTCAAAGATGGTAAAGAGTACATTGTGAGAGCTCATAAGAAGAAGCTGGAATCTTCTTTACTACATGCAGGTCAATTGAAAAGACTGGTTAATGCAAGTCAAAGTCTAACTTTGTTGATGTTGAAACAACCAGATTTTGAGCATTTGCCTTTTTATGATGTTGCTAATGATTTGTCTCAGTTTGATAACAGTTTGTCTTTGAAAAAAGATGATGTTGTGTTGCACAAATTACCTTTTGGGTCAGCCAATGCAGTGAATGAAGTGTCAAAGGAAAGCAGTGCAAGCAAGGAGAACACAAAATTAAGCATGGGAAAAAGTTGGTTTCAGAATGGTAGAATTCGCCATGGGAACAGTTTGCAAGGTGAAAGTAATTTTAAGTCTTCTGGAAAGTTTGATCAATGTAGAGAAAGTTTATTTTCTGCAAAGTATAATTGCTGTTCTGCAAATTTTAATCATTTGCATCATGACTCCGTCAATCTTAGCAATGGTAGATCAGTTAATTCCAGAGACAGGTTGTCATTTTCTCAAAAGCTTCAGTTGATGAAATCGGGCAGATTTCAGTTGTTCAAGGGTGGAAGAGTGGAGAATCAGTCTCCACATCATCAGTTTCAGTAATCAGAAAGATTTTTAGGGTCCAAAAGCTTCCCATTTGGGAGGTGTGATCAGGAGATCAAGTCTCTTGAAGAAAAATGCTCAAAAATGAAGTTGCTCAGAATGGCTCCGAAACAAATCGAATGGAAAGAGCTCGGCGATACGATCCCAATGCCATGAACGACACTCAAATCCGACGCCGTATGCAGAATTTATTCAAGTTTAAAGATCCGCCAATTTCAATTAAAAAGGCCAAATTGACTTTATTAAAAAAAAAAAATTATTAAAAAAAAGAATATTCCACAAAATATTCTGGGAATATTCCGTGGAATATTCTACAGAATATTCTGGGGAATATTTCGGTGGCAGCCTATCAGCGAACGCCACGTGGCTAGCCGGAGGCCGCCACGTGGGCCCCCAACGTGGAGTTGAAAATGCGTTTTAAAAATTTGTTGGGCTCGACAAGTTTTGAACCATGGTCGGGCGGATTATAACCAGGCGGCTTAACCAATAGGCCAACGGTTTCATTGTTGTTAAAACATTGCAATCAGCATATATTTAAACAGTGGGGTTTGTTTGGGCGGGCCCGGAAGGGGGCAAGCCCCTAAGGGCCAGCCCCCTCAGCATACAACCTTGGCACAGGAACCGTGGCTTTAAACAATCGGCGCGCAATGAAACGTGTTGTTTAATGGTTATGGGTATGGTCCCGTGTCATTAGCCTTTGGAGCGGAGTGTTTAATAATCCACGTTCACAAATGGTTGCAACGTTGTTTAAACTTTAATCACCGCCGCGTTTAACTCAACATCTATTCAATTAGGCCCGACGGGTGCGGTCCTATGGACCCCCGTGGCCTATAATTTAGCACCCACGCTTGGCGGAACCCCTAAAATTTAGCGCCACCCACCAAATTTGTCGGTATTATCTGCAGTGTCTCCAGTTTTAGCTGGGGTTTGTTTAGTTCAACTGGCAGAGGGAGTAAATGTGCCATAACTTGGGCTAGGAGAGGCCTTTTGAGACGAATTTTTATTTTATTTTGGGTGTAGAGATCATTCTGGAGCTGTTGGAAGTGTTTGCAGAGCCACCATGGCATTCTATCTGCGAATTTTACAGCGTTCTTGATCGTGGAGCCATGAGGGCCTAAGGGAAATAGAGCTGCATTGGACTACCTTCATCCAATGGAGGTGATTTTGTAGTCATTTTAGACTGATTTGGATCTTCTGAATCTATTTTTTCAGTCTATTTTTCCATTTGAGGCTTTTATACAGATGTAATCTCATTTTAAGCATTTAATCAAAGGAGGACTGAGCCTAATTAGAGGCTTTTGGACCCAGCGGAGGTAGCCCAAGAGAGGGGTGAACCGCTTAAACAATTATCTGTTGTCACTCTGTATATTTTGGCTGTTTATTTTCAGATTCTAATAGTTTAAACATTAAATTTTCAAAAGCATGATTTTCCCAAACAAGTTTATACAGTAAACAAAACTTGTTATTTTATCATCAAAACTCTACACTTCAACTGCAGAACATATATTCTTTCTTATTCACACATAAAAACAGATCAATGAATACTTTGAACTTAAAAAAAAAAAATACTTTCATTGATCAAGATCATTAGTGATTACATTTTATTTCTTTAGGTAGAGTCTGTAGAAGGGCCAGGTAGCCTCCGGATTCATCCTTTCTAGTAAAGGTGAAATATCCGGTGAATGCCCTCTACAGTCAATCTTTGTATGAGAAATTCTTTGTTCTCACGATTTCAGATCAGTGTAGAGTGTGAAGACCCATGCAGATGATTGTGTAGATCCATGAAGTTCTGTGTGTAGGGCAGTAAGTGTTGTATTGAGAATATTTGAGCTAATAAGGGAAGTTTTGAACATCGATCTATGTAATTTCCTTTTATTATTTCATTATCTATGTTTATAATTATTTGTTCTAGATCGGGGTTTTATCTATAATTGCATCACGAAGAATCGAATATGGTTCATTATGATGATTAATGCATGTTAAAGTAGAAAATCCCAGTTTTCAAAGTAGTTAAGTATATTTTTTGAACAACATATTAATAGTTGTCATATTGGTTCTGTGAAGTTTTGCATAAGCCTTAAGAGAGGATAAGCCTTGAAGCCACACTCCATAGTCCCTCTAGATGCAAAAACCTAGTTCGAGCATCCCCTAATATTTCTTCGGGTGATAATTTTGTCTATGCAATAGATCATTGCTGAAATGGCAGGTAACAAAGGGGTTTTCGCATTCCTGCAACCTTCTCTGAACCTGGGTCTAGACCCCGTCAAGCCAACACTAGGGACCAAGTTCAACAAAAGTTTCCCCATCTCATGGAGGCACTAATCGTAATGGAGACCATTTATTCCTAAGGGGGGAGGATTGATACAATCATATATTGATCGCCACCTACCTATTCCACTTGGACCCCAACGATAGTTTCTTTCAGTTTTTAGTTTCCTTAATTGTAGCACAATTTACCCTTTTTGGCAGTTTTTTGGGTCTTAAACTTCCAGAGCCATATTGATGGACTAAAAGACGTTTTTATGAAAAACAAAGGCACTGGATACGTCCCAGACTGGCCAACCAGTTTTTTTTTTGCCTCCTCTTTGATATATTCAAAACGAGGTATTATGATAGCCAAACAAATATTGTATGTCAAAGTGACAACCCTAGGAAGTTGACGTTCCAAATTAACCCAGCGGGGCCCACAGGATTTTGGAACTTCATCTCATAGGGTTAGGTTTTTGGATGTTTATGGTTTCTCATTATTTCTCAATGATAAAAAGGCCATAGAGCCTCATTGTAACATAGTTTAGAGGCATGTAACGACCGTATCACTTCTCATAGATAAGCTACCATCGCCCGAGCTAGTTTATTTCCATTCTGTATGTAAGCATATTTCATTTCTTTGATATTAATGAAATGAAATTTTATTTCTGCTGCACTTTTGTGTTTATGTTTATATATGTATTCTATTGCATTCATGCATAAGTTTCGATCACTGGTATCAAAGAGATATGCTCTTTCTCAGTTTTTCTTTGCATTTCCCCAATGGGGTTAGGGTATAAGGAGTTAGGGCTCGATCTTGTTGAACCTTTGCAAGATAAGCCTCACAAACTCGAATGACCTCCCATGGTGGAGGAAAATAAATATGAGGGATAAGGAGATCCTTTCAAAATATTTCACGAGGAGACCCTCGACAAACATACAAAATCAATGATGGATACCTTTACCCAAATCCTTCGATGAGTACTCACAAGTGACACATCATCATCCAGAAACCACTCTCGAGGTGCCACGCCTTTTAAGGTACAGGTTAAATTTGAAATTTCCAAATTTTAATGCCAGATAGATGCAGATGTTGTAGATAAATGGTTAAATCTGTTGGAAGGATATTTTTCAGTTCATGACTTTACCAACTGGGAAAATATTACTCTTTCACTCTTGCAGGTTGCCCCCCAAGTCAATGACTGTTCGGAAACCTACTATGAGCAAAAGGATGAGGGGGCCCTCACTTTTATTAACTGCACCCACTTGGAATTATTTCCGAGATGCCATCAAGGAACAATATTACCCTATTGTTAGCGATGAAGACAAATACATAAAGTAGACCATGCCATAATAGGGAAGGGACCAAGATTTTCTGTATTTCACAAATTGTTTTCATGCCCTTCGCACAAAGCTGGGAATCAAGGATTATGAGCGACATTTTGTACTCAAGTACTGTGGTTGTTTTCATCATTAAATCTAGGACGACATGGAGTTCCTGGACACCTCCTCACTCAGTGATGCCTATCAATATGCTGTCAAGATCTAGCAGAGGTTTAAATAAAAGAAGTGAAGCCACAAGAAAATAAAATCTCCATGAAGACAAAGAAGGACATGGGAAACTCTTACACAAGATTTTGTCACTGTGCTTGCAATCCCCATCCCAAACATTGGAGGGCCATTTCAGTGACTTATGTGTATTTTCATGCCTTGCAAACAGTGTCATTGCATCCCTTGCCATGAGAATAACATTTCCTCTGTTGACTATTCCTGGATCAGGCTCTCAAAAATATATCATTTTGGGTCAGCGCTGGTAAGAAGTTATGGCCTCGTTCCCATAGAAGAATTAGCACTGGGCCTCATGCCCATTGGCGCTCTGTCTTAGTGGATTTCCCACACTGAGCTATTTTTTGATTTTTTTAAAAATAGAAGCGAAGTTTCCCTTCCCAACCACTTTGTGAGCAGAGTCATCATGGTTTGTTTGACTGAATAACGTTTAAAACCTTCCTTTGGCTTTTTGTTTCCTAAATTTGAGAAACCTCCCAAAGGATAAGGCCTCCCTTCTACCTTAGGAGTAATCCCAAACCACCTCCTCCTCTCCTATAAATATATCCTTCTTGCATAGTTGCAGCTAGCTGAAATGGTTGAATAGATGAACAATCCTTACTATAGCTGGTGTGAGATAGAGTAGCGAGGAATCCATTGTTGAGAGAGATTCTAAACCCATTTCTTCACCAAGTCTAATCCTCGAAAAATGCTTGAGACATGTTTGACTGGACCCGTCGAAGGAGGTTGCAATGTCAAGGTTGTTTTGGTTGTAAACTTCTTCTCTCTACTTATTAATACATGATTGATGTTTTGGTTCCCATTTTGCATTTGATGTGTTTAATATTTTGAAATACATTTAGTTATCCTTGACCAATTAAATATTTATGAATGCAAGTATGTTTTCATATGTTTTTATCGTTCTATGATCCTTGTGCAGGCACTTGAGTATCACTATTAAAGGATTGTGACGTGTAAAGACAAAGGTCAGTAGACTGGGGCCACAGCTATGACAACTGCGTTGGAACAAAGGTAGGTCATCTATCCTGACTCAGTTTCATTCATAAACTAGGAATCCAAAGGATTAGCATGTCCTCCTGCTACTAGAACCACCCTAGAGCTAGAGGGATCTCCTCTGTCTGCAGGGGGATTTACTGTACA
This sequence comes from Pinus albicaulis, assembly GCA_034641835.2. Classification (NCBI taxonomy): domain Eukaryota; kingdom Viridiplantae; phylum Streptophyta; class Pinopsida; order Pinales; family Pinaceae; genus Pinus; species Pinus albicaulis. Next base: position 148,663,123 of record CM076577.1, on the reverse strand, counting down.
AAAAGTTGGCGAATCCTCTAGGGATCAATGTGTTTATCGTCTCTCGTTGTTTGTCTGGTGTTTTTCTTGTCGAGTTTAATTTGGTCATTTCATCGTTTTTCTGCTTTGTTTGACCTGTCTAACTATTTTCAGCCATCCTGTTCAGTCCCATAGTGTCATATCTAACCTCTGCTCAGTGGTTTTTTATTTTTTCCATGGTTGTCTAGCTCGGCGCTGCTTTTTTTTGAATAGTCGCGTCGATTGGTGCATGTTGCTTTTGACACATGCGCACCAACCCCTATTTAGCACATATTACAGCTAAACAGACGTGCCAAATCCTATAGGATTAAATTTTAGCCTTTTTTTCTAAGTTTTTCTAGTTCTCCTTGCCTCTGGGTTGGATTTTTATGTTGCAATTGGTCCACTAGAATTGTTTTGACTCTGTTCTCTCATTCTTCTTAGTTGTTTGTCCCTCATCTTATTAGTGGAGTTTGTTTCCCTAGGGTTTGTAGGTGCCTTGTGTTGCTTTTTGGATCTCTCCTCACTAAGACTTCTAAGTTGAGTTTGAGTCACATTGATCTTTGTCGTTTCAAGGCGTTGACTGATTAGTTTATCTTTTCTTTCGGTTCCTCATGTTGTTGGGTTGTTGAATGATCAATTTTGTTTTCTCTTGGCTCTCCATTTTTCACCTTGAGCATAGCTTACATTTCTCCCTAAATCAGTTCGAAAGCCCTTTGTTTGCTTGAAGGAGTGCATCTCTATTTTGAGTGTGTTTCATGTTTTTATTGGATTCAAGATCTCTTTACTTTAGAATGGTTACATTAGAATTGCTCAAACTAGCGTTCATTTTGATTTTTAGTGTAATAGTGCATTGTGCTTCTCATTCATATAAAAAGACAAAATTTGCATTCCTTCACTTAAATTGAAAATGAAAAACGTTCTTTTGCATTAGTAGCTTTTAGTGAACCAGGAAAGAGTTTTTCATTTTCTGCTTTGATTGTCTTAGATGCATTAGTGAAATTATTCATGTGATTCAATTGATTTATGCTTTGTTATAAACTACTATCCTTCTCTTAGCTAGCGTTCATTGAATGGAAATGATTTTCTTTTGAATGTATTTGTGCATTAACAATTTGAGATCACATCAGGTAAGGCCTTGAAATCGCAACATTAATTCAATATCAACATTAAAATGAATTCAATCAACCTAAGGAAGCATTGAAACCTAATGCACACATTTTAGAGGTCTAGGTTAGTGACGTGTTCCATTGTCATTAAAGCTAGTAGTTTCCATTCGTCGTCTGGAATTAGACAACACTAGCATGAACTTGTGCTCCTTGTACCATCATGTATATAAAGGGAGACCCTCAAAGGTTGTAATCCTTTATCCATAGGAAGTTGAGTCTGCCGCCTTGTAACCGTGATACACCGAACACAACATTTGAGGAGACCTCCTACACGTACATCAAGTCCTTAGTCATTTCTCTTTCATTTGATCACCAAGGTGTATATTGCAGTTCATGGAAGCTTGGTACACCCTCTTGCTTAGATTCCCTGAGTAGTCATTTTGGTCTTTTCGTGACTCTCTAAAATTGAAAAGATCATCGAGCACTTTTCCTTTCATGCTCGTTCAATGTGAAAGTGACTAGAGTCACCTTTTGCCTGTTTCTGGACTCTTAAAACATGAAACAACAGAGTTTCATTTCAATGTCATAAAATCAATTGTCTACGATCACATGCTTGTTAACAATATTTTCTTGGCTTGTTTTTCAGTAGTTCCTTAGTGTTTTATATTGAAGCCTCGAATATGTTATCTCGTTTCCTTCATATTTTGAAACACAGTCACGGTGGTGGAACCACCAGTTTCATCATCCTCTTCATTGCCTCCTAGTGGCGATCCTTCTCCTGAAGTTTCTTTGGAAGCATCTCAACCCACTAGGTCTATCTATTTCTAGAAGTATATCCTTCTGAGTATCTTACCTCTCGCTACCCAATCTCCTCTTGAAGAGCCGTTTGATATTAATTGACAACCTCAATATGCTTGGTTTGATTTTGGGAACGAGGAAGAGTTTCCTCCTCTTACTTCGAACCATATTTATTAGCTACTGCTTTACTTGCCATCGCTCATCGCCTTTTCGAAAATCAAGTGGCTTTGTTCGACATGGATTCTTTGAGTCCCGTTAGTAGTGAAGGCATTTATGTTTCTACAGAAGATCATCAGCTCCCTCCGAAGAAATTTCCTTATGTCTCAAGTCAACCTTCCTCACATCCAGTTTCTCTACCACGCAGTTATCGCACTTTAGGTCAAATTATTTCTTGTATTGCATCATTATATCAGAATCCGATATGGTTCGATACATAGACTCCCTCTGGGAGCTTAGCTGTCTCAGTATCGAGGGCCTCACCCTCGACTCCCATGACATTGATGATTGTAACCTCTCTTCCTATCTGACCCACTGTCTGTGTGGCTTCATCTGCACAGGCTCTTAGTATGACTCCATCATCATCAGGGTCTTCTGCTATTCGTAGGTCCATTTTTATTAATCCCACAATTCCCGTTAGGCCCACCATGAGTGGATCACAACCTCACGTTGGAGGAATCCAACCTGCTAGTAGTCTGCCTATGGCTTCTACTTCCATTCCTAGAAATTTTACATTCGATGAGTATTTGTTGGCCATTCAACAGTAGAATTCCACCCCTCAGAGTTATCAACAGTTAGAAATTTTTGTTAATCCTCCACATCATTATGACGCATACGGTAACCCCGTCTATTTGCCTCCAATTGTTCCTATTTAGTTCACATACCAACAGGGACAATCCTTACAGGGACAAAGTTCGATCCAACAAGGACAACCCTCCAGTCCACAGGGACAACCTTATGGTCCGCAAGAAAAACCCTTACAGGGACAACCTTTGATCCAATAAGGACAACCCTATGGTCCTACTGTTCAACCTCATGTTCAATAGGGTGCATCTTATGTTCCCGAGGGTCAAATCTATTCGCAATAGTGACAACCTTTTGTGCAACAACACCCGCCTTACGTTCAGCAAGGCCAAAATTTTGTACAACAAGGAAAACCCTATGGTCCTGTGCTAGGTCAACCTGGTCTTCAGGGGAAACCTAGCCTGTCCCAACCATCGGGCCAACCTTTTCCACAAGGGCAACCTGGTGGCTCTTAGCATCCAGGCCAACCTGCTCCCATCTTCATCTTGTCATTACTGTTGGTCCCTTTGCGAAGTGGGGCATCAATTTTATGACGTGTAACCCTCACTTGACTGGGGGACATGATTATAACATTAAAGCTATTGACTAATTCATGAAATGGGGTGAAGAAATGCCTACACTTATAGCTGACGGTAAGACAACCGCACAATTTCCGTTCAATCATGTCATTACTAGGTTTGGTGTCCCTCAAGAGATTGTTACCGATCATGGTTCTCATTTTCATCATTACATGGTGGCTGAGTTGACTTCTAAGTTGGGTCTGTGTCATGACAACTCAACGCCGTGCTACACTCAGGCCAATGGCCGGGTTGAAGCCGTGAAAAAATTTCTCGTCATTATGCTTCAACGTACGATTGGGATGCACAAGTCAAATTGCATCTCATGTTGTTTTCAGCTCTCTGGACTTATCGAACCTCAGTGACAGAAGTGACTAGATTCACTCCATTCCAGCTTGTCTATGGTCTAGAAGCTACCCTTCTGATTGAATGTGAAATCCCTTCTCTCAAAATAGTTGTTGAATTATTGCCTAATACTTTGCCAAAAGAGGAGCGTCTTCTATATTTAGAGAGGCTTGATGAGACTCTCCACTTTGCTGCTCTTGTCATAGAAGCACAAAAAAAGTTGGCCAAAGCTCATTTTCACTAGTCAGTTTCCCCTCATTCCTTTATAGAAGGAGACCTTGTCCTCCTGTAAGACCAAGCTCACGATAAGCTGAGGGTAGGAAAATTCCAATTCATGTGGCATGGGCCCTACATTTTTAAGCGTGTTTTGCAGAGCGAGGCTTATGAGCTTATTGATTACAAAGGTTATCCTCTAGATCAGTCCAGAAATGGGTTGTATCTCAAAAAGTACTATGCATGAGTCTTTCGTGCATGTTTCTTTTGTAAATAGGTGTTTTTTCATTTTTGTACATTTTTGGCTTGGTGTGATTTGCAAGCGTTTTTTCTATTTATTGGATCGTTGCTTATTGTGTAGATGTTTGTTACTCCTTATGTCAGTTTCACGGATGGTGCCTCTTGTAGTACCTGGAACTTGCCTTCTGCAGCCTGGGTGATTTATAATCCTAATGGTGAGTTGATAGACCTTCAAGGTATCTTTCTAGGAAGAACCACAAACAATGTCACTAGATATAGTGTTGTCATTGAACTATTGACCGAGGCCATTTATCTTGAAATTCGTGTATTGATTGTTAACCTAGACTCACATCTTTTTGTTCTTCAGCTTAATGGGAATTATTCTTTTAGAAATCCTTAAATCTTAAGGTTGTATTTGCATGTTCATTTACTGGAAAGACATTTTGATTACATCACGTATCAACATATTCCTAGATGAATGAATGTGTTAACTAATACAGTATCCAATATTGTATTAGATAAACATTTACGTAATTTGTAAAAACATAATCATCACATGACAAAATTCATACATGAAAATAGATGTATATATATATCGAGTGTTTGCATCCACGTGCATCATAAGTTCAAAAAATATGTATTTTTTGGTTACATCCTGAGACATCATGTCTCTCAAAAAAATATGCAGAAATAAAAGCCTAGGTGTTTAGTTAGCGTGATGCTCATGGTAGCATGTCACTGCCCGTCCGAGGAGCCTCAATAAGTAGTGAACATGGTTCGACACCCCTACAGTATGTTCTAGTATGCACGAGGAACATCATAAAATATCGCATAGTTAGGGATCCCACTAGAGAGTCCCTCCAGGTTGCATATGATTTCCTCCTCCTTGCTTCCCTCACCATGAGGGACCACATAAAAATCACGAGGAATCCTCCATGCTATTGGAGACATTACTATAGGCCTTTCTAGGTCGACATCTGCAAATACATCGATTAACATCAGAACATACATAACAAAAAAAATCTTAATACTAATCAAAATAAAAAATGATTCTTACCCAATGCTTCATTCAAATCCTTTCCTACTGGGATTGGGAGATCCGCATCACCGGTAAATTCCATGCCAAAATAGGGCCAGTCCTCCACGACAATCAGTTGTCGGTGGAGCTAGTGAAAGAACTCCTGTCTCCAGGACATCTGTTGACCGCCTCCTGATCTTGGCATAAAATCCACCCAATGAACCATTTGTGGCTCTTGGGCTAGTGGTGTAGGAACTATCACTTCTTGAGATTGGAAAATTCGTAACAGTTCCAAGATGAATGGTACCAAGATGGACCCATATCCAAACTATTTTAGCTTTCCATTCTTGCATTTTGTGAACTGGCATTTCATATTGATTGTTGCCACCTCTTCCCAGTTGTAGAAAGTTGGTGCCATGCAATATACTCCAAGAAGTAGCTGTGTTTTTGTGGAATCATGTAGAGCCTAAACTCGAGAAGCTCACGTGATGGTTTGTAGCACTACTTTTAGTGCCAGATCGGGAATATTTTGGATATCCACCTTCCCACTTTTGGATCCTTTCCTTGCCCCTCAACACACTCTGTTAATGACCATGCTCATGTTTTCCATTGTGGGTCAGGTACCTGTCAGGATTGGTACTACCCCCCTCCGCGACAATATAGTTATAAAGTTAACATCTGAGACCTCAATCTCTAGTTCTTGATCGTGAATTATGAATCTTTCCCGATCAATGTCCCATATACTGATCAAGTATTGTAATAGCTTCAGTTGAGCTTGGAGACATGGTGCCATGAAGAATTTTTTAAACCCGTAGTCTATGAGAACGTCCATGCATCTTACATTACCCAAGGCTTGCTCATCTTCTTCAATATGTTCTCTTTCCTTCCATTCGATCACCATTTTTCTCTCTCACACCTGCAAAAACATCAATTGGGTCATCATTATTCAAATCCTTTTCTATTTGAGTGTTTAAAACGGGCTATTTATTTGAATTTACAAGATAAAAATCGTGGCCGCGGTTGGCACGAAAGTTTTAAAAACAGTCGTGCCAAGTGGCACACCCCCATTTTATTTCAAGGCAGGTTGGCGCAAGTTCATGCCCAAAACCTGTGCCAATCGCCACACCCTAATTTACACAAAATTCCCTCCACAGATCTAAAAAATGGGTTTCAAGAAATGAAAATTATATCAAAATGTACGCAAGGATATGAGTTCTTACTTGGAAAAGAAAAATTCACAATCGGCCTTCTGTATTGTCCATTATCAGCTCCGCAAAATCACAGTGAAAGAGGGTAAAAAGTGCTCACAGGAGGTAAAAGTGAAAAGTAATTTATTTTTACTCTTTTTGGCATTTTATAAACTTTTCAGAACCCTAATTATTTTTTTGACCATATTTTTCGACTATATTTCTATTTTATTTTGACAAATGGGTTTTATGTGTGTTTCTTGTGCAGCGACAAGTCCTCAACATGACGACGATGAAGTAATGAGTTGTATTTTATACTTTTTCAGACTCAGTAAAAACACAAAAAAGTCACCCCTGGAGTCATCTTTCAACTCTTTTTTGACTCTCGAAAATTGAAAAGATTGCTGAGACTCTTGTCATTTTGAACTGGTTAAAAGGCTGTGAAATGATATCTACCTAGGCTAGGATAGATTATTTACAAAAAAGGAATACCTTAGCCTATCGAGACTAAGAGGCTCTCTCAGACATTGTTTTCTAACTTTTTGGATCTGTGAGACTACCTACAAAAAGGGACTTGTTGGAGTTTTCTGTTCTACTTCTTTTCAAACTCTCTAAACATGAAAATATGTTTAGTTCTTCCTTTGTTAGAATTATTAAAACCTAAATGATATTAGAAACAGTCACCATGACATAACCGATTTCCTCCTTCCTAGGGCTCATAAAATGTACTAGGATGGATTTGTCCAAAGGAAAAACTTATATTACAAGCACATGCTATCCCCTTCAAGCTTGTTTCCAAAAGTAATTGGGGTACTCACCAACAATGGTGGGGGAAAATGGAACTAGTTCTTAGTCATGTCGACAATATGTCGCTCTTGAACATGACACTCATCTGCATTAGTGTCGCGTTGGGGACATCTCATTTCGTCATTTTTTCCTGCATGGATTTGGGTAATCTATTTTGACCTCTCATCTACTCTTTGTCGCGTCATCATGACCTCAGATCCATTGATGTCAAATACTACCAAATTCTAGAGTCGTGTCACTGATATGTTCAAGAGAAGTTTCCTTTTGTAGTTTTCAACCTCTGATACTCTTTTTGGTCCTGATTCACTATCATCTTATTCCTCTGTCTTGTGTCGATGATGTGGGAAACATTATGACCCTCCTTCTACCAGGTCACTTCCTGTCGACTTCAAATCATTATCTAGGAAGCTGATCTAGAGACTCCCTTCCGGTACCTTGGAGCTTGCATGCCTCAATGGCAAGTTCTTCGCATTCAATGACAAGTCCTCATCATTGGCCTTCAATGAGGTGATTCCGCGGATGTTCGACACCAGATCATTGTTCACATTCCAAGGATTATACTTGTTGTACCTTGAGAACCACTGTCATTATTGGTGGCCTCTCTCGCGCCTGTTAATGGCTTTCATCATTGGCTGGTAATCAAGTGACATTCTTGCATGTTCGACTTCAGCTCACTTATTCACATGCTTGAATTTGTACTTGTTCAGGTCGAGATGGAGTGCAAGACCCTAGATTTTGTCTGATAAAATCCAGTCTGTGAGACATTTTGGTTTATCATGATTATATGCATGACTCCTTTTATTGGATGGCTATGACCATACCTGAGTCTATTTATTGATCCTTCTTGCTAGATGGCTGCGTCCATACCTCGGATCTCATTTTTATATGTACTCTATTATGGATGGCTACACCCATGCCACATATTCTGTTGAATTTTTCAACAAGAAATAGTGAAGGAGGCATCCTGAAACATCATCCTTGATCCTAGTTGGAAAATAATCACCTAAACTAGGTGGGGCCCACACAAGCTATTTTTAGACTATGTCTATTTTTAGACATGACGATCATATTTCAGAAGTTGTAGGATGCTATTTGTGGATGGTTGATCAAGTTGGAAAAATAGATGAAATTCTATTTTTAGAATATTGGTTGAAGTCTATTTATAGATCGTCAATATAAAAATAGATGCATGTCCATTATTATTAGCTCTTAATAATAATCAGACACTAAACAACAACTTATTCTCTTGGAGAACTTCAGTTCACTGCACAGATGTGGCACATTAGCTGACTGAGGGAATTACACAATTCCCAAGGGTTTACTGGAGCTAATGCATGAAGGAATCAGTTAGAACTCAAGTGACAGAGTTATGACACAGTTGGAAGAAGTAGTTATGGAGTTGTATTTAGTTTAACTCAGTTAGAATCAGTTGAGCTAGTCTAATCTAATTGAATGATAAAATAGTGAGAGTGGAGTGAATTAATTAGTTAATTAATTCACAAATAATAACTCATTAATCAAATGAATAATACAATAGTTAACTACAGTGCATGTTAGATCCAGTGGAGACCCAATGCAGAGATAGGTGAAAGGGTGAGATAGACTATCTGTTGTAACTATAGTGATGCATTGATTTCATCACATACACATTGGAGTCGCCAATGAGGATTGCGCAGTCAAGGCAAGGGTAAATTCGAATTCATTCAGAGCTATTCTTTAGCAGGGATTGCGCAGTTGAAGCAGGCTCGCAGGAGGCAAAGATCGGTGCATGGATTTGCAAGATTGGTCCTGATTAGTGTATGAAGATTGTACTGTACTGAGAGCTTGTGATAAGCTTTGTATGCTTATATGATATTTTCATATCATCTCCATGTTACATAATATATAGTTGGGGTTTTCAGCTTCAGGCTTTCCCGGTTAAAAATTGTGTTATGTGCGATTGATTATTTTTTTTTATGCTTCACATGTGTGTTCAATTAATTTTTCCCCAAAATATTAAAAAGTGGAATAGAATCATTATCTTGCATAAAGTTAAATAGTGTGAGATCAGGTGGATCTAGAACATATGCATGCTTAGTGCATATAATTTCTACATGGTATCAAAGAAGTGTTTTAGATTTTCTACATGGAATGAGAGCAACCATTTCTGGGTAGGATTCATTGAGATGGTGTGGGTCTCATGAATTGAACCTAGCTACGAGGTGCCCATAGAGTAGCAGTAGCATGATCATTTGGATTGATGCCGGCAGATCAAAGTGACAGTGTCAGATATTGGAGCGCGGTTCAAAGTTGATAGCAAGTGCAGAGTGCATGGGTGTAGAGTTCAACAGCGCAGTGGTTCCTAAAGACATGTGCAGTAGCTAAGCAGAAGTCGAAGACTTTGATGATAGATGCATTAGACTGATTGAGTTGTTTGGAGCCTTTCAGTTTCGAAAGTGTTATAGTAAGAGTTGTAGGGCGAATGCATGGAGTTGCATGTTGCATGCAAAGACATACCTTTCTTTTTGAGAGGGAGTGTTGAATTTTTCAACAAGAAACAATGAAGGAGGCATCCTGAAACATCATCCTTGATCCTGGTTGGAAAATAATCACCCAAACTAGGTGGGGCCCACACAGGCTATTTTTAGACATGAGGATCATATTTCAAAAGTTGCAGGATGCTATTTGTGGATGGTTGATCAAGTTGGAAAAATAGATGAAATATTGGGTGAAGTATATTTATAGACCATCAATCTAAAATTAGATGCATGTCGATTATTATTAGCTATTAATAATAATCAGAAACTAAACAACAACTTATTCTCGTGGAGCACTTCAGTTCATTGCATAGATGTGGCACATCAGTTGACTGAGGGAATTACGCAATTACCAAGGGTTTACTGGAGCTAATGCATGAAGGACTCAGTTATAACTCAAGTGGCAGAGTTATTACATAGTTGGAAGAAGTAGTTATGGAGTTGTATTCAGTTTAACTCAGTTAGACTCAGTTGAGCTAGTCTAATCTAACTGAATGATACACTAGTGAGAGTGGAGTGAATTAATTAGTTAAATGATTCACAAATAATAACTCATTAATTAATTTAACAATATAGTAGTTAACTACAGTACATGTTAGATCTAGTGGAGACCCAGTGCAGAGATAGGTGAAAGGGTGAGATAGACTATCTGTTGTGACTATAGTGATGCATTTATTGCATCACACACACATTGGAGTTGCCAATGAGGATTGCGCAGTCAATGCAAGGGTAAATTTGAATTCATTTAGAGCTATTCTTTAGCAGGGATTGTGTAGTGGAGGCAGGCTAACAGGAGGCAAAGATCGGTGCATGGATTTGCAAGATTGGTCCTGATTAGTGTATGATGATTGTACTGTACCGAGAGCTTGTGATAAGCTTTGTATGCTTGTATGATATTGTCATATAATCTCCATGTTACATAATATATAGTTGGGGTTTTCAGCTTCAGGCTTTCCCAGTTAAAAACTGTGTTATGTGCGATTGATTTTTCTTTTTTATGGTTCACATGTGTGTGCAATTAATTTTTTCACAAAATATTAACAAGTGGAATAGATTCAGTATCTTGCATAAAGTTAAATAGTGTGATATCAGGTGGATCTAGGACATATGCATGCTTAGTGAATATAATTTCTACACATTCATGTATCAAATATATCAGTTTTACTTGTACTTGCTGGTCTTCTGACAACGGTGTTTGGTTTGAATACGTTCTTGTAAAGCATTTCACTCCTCCCTCTCTCTCGAACCTCATGCTTTAGGGGGCATCTGTTACACATCATTTTTTCACCGTCACTACAATCCCCATCTAGAACATTGGAGGACCATTTCAGTGACTTATATGTATTTTCATGCCTTGCAAACAGTTTCATTGCATCCCTTGCCATGAGAAGAACATTTCCTCTGCTGAATATTCCTAGCACAGGCTCTCAAAAACATATGATTTTGGGTCGAAATTGGTAGGAAATTATGGCCTCATGCCCATAGAATAATTAGCACTGGGCCTCGCACCCATTGGCGCTCTGTCTGAGTGGACTGCTTGCACCGAACTATTTTTGGAAAGTTTTTTAAAATAGAAGTGAAGTTTCCATTCCCATCCACTTCGTGAGCGGAGTCAGCATGGTTTGTTCGACTGAATAACCTTGAAGACCTTCCTTTGGCTTCTTGTTTCCTAAATTTTGATCAACCTCCCAAAGGATAAGGCATCCCTTTAACCTTAGGAGGAATCCAAAACCACCTCCTCCTCTCCTATAAATATATCCTTCTCACATAGCTGCAACTAGCTAAAATGGTTGAATAGTTGAACAGTCCTTACTATGGCTGATGTGAGATAGAGAAAAGAGGAATACATTGTCGAGAGAGAGTATAGACCCATTGCTTCTCCCAGTCTAATCCCCCACGAATTCTTGAGATGTGTTTGATTGGACACGTCGAAGGAGGCTGCAACGTCAAGGCTCTTTTGGTTGCAAACTTCTTCTCTCTGCTTATTAATACATGATTGATGTTTTGGTTCTTGTTTTGCATTTGATGTGTTTAATATTTTGCAATAATTTTAGTTCTACTTGACCAATTAAATAGTTATGAATGAAAGTACATTTTCATATTCTGTTATCGTTCTCTGATCATTGTGCAGGCACCCGAGTATCACTGTTAAAGGATCGTGACATGTAAAGATGAAGGTCAGAAGACTGCAGCCACAACTATGACAACTGTGTTAGAACAAAGGTAGGTCATCTATCCTGACTAAGTTTCATTCATAAACTAGGAATCTAAAGGATTAACATGTCCTCTTGCTGCTAGACCCATTGTAGGGCTATAGGGATCGCCTCTATCTACAGAGGGGATTCACCTGCACAACAGAAAGGGGTGTGAGTTCCATAAGTGCTCCACTCACAACACGAGTGAGTACTGAGACAAGCAGTCACTGGTTCCTGAGCTAAAGGATTCTGAAACAAATGCATGCTCCAACTCTAAGTCAGAACCTGATAAGGGGAATGACAAAGGGAAGAAGATTATTGATTAAAATCTCAGTGTTACTGTTTCCACCACCAATATCTAGAAGGATGAGCCTGAAGATCTAGTGGATGGGGAGCACCTCTTCCGCTCACGGATGTGGGTGAAGGGTTCGACATTGCAGCTCATTGTCGATAGCGGGAGCCAAAATAACCTCATTTCAGTAGAGGTTGTGAAGTGGCTAGGCCTAACAACCACAACACACTTTCAGTCGTACACCATCAAGTGGATTTAGCAAGGATGAGATCTTTGAGTCAGTCAACAATACTGCCTTCCGTACATCATCAATCCCTTCACGAATGAGGTACTTTGTGATGTTTCTCCTATCAAATTTTGTGATATATTATGAGGCCAACCATACATCTGGAAGTGACATACTGTGTATGAATCTAGGCCTCATACTATAATTATGACTTTGGGCAATAAGTTATACAGGATACTAGAGGTAGCATCGCTTACCGCCATCTCTTTGATCACTTGGAAGCAATGCAGTTCTCGGACCAAGAATTTTTTTTTCCTTATTATTCGTCCTTAGGGCCAGAATAATATTGTGGCCATGGCCTCCTAACAGGGCTCCTATACATGACAGAAACATATGGACAAGGTCTTGGAGGAGTGCAAGGACATTTTCAGCTCTCTCGGATGGGTGCCTCTGAACTGTCAGGTCAAGCACTTCATCGATCTGACCCTAGGCGCACCACTACCCAATGGGCCAATATTTCGTTTTTATGTTTTAGAGAATGATGAGATCAAGAGTAATATTCATGAGTTGCTACAAAAAGGGCACATTAGGCCATGTTCATCACCCTGTGGGAGTCTGATCATGTTGGTATAGAAGAAGGACAGGAACTAAAGACTTAGTATTGACTATCAGGCGCTGAAAATGATCACTCAGGAATATGCATTTGATTCCATAGATTGATGACCTGCTAGACCAACTAGAGGGGGGGGGGGAATATTTTAACAAGATTGGCTTCAAGTCTAGTTATCACCAGGTACCAATCGAACCCTCCGATGTGTGGAAGATTTCCTTCAAATCAAAGGAGGGCCCTTTTGAATGGTTGGTCATGCCTTTCAGGTTGACGAATACCCCCAAAACCTTCATGAGCATGATGGATAAAATTTTACGATCTTTCACCAACTCATTCGTGGTGGTGTATTTGGATTACATCCTGATATTTAGCCAGAGTTGGGAAGAGCTCCTCCACCACATTCGACAAGTCCCCCAAACACCTCAACAACAAAATTTGTATGTTGATTTGGAGAAACACACTTTTGGCATGATGTAGGTTCAATATCTAGGATACATTGTCAAAGAGAGGGGTATGCATGTGCATACACGTCATTCAGGATTGGCAAACCCAAACCACTCTAACAGATCTCCATAACTTTCTTGGTCTTTCCAACTTCTATCGTAGGTTCAAGTTGGGCTTCTCTCACATCACTTGGCCTTTGAATCAAGTCACCAAGGGAGGGGTGAAAGAAAATTTATTTTTTTCTGAATCCCAAAAAAATGTGTTCACCGCGTTAAAGCATTGACTATCCTCTACACCATCAATCACATTACTAGACCTACAACAACCATTTGAGATCAAGACAGATGTGTCCAACTATGCTATTGGTGCAGTTCTTACTTAGCATAGGCATCTAGTGGCATATCATAGTGAGACACTTTCAGACGCAGTCCCAAAGAATCCCACCTATGACAAATAGATGTATTCCATTGTGCATGCCTACCAACAATAGAAGCATTACATTATGGGGAAGGAAATGGTAATCCACACAGACCACCGACCCCTATAGTTCATACAGATGAAAGGGAATTTGCAAAACAATTTCCATCATAAATGTTCCACATACTTGCAATAGTTTCATCTGAACATTAACTATAAGAAGGGTAGCACCAAAAATGTTGCAGACTGCCTGAGCTGACCATCGATCATGGTGCTGGCCATTGTGCTTGACTCTTGTTGGCATGAGACTTTAGCATGGCTGACTCTTTATAAGATTCATCCAGAATTCATAACACATACCAGGCGCTCCTGAAAGGCAAGAAGTTCTAAATTATCACCTCCAAGATGCACTTTTATGCCACCTGGGACACCTCTATGTTCCTTCAAGCAAGTGTTCCAAGATTCTTTATGAAGCGAAATATATTTGGGTCACTGGACATTTCAGGGTAGAGAAAATAGTGGTAGTACTGAAAAGGTATTTTTAATGGTCAAACCTTTGACAATATGTTGGGAAGCACATCATATCCTGCACTGCTTGCGCCATTTCCAAACTGACCATCTAAAAGAAAGGCCTATATTCTCCTCTACCTATTCCTAGTCGACCTTGGGAATCCATCTCCATGGATTAAATGTCATGCCTTCCTTCTACTAAGCATGGATACGACTATATTTTTGTGGTCGTCGAAAAATTCTCTAAGATGGCCATTTTGGTAGCCCACAAGAAGAGTATCACAATAAAATCCACTTCTAAACTCTTCTTTGAACAAGATTGGGTGCACTTTTGGATCCCAAAGTCCAATATCTAAGATAGGGATAGCAGGTTCCTAAGTAAATTTTGGTCAAGTCTCTGGTCGACGTTGGATACCAATCTCACTAAGTCCACGACTTTCCACCCCCAAAGTGATGGCCAAACATAGGTCGTCAACAGGATGATCATGCACATTCTGTGAATGTACAACTCAAAGCATCATCGTACATGGGATTAAAGCCTTCCCTATATCCAGTAGCTACAACCGAGATCTCCATAGGTCAACTGGACACATCCCCTTTCAAGTGGATTTGTATTCCAACCACTATGCCCTAGTGATGTGGCCATACCATTAGCAAATACTCAGGCAGATTTGGGTCATGTCTAATCCGAAGTTGACAGGGAAATAAACTTGACTGAGCACATTCAACACGTACACTAGTAGTTCCATGACATATTACACAAAGCCAATGCTAAGTACAAGGAGTGACATGATAAACATTGGGTGCCACACAAGTTCCAGGTGGGAGACAAAGTTTGGATGCATTTGCAGAAGGCACGCCTCACTAGACCCCACCGCAGGCTTCTCCCACTCCGATATGGGTCATACACCGTCACCAAGGTTGTTGGAGACAGTGCCTTCGAGCTCAACATTCCACCATTTCTTGGCATGCACCAAGTGTTCAAGGTGGACCACCTCATTAGAGAACTTTTGAGGTCTAAAATGGGCCTCCTAAGAAAAATTTACAACCAAAATAAAATTTATAAGAACCAATAAGATTGAAGATGATGATGTCAACCATGGGGGATGATTCACCATTTTTGGGGTAAAAATGTAAAAATATTAAAAAATAATAAAATAATAAAACTACTGGTTCAACTTTTATTTTCAACTTATCTCCCTAAAAATTTACTCAAATTTCGAGCAGAGTACTTATTGGATGCAAAATTTAATTCCTCATCCAAGTAGTATCCATGTTGCATACTTTCAATGGATATTTGTACATGAAAAATGAGAAATACATGAAAAATTGTCATTGCAATCACGTTTTTCATTTACTTAACATTTTTTTTGTAGCATTTTCCATCGAAAGTATGCAATATCCGTACTCTTTGGATGAGTAATCAAATTATGCATCCAACGAGTGTTCTCACTTAAAATTTGAGTAAACCCATAGGGAGATATGTTGAAAATATTAGGAAAAAGTAGTTTTTTCTTTCTTCCCTATAAAATTTGATGATGTCATCTAATTTTATTTTAATATTTCCACTATTATTTTATAATTTCCTTAGGAGGCCCATTTTAGACCTCAAAATTCCCTTAATGTCGGCCATACTTTCCACCATTACTGGACACATTTGAGATTGCAGAAAAACTCATACTAACGTAGAAAAACCCTGAATGCATGGAATAAGCCATAAATAATTGGATTATGGACACACAGATAAAGAAAAATTTCTAGCAGAAGATCCAACTGTATCAATTTTCAAATATGACCAACTTCTGTACTAAGGAAACTGGCTCACTAGGGACCAAGTTCGAGAGAAGTTTCACCATCTCATGGAGACACTCAACGTAATGGGGACCATTGCTTACTAAGGGGGGAGGGATGGATCAAGGTGGATATTGGTGGTCGCCCGCCTATACCACTTGGAACCCACATTTTTTTCTTTCAGTTTTCAAGCTTCCTTAATTGTAGCACAATTTACTGTTTTTGGTAGTCTTTCAGGTCCTAAACTTTCAGAGCCATTTTGAGGGAATAAAAGAATTTTTTAGGAAAAAAGGAGAGATAAAAAAAGTTTCAAATTGAGCTACCTATTTTTTTTTGGCCTCCTCTTTGATATCCTCAAAACAAGGTATTATGATAGCCAAACAGAGATCGTATGGAAAATTTACGACCTCGGGAAGTTGACGTTCCAACTTACTGCAATGGGACCCACAAGATTTTGGCAATTCATCTCCTAGGGTTAGGTTTTTGGATGTTTATGATTTCTCATTATTTATCAATGATAAAAAGGCCATTGACCCTCATTTTAACACAATTCAGAGGAATTTAGCCATCACATCTCTTCTCAGAGTTAAGCTACCATCACCCGTGTTAGTTTATTTCCATTTTATATGTAAGCATATTTGAGTTCTTTAATATTCATAAAATAAAGTTTTATTTCCACTGCACTTTTGTGTTTATGTTTCTATATGTATTCTATTCTATTCCTGCATAATTTTGGATCAGTGGTATCAGAGTGGTATTGATCCGATTCCGTTAGCCACCAGATTTATCCATGATCTTTTACTTCTATGATGTTAGATTTTCATTTTAAAAGAGCATAAAAGAACACATATGCATGCTTACACAAGAGGAAACAAGACAACCATCAACAAAATAAAAACACGAGACATTGATAACGAAGTTCACCTATTATGGGATACGTCTTCGAGCCCGATGTCAAAATGGGGTAGGCCGCTTCATATAGTGCTGGAAGATGTGATGTACATGTTAGAAAATTATATATATTACAGAGCAATGAAACACATAAAATATGCGGAAAACACAAGCACACAAAACATATAAACTAGAGAGACACAGATATACATGGTTCACTCAGTTTGGGCTACGTCCACCCCGAACAGCCAATCCTTCCTTTCTATTATCCAGAAAAATGAAGAGACACAACCTACAACAGATTCGCTGTAATATCCTCTATTCTCTCTCATAGTCTCCCTATCTGTTTCTCGCTCCAAGAATATACATATAATACACAGCCGCAATACAATACCCTCATATAGAGTGAGGGGTTGCCTTCTAGGGCAAAAAACCCTAAACTAAACATAACTTCTACCGTCAGATCATTCGCCTAATGAACGGCCCAGATTGACTAGAAATTACTATACTTTTACAAGGCAATTTTACATCTATTTTTAGCTTCGGGGGCGCTGCCCCCGAAACCCCCCACCAAGGGGGGGCTCCATAAAGTCGCAGCTTCCCCCCCTAGACCCCCCAAGCAATTTTTAATTTCGGGCGGTGTTGTCACCCCATTAAGGTACAAGGGTCCAATGCTATGATACACAATAAACAAGATAATCAAGCTCCACACCCAACAATCTCCCACTTGGAGACTAATTGTAGCAACTCCACCGCTGCTTCATTTGTTGGACAATGACTCCTCTTTGGACCTGGTTGTTTCTCATATTCATCATCATCCTTGAAGACCAATTTAAACTGAGCACGTTCTTAGTTTCTCCCTGGTTACAACTTTTGTTAGCATATCTGCAGGATTCTGGCTAGTGTGTATCTTTTCCAGCTTCAACTGTCCATCTTCCAATACTAACCATATGAAATGGTACTTGAGCTGTATGTGTTTAGTCCTAGAATGAAATGTTGAGTTCTTTGCAAGAGGAATGGAACTTTGGCTATCATTGTATAATGTGCCCATATCATGCTTCTTACCCAATTCATCCATAAACCTTTGTAACCAAATCATTTCTTTACTAGCCTCTGTAGCAACAACATACTCTACTTCTGTTGTTGAAAGTGTAACAACACTTTGGATTTTTGAATCCTAACTGACAGTTTTTCTACCTACAATAAATACATATCCTGTAGTGCTCCTCCTGTTATCTCTGTCACCTGCCATATTTGCATCAACATATCCCTGTAAAGAAATGTTTGAACCACCAAAGCATAATTCTTGATTTGTGGTACCTCTCAAATATCTGAGAATCCATTTCACTGCCATCCAATGTTCTTTTCCTGGATTGTTCATGTACCTACTTACAACTCCCACTGCATGTGCAATATCAGGCCTTGTGCAGACCATTGCATACATTAAGCTTCCAACTGCTGATGCATATGGAACTTTATACATATAGTCCATTTCTTCTTGGGTCTTGGGGCACATCTCCTTAATAATTTTGAAATGGCTAGCAAAAGGTGTATATACTGGTTTTTCATTCTGCATATTAAATATTTTCAACACCTTTTGTATGTACTCATTTTGAGACAGTGTTAATTTGAAATTTTTTCTATCTCTACTTATTCTCATACCAAGGATTTGTTTTGCAGCTCCCAAATCCTTCATTGCAAATGAATTTTCCAATTGTCTTTTGAGCACATTTATTTCCTACATGTTAGACCCTGCAACAAGCATGTCATCTACATACAATAAAAATATAATATAGCTGCCATCATTTTGCCTTTTCAGATAAAGATAATGATCAGAGTGACATCTAGTATAACCTTTTTCAGACATAAACTTGTCAAATTTTAGATACCACTGCCTTGGAGCCTGTTTTAAGCCATACAAGCTCTTCTTTAACCTGCACACAATTTTTTCCTTCCCTTTGACCTCATATCCTTCTGGTTGCTCCATATAGATCTCTTCCTCCAAATCTCCATGGAGAAATGTTGTCTTTACATCTAACTGTTCAAGATGTAAATATTCGACTACTACAAGACTTAAAATGGTTCTAATTGAAGTCATATTAACAACAGGAGAAAATATTTCATCAAAATCAATACCTTTCTTCTGTGCAAACCCCTTCACCACAAGTCTAGCTTTGTACCTATGTTTTCCTCCATCTTCTTCCTTCAGCCTGTAAACCCATTTATTCTACAATGTATTTTTACCTGCAGGCAACCTGACTAAGTCCCAAGTCTGGTTATGCATTAAGGATTCCATCTCTTCTTGCATGGCTAGCTCCCACTTCTTCCTGCTTTCAACCTGCATTGCTTCTTCATAACATTCAGGTACACCAGAATCAGTCAACAATAAATAATATAATGAAGGAGAGTATCATTCAGGGGGTCTACTTATCCTAGTAGATCTTGTAACATCACTTTAAGGTGTTTGAGGTGCCTGTTGTTGTTGTGGTGATGATTTTGTTGTGGCTCTTGATTATTATTATTTTCAGGCACCTTCACCTTTTCTGTGATCTCATCAAGAACTGTGTATTCTTTGTTTTATTTTTCCTATTTCTTTTCCTGCAACTGATTCTTATACAATACCTTTTCATTGAATATTACATCTCTACTCCTAATGATTTTGTGATTTTCATAATCATATAAGCAATAACCAAAATCATTAACACCGTATCCAATAAAGGTACATTTCTTTGATTTTGCCTCAAGCTTTTTTCTATTTTCTTTATTAATATGGACAAAGGCCTCACAGCCAGAAGGCTTTAAGAAAGAGTAGTTTACCTTTTTACCTGTCCATTCTTCCTCTGGAATACCACCATACAAGGAACTTGAAGGCCCTCTTTTTATTAGATAAACAAAAGTATCTACAACATCTGCCCAAAATTGTAAAGGCAATCCTGCATGCAATCTCATGCACCTTGCACGCTCGATGATTGTTCTTTTCATCCTTTCTGACACACAATTTTCTTGTGGTGTTCTTGGAACTATCTTTCTCTGCGAATTCCATGCTCTGAACAATAGCTATCAAACTCTTTGCTGCAATATTCACCTCCATTGTCTGATCTGAGACACTTCAACTTCTTTCCTGTCTCAATCTCAACCAAAGATTTTCATTTCTTGAAAGTATCAAATACATCAGATTTATTCTGAATACAATAAATCCAAGTTTTTCTAGTTGCATCATCTATAAAAGTAACATAATAATGAGAGCCACCAAGAGATGATACCTGAGAAGGTCCCCATACATCTGTATGCACAAGCTCTAATTTTTCGCTCTTCTTTTCTTTCCCAACTCTGAGAAATCTGACTCTCTTGTATTTTCCATAAATGCAATTCTCAGATAAATCCAAATCAACATTCTTCAAACCCGACAACAAATTTCTTGAGTGAAGAATATTCATCCCCTTATCACTCATGTGTTCGAGCCTATGATGCCATAATGCTGCATCTGCTCCTTTGGAAGTTAAAGCATTAACAAAGTTAGAAATACCATTGCATAAATACAATGTACCAACCTTTTCTACTTTTGCTATTATCAGGGCTCCTTTGGTGACCTTCCAAGTTTTATCTGTGAAAGTTGTCACACAACCTTCACCGCCTAACTTCCTTGTTGAAATTAGATTTTTCTTCAGATATGGAACATGCCTTACCTCCTTTAATAGCCATTGGTTTCCATTCTATTGTTTTAAAAGAACCTTACCCATTCCAAAAATTTTACAGGGTTTATCATCACCCAAACGGACTTGTCCAAAATCTCCTTGAACATAGTAATAAAAATATTTCTTATCAGGTGTGGCATGGAATGAGGCCCCTAAATCTACAACCTAATAATTAGTAACATTTTCGAAAGAAAGAATCAAAGCATCTTGTAGCACATCACCTGTCACATTTGATTCATGATTTTTTTCTTGTTGTGAATCTCCTTGTTTTCCCTTCCGAGATCTACAGTCTTTCTTTAGGTGTCCTTTATTTCCACATTTCTAGCACACTTTCCCCGATCTGGACTTGGATCTGCCTTTCCTTGATTTACTGCGATATCCTAAGCTCTTTCCCCTTTCCATTCTTCCTCCCCTAGACTCTGCACTCAAAGCATTACCCAATGTCTCACCGGAGATTTTCCGTCGGATGTCCTCGCTAAGGGTAGCACCGACAACATCATCAAACTTTAAAGTACTAGATCCAGAGACAGAATTACTAATGGCCATAACTAAACCATTCCAGCTTTCTGGAAATGAGCACAGAAATAAAAGAGCCCTAACTTCATCATCAAATTTTACCCCTATAGAACTTAACTGACTGGTAACTGTATTAAAATCATTTAAATGGTCTGCAATAGATCCACCTTCCGACATCTTCATATTAAATAAATGTTTCATAAGAAATACCTTGTTTGAGGCTGAGGGTATTTCATATAGTTTCGCAAATTCCTTAATCAAACCCTCTGTTGTTGTTTCCTTCGATATATTAAAGGCTACCGATGCCGCGAGGCACAACCGTACTGTTCCGAGTGCCTTTCTATCAATAATCTCTCATTCTGCATCTTTCATAGCCGTCAGCTTCTTTGTTTTTCTGCTCAATGGTAGATACATATCTTTTTGATACAGATAATTTTCCATATGCATCTTCCACAACAGGAAGTTTTGGTCGTTAAATTTCTCGACCCTAAACTTACCATCTTTTGCCATTGCTCCCACTCGAACCAGGAACCCTTATTTCCTGTGAGTTTATCAACCAAATAGACCTTTGGCTTTGATACGAGTTGTTAGAAAATTATATATATTACAGAGAAATGAAACACATAAAATATGCAGAAAACACAAGTACAAAAAATAGATAAAACTAGAGAGACACAGATATACGTGGTTCACCCAGTTTGGGCTACGTCCACCCCAAACAACTAGTCCTTCATTTCTAGTATCCAGCAAAATGAATAGACACAACCTATAGTAGATCTGCTGTAATATAATTTGTTCTCTCTCACAGTCTCCCTATCTTTTTATCACTCTGAGAATACACATACAATACACAGCCGCAATACAATACCCTCATACAAAGTGAGGGGTTGCATTCTAGGGAAAAAAAACCCTAAACTAAACATAAATTCTACCGTCACATCATTCGCCTAATGAATGGCCCATATTGACTAGAAATTACTATACTTTTACAAGGAAAATTTACATCTTTTTTTAGCTTCAGGGGTGCTGCCCCCGAAACCCCCTGCTAGGGGGGGCCTCCATAAAGTCGCAGCTACCCCCCATGGACCCCCCAGGTAGCATTTAATTTCAGGTGGCATTGCTGCCCCATTAAGGTACAAGGGTCCAATGATGTGATACAAAATAAATAAGATAATCAGGCTCCACACCCAACAATACATGGACGATGTTCTCTCTCTTACAAGGAGATGTGCCCTCAACATGAGTGGTTTGTCTCTCCATGAGATGTTCCACTATAGGAACACTCACTCACAATGGACCTCGTATCAACATGGCATAATCTCACATGAAGCAAAACAAAGTTCCCGAAAAATGCATCAAGAAAGGATCTAGAAATCATAATACATCTCACAGCAAAAAGAACCACATGATCAAAACTACATATAACTCAACCCCTGAAGTTGGCTAAAGAATTCGATTCTCAACTGTTGAATCTGGCTACACCATTTAATTCGTGGCGTCGAGGGGCATAAAATCGATTATCCACACTTGAGAATCTGACACTGTCACTCTAATTTGGAAAATGGCCCAAAATGGGAAGCTATGTTGCTGAAACGGACATCGCCATAGCATTCCTATCACCGAGAGGTGTAAAATAGACCTAAATTTTGTCGAATTACGACTCCTACAACTTTGGGGCCTCAAAGAATATTTTTGATGCCACCAAGATTCATTGGGGCATGGTTCCACCATATCCATGGCTCGTGGTTCCACACCTGTAATTAAAATATCATTATTTTTCGAACTCCGTGCTCTCCTCTGCTTAGGCATAGCTACGGTGAGGGTTTATGTAATATATGGTGAAAATAGTTTTTAAAGTTAGCCGGTTGGGTTGTTGGCTATGGAAGACAAATGATGTGGAGGCAGGTCGGGTTCAAACCCCGCTTGCTCCATACTTAGCACGTAATTTGGTTGGCGCAGAAGTATTTCACATTAATTTGTGTCATTGTTTGGCATGATGTTTGGTTGCCTTCGTTTATGGGGCCACCCGTTGGGGGCTGGCCCACATGGGTCGTGAGATTTCAACTCCTACTTGCTCCACACTTGTTATATATGTCATAACTTATTTGGTGGGCGGGGTCCGCAACTCATGGCCTGACCCAACCCATATACCATTTGTTGTTTTTTTGTTATATGGTGTGGGGGTTTGACGGGGGTGGTGACCCACTAACCCAACTTGCTCTCTTTGTTAACATGTCCACCGGGGGTGGTGGGCGTCATGGCCCGCCACTCCTAATTTGATTGGGATGTGGATCCATGTGGGGGTGGTAGGGGTGGCAGCCCGCCACCCCTATTTTTATATTTTTTTTCGTTATTTAAAACAAATTGTTGTTTTTTGATTTAATGAAAATAAGGGTTATTGGGAAATTTAACGAGGCCACCATTTCTCCCATTTTCGGGATATAAGTTCCCTTGTGGTTGACGATGAATTTGTGGGACACTTAAAATAGGACCACTTTGAGTTTTGACCACTTCTGAGCCCTCTTCATCTCCTAAGGTTGGCTGGAGCTCCCTGGATCAATCCTCATCAATGAGAAGCTTTTGGTCCACCAAAATCTTGAAATTAATCTGCAGCTACTTTGCACCTTGTCTGCACTACAAGTGTCCTTAAAGGTCACACTTCATTCTCCTTCACCTTTGTCCTTCGGAGCCATAAGTGGTGAGCCAACACCTGCATCCTCTCCAAAACATGTAGTGCATTCCTCTGCAAATTACATGCTCAATTACATGACCAACTATGACCCACACATCCCATACTTTCCACGAGTTTACAACACATACTCGGTGGTCAAGTTTACATTAAAATGGAATCAATACCCCACCCATCAATACAAGGCCAAAATATCATTGTCGTCGAACAAGTGATGGAAGCACATCATCACTTTTACATTTTAACATGCAACACATGATTTACAAAATAATACCAAAACAAGCTAACACTTCTACAAAAACCATCTCTCACTTATCAAAGTGAATGGCTCATCTCTCTGTGGCGCATTTTCTTATCGAACAATTGTTTCAACTATTTCCTACAATGATGCTTTGTCCTTAAGGCACTGCTCTGGATGGAGGCTCCAACACATGGCTCTTTGATGGCCACTTCTATCACAATGACTGCAATGATTCTTGTTCCTCCAAACCTACTTTCCTTCTTATTTTCCCACGGTGGAGAAGGATTTTCATGCCTCATCCTCTTTCGTTCTGTCGTTCTTCTCCAACACTCAGTAAAGACATGGTTATGTAATCCACAAAAAATACATGTTTTCCAATGCCATGATCTATGTTCATTGTTAGCGGCTTGTTTGTAATAAAAATGAACATTAGAATACCGAGACTTATTATACATTTCTTGGTTGTCTCTAGTGCGATCATGGTGATAAGAGCTTGCCTCAACTCTTTCACTGCCATGTGCAGTGATATAGGATGATGGTGAAGTGTTCCCACCATTCTCTTTCCCCAATGGTTTCAACCACGTATTGGAAGATTCTGACACCTTCGAGCACTGTCCTTCAGTGTATCCCAAACTTGTGAATTGAGGTCTTTGCACAACATCCAATGGATTAGTCATGCCTTGGCCATTAACACCAAGTCCTTCTGCTTTGTATCCCATCTTGGTAAGGAGTCTCATGCCAGTTACTGTAATGGGTATCTCCAAATTTCCCACAGAAATGATAGCGTGTGAAGATGAAACCGAAGAAAAATCAACATTGTTTACCTCCAATGTCGATTTAGAAATAGGTGATGATGGCTTCTAAATCCTTTGTTGTGCTTCAACTCCTCCAAGGCCTCTTCCACAGCTCATAGCTGAAGATATAGTATCTACTTATCCTCTTTCTCTTCTTGTAGAAGCCTACTTAATTCAACATCCTTTGCTTGAAGGCTTTGGTTGTTGTGCTTCAGTTCTTCCAAGGTTGCATCTGCGACTTGCAACTGAAGCTGCATTATCTTCTTATCCTCTTTCTCCTCTCGTAGAATCACTTTATATTCAGTGTTATCTTCTTGAAGGCTATGGTTGATCTCCTCATTCAAATAATGAGAAAATGGTGAGGGCGATGAATATTCATTGGAAGATGTGGATGAAGCATCACTTTCTGCTTCTTCTTTCTCCCATCTTTCATGATCTTCATACATCATGTCCACCATTTTGGACATCCTGAGCATGGCCTTGTTGTAGGTTTTAACCCTGAACATAAATGATCTACACATAAATCTTATAACAAAAACTAAACAATAGCAAGAGCATAAAACATAAAACAGATAAACACAGAGATTTTCCCCTGGATCCCAAATCAGGACGACTAGCTTGATATTTCATTATATTCCTTTTAGTGTTACAACACATATATATACATGCCGAACCATACATAAAACCTAATCCATTAACCCTGGATTAGATCATAACCGTAGTTCCCTTAACCGGATCTAAAAAATACTAGGGGCCGAAAGCCATCGTACCCCAAAACCATGTACAAAACCATGCAAAAAACCATGGGTGCGGACCGCCCACCGGAAATTAAGGACCAAAAATTTTCAATCGAGTGTGCCCTGATTTGCCTTTTGAGGCTATGTCAGCCTACTCGTAGCCCCCGTAACGATTTTTGTGGAAAGAATATAACACATACCCAACATTCTCCCACTTGTTGTTTTCTTGCCACAGAAAGCCATAGGAGAGCTTAGTCATTGGCCCAATTCTTCAACACCCATTGTTTCTCTACACCAAGAGAACTTCTGAGTGCTCACAGACTTCATCAATGCATCTGCAACATTATTCAAAGTGTCCACCTTTACCAGGGACACCCTTTTAGCCTCAACCATATCTCTAATAAAGCGATATTGAACATCAATGTGCTTTGTCTTTGAATGATAAGCAGGGTTCTTAGCCAAGAAAATTGCACTTTGGCTATCACAGTCTATCCTTATAGCTTGCTGTACCAACCCCATACTTGAACACAATATCTACAACCAAACTTCTTCCTTGCTTGCATGAGTGGCTGCCATGTATTCTACCTCTGTAGTTGAAAGAGCCACTACAAACTGTATTTTACTCATCCAACTGACTGCGCCTCCAAATAGGCTAAACAAATACCCACTTGTAGATCTTCTTTGGTCCAGATCTCCAGCCCAGTCTGCATCAAAAAAACCATGAATGTCCAACATTCGTTCCAATCCTGGTCTTCCCTGGTAGCACAAACCATAATCACTAGTGCCACGTAAATATCTAAAAACCCTCTTCACTGCTGTCCAATGCTCCTTCCCTAGGTTTGACATAAACCTACTCAATACTCCCACTACATGTGCAATGTATGGTCTAGTACAGACCATTGCATACATCAGGCTACCCACTGCACTTGCATATGGAACACGGGACATATCCTCCTCTTCTTCTTGTGTCTTGGGACACTCTTCAGCAGACAGCTTTACACCTACAAGAATAGGAACATTCACCGGCCTACTATGCTGCATATTGAACCTCTATAATATAGTATCGACATACTTCCTTTGGTTTAACCAGAGCTTCATCTTTGCCTTATCTCTCTTAATTTCCATGCCCAAAATATAGTTTGTAGCACCAAGATCCTTCATGTCGAATTTGGAGAACAGTTGGGTCTTCAAATCTTGGATAATTTCTTTGTCATTTCCAATCAACAACATATCATCCACATACAAGACCAAATAAATAACATGGTCACCAATTAATTTAAAAGAAACACAGTGATCCTCCTTGCTTCTGGTGAAGCCAAGTCCCCGTATATAGGTATCAAATTTCTGATACCACATCCTTGGTGATTGTTTTAACCCATACAGAGACTTCTTCAACCTGCATACCAGTTCTTTCTTACCCTTCACCATAAAGCCTTTAGGTTGCTTCATGTAGATCTCCTATTCTAGATCCCCGTGAAGAAATGTTGTCTTCACATCCATCTATTCTATCTCAAAATCAAATGCAGTAGCAACAGATAAAAGTAATCTAATAGAAGTAACTTTGGCAATAGGAAAAAAAATATCACCAAAATCAATTCCCGACACCTGGGAATAACCTTTTGCTACCAGCTGAGCTTTGTATTTCTCCACCTTGCCTTCTACATTCATCTTCTTCTTAAACACCTATTTTCTCCCGATGGGCTTCCTTCCAGCCGACAACTCCACCAGATCCCATGCATCATTTTTGTGCAAGGATGCCATTTCATCAACCATGGCCTCCTTCCAGAGTTTTCCATCCTCTGAATCTACTGCCTCCCTGATAGTTTTGGGATCATCATCAGTTATAGTTAAGGCAAAACCTGAACAGAAAGCAGATGGACTATACCTTTCTGGTTTCCTTCTTTCCCGAACTGATCTTCTAATAGTTGGAGTTTGTGGCTCTTCATATTCTGAGTCTTCTTCTCTTGTAGAGTTTGATTCATCCTCCTTTAGCTCAAACTCTATCTTCTCAGGTTCCTTTGGTAGGAATTCATGTTTAACAACATCTTTCACTTATCTAAACACCACATCTCGGCTGTACACAACCTTCCTTGTTTCTGGGTTCCAAAGCTTGTAACCTTTTAAACCATCCTTATACCCAATAAAGATGCACCTTTCAGATTTATTATCCAACTTTGTCCTTTTCTGCTTTGGAACATGTACATATGCATCACATCCAAATACCCTTAGATGTGAAAAAGAGGGTTTATTACCAGTCCATACCTCATGTGGAGTCTTATCCTCCAACACTGATGAAGGTGATCTGTTAACCAGATAGCATGCAGTCTCCACTTCCTCTGCCCATAATTCTTGTCCTAACCTGGTACCACTGAGCATGCTTCTTGCCTTTTCCATCAGTGTTCTGTTCATTCTTTCTGCAACTCTGTTTTGCTGAGGTGTGTATGGAGTAGTCTTCTACCGTGATATACAACACTTATTACAGAACTCTTCAAATTCCTTCTTGTAGAACTCCCCACCATTATCTGTCCTCAGCGCCTTTATCTTCTTCTCTGTCTGGTTTTCCACTAGAGCCTTAAATTCTTTAAATATGTCAAAATATTCAGATTTCTTCCTCAAGAAATATATCCATGTATTCCTTGAGAAGTCATCTACGAATGAAACATAGTACACAGAATTTCCCAGTGATGGAATTGACACTAGTCCAAACACATCACTGTGCACAAGTTATAATATCTTGTTCGCCCTCTTAGCACCAGAAGAAAAAATCACCTAATTCTACTTCCCATATACACAATGTTCACAAAAATCAAAATCCAAAGAGAAATTAGACATACCTTCTACCATACCATTTCTATGCAGTATCCAAAGGCCCTTCTCTCCAATTTTTCCAAGCCTTTGATGCCATAGCATGGTCTTTTCTCCAGAGACATCCAGGCTTTCCACTCCACTTACAGGAACCACATAACTGTTACACCCATCAATAACAGTGATACCTTGTAGCTTGTACAGAGTTTTAGTCTGAATTCCCCGCATTAATACCAGTGCTCCCCGAACCATCTTGCAGGCATATTTCTTGAACACTATTTTTACACCTACATCATCCATCTTGCTTACAGAAATAAGATTTCTGGCCAATGCAGGAATATGAAAAACACCACGAAGTGTTCTAATCCTTCCACCTTGCAGCTTCAGCTTGACCTTTCCACATCCGACGATTCTAGCCTTCCTATCATCCCCTAGGAAAACATCACCGCCATCATATTTCTCATACTCACAGAACCACTCCCTATGGGGAGTGAAGTGAAAGGATGCACCTGAGTCAATCAACCATGACTCATGATATACATGTGTATTTGAAGAAGAAGCCAAATACACATCCCCACCTTCATCGAGGTGGTTTTTGCCTCTCCAGAAGGAGCATCATCAGATCCCTTTCCTTTCTAAGGAGCTTTAGATCTGCACTCCCTTTTGTAGTGCCCTTCCTTTCCACATTTCTAGCATACCTTGACAAACTTTCCAGGAGATTTAGATCTCCCTCTAGATTTAGATCTCCCACTCGAAACCTTATTATTGTTTATGTTTTAGGACCTTCCTTGTACAGATAAGGCATCTCCATTCTAGCCCTCCATATTTCTCCGTCTCATTTCCTACGACAACAAGGCTGAGACAATGTCATCAAAATTCAAGGTAGTTGTATTGCTACCTATTTCAATAACTACACTGTCCCATGAGTCTGGTAGAGAACACAAAAAACTGATGCACTTATCTTCATCTGAGATTTTAATATCAATAGATGATAGCTGACTTACCACAGTATTGAAGGCGTTCATATGCTCTGTCACCGAGTCTCCATCCTTCATCCTCAGGTTATACATATTTTTCCGCAGGAACAACTTATTCACCAGAGACTTAGATTGGTACAAAGTCCCAAGTTTTTCCCACAATTTCTTTGCCATAGCTTCCCCAGATACATTCAACAATACTGAATCTGAGACACACAACCGTATTGTTCTCTTAGCCTTCCGATCCAGTTTCTTCCAATCTTCATCTGACATTGCCGTTGGTTTAGTACTTGGATCTACCATGATCCATTGATCTTTATCCACCAACAGATCCTCCATCTTGAGCTTCCAAAACTCAAAACTCTGACCATTAAATTTCTCGATCTCTATCTTTCTGCCACTCGCCATCTTCTTTCACCACCAGAATCGATCTCGCAGATCTCTCACTGAACAGGGTCTGCCTCAGGCCCGAGAAAAAAAAACCTCAACAGAAAAGGCGTCCCCTTGAAGCCGAAACAACTCTGATACCAAATGTAGGTTTTAAACCTGAACAGAAATTATCTACACACGAATATTATAACAGAAAATAAACAATAGCGAGAGCATAAAGCATAAAATAGATAAACACAGAGATTTTCCCCTGGATCCCAAATCGGGACGACTAGCTTGATATTTCATTATATTCCTTTTAGTGTTACAACACATATATACATGCCGAAGCATACATAAACCCTAATACATTAACCCTGGATTAGATCATAACCGTAGTTCCCTTAACCGGATCTACAAAATACCAGGGGCCGAAAACCATCATACCCCAAAACCATGTGCAAAATCATGCACAAAACCATGGGTGCGGACTGCCCACCGGAAATTAAGGACCAAAAATTATTGCCGGGGAGCTGCCCCGGACCTCGACAGGGGGGGCTACCGCCCCCCCTGTGACCCCCCCCGTTGCGCCCAGTGCAAAGGGGGAGCTATTGCCCCCCCTCTTACCCTCCCGCACGTGATTAGTAGTGGAAATAATATAACACATACCCAACACTTGTACATGTCTTTTCCATCCTCCATTGTTGCACATTCAATCATTGTTCATGCTCGCAATTCACATAAGAAAGAAGACCACTTTAATACCACTTGATTCGGGTCTGTGAGACACCAAATTTACCCATGATATTTTACTTCTATGATGTTGATATAATTTCATTTTAAAAGAGCATAAATGAACACATATTCATGCTTAAGAAAGAGGAAACAAGACAACCATCAACAACATAAAAAGATGAGTCGTTGATAACGAAGTTCACCCAATGTGGGCTACGTCTCTGAGCCCAGTGTCCAAATGGGGTAGGCTACTTCATATAGTGCTGGAAGAAGTGATGTACATGGACGTTGTTCTCTATCATATAAGGAGATGTGCCCTCAACATGGGTGGCTTGTCTCTCCATGAGATGTTCCGCTACAGGAACTCTCACTGTCAATGTACCTCCTATCAGCATGACATAATCTCACATGAAGAAAAATAAATATCCCACAACATGCATCAAGCAAGGATCTAGAAATCATAATACATCTCACAGAAAAAAGAGGCACATGATCAAAACTCCATATACATCAACCCCTGAAGTTGGCTGAAGAAGTGGATGCTCAACTGCTGAATCTGGATGCACCATCAAATTCATGACATTGAGGGGCATAGATTTGACTGCCCACACATGAGAATCTGACACCGTCACTCCAATCTGGAAAATGGCCGAAAAATGGGAAGCTTTGTTGCTGAAACAAACATCGACATCAGATTCTTGTCGCCAAGAGGTGTAAAATCAACATAAATTTTGTTAAATTCTGACTCCTACAACTTCAGGGCCTCAAGGAATCTTTTTGATGCCATCAAGATTCCCTGGGCATGATTCCACAATCTCCATGGCTCATGGTTCCACACCTGCAATTAAAATATCATTATTTTTTGAACTCTGCACTCTCCTCTACCTGGGCGCATCTGCGGTGAGGGTTTATTTAATACATTATGGGCGGAGTTTTTAAAGTTAGCCCATTGGGTTGTTGGTTATGGTAGGCGAATGATGTGGAGGCAGTTCAGGTTCAAACCACGCCCACTCCATACTTAGCACGTAATTTGGTTGGCGCAGAAATATTTGGCATTAAGTTTTTTTGTTGTTAGGCACACTATTTGGTTGCCTCTGTTTATGGGGCCAGCCCACGTGGGTCGAGTGCTTTCAAATCCCACCAGCTCCACACTTGTTATATATGTCATAACTTGTTGGGTGGGCGGGGTCCGCAACTCATGGCCTGACCCAACCCATATACCATTTGTTGTTTGTTTTTTTTATATGGTGTGGGGGTTTGGTGGGGGTGGTGACACGTCCACCCAACTTGCTCTCTTTGTTAATGAGTCCGCTGGGGGTGGCGGGGGTCATGTCGCACCACTCCTGTTTTGATTGGTATGTGGATCCATGTGGGGGTGGTAGCCCGCCACCCCTATTTTTATTTTTTTCGTTATTTAAAAAAATTTGTTGTTTTTTTAATTTAACGAAAATAAGGGTCATTGGGAAATTTAACAAGGAAACAATTTTACCTATTTTTAGGAGCTAAGTTCCCTGTCGGTTAAAGGTCAATTTGTGGGACACTTAAACCTCGCCCACTGCCCAACTTTGACCAAAAAATTGACTTTCTCTAACTTCTCCATATGGGCTCATATTAGAGATCCGTTCAGACTATTGGAATTAGGGTGGCGAGTACTTCAATCTGAACCTGGTTCGAGATCAATCTAGCCACTTTGAATTTTTACAACTTATGAGCCCTCTTGGTCTCCTAACTTGTTTGTAGCCACCTAGATTAGGTATGATCTTTCTCATTTTTTCTTTGCATATCCCCAACATGTTTAGAATTCTAACACCCTCTTCCGACATCCACCCAAGTAATCGCTGAACCGGGGTAGACATGTGACGAGAGGATAATAATATGGTATTCAACCTCCTAGATGACCTTAAGGATGTGGAACCGATGGAAACACCAAAAACATACATTACACTGCATCATTCACATTCCCAGGAGGTAACTGAACCTTCCAAGGCCCTGTTCCCTGAGGGGGAACTAATTTTTGGCCACTTTGAGGCTAAGCTATGGGCTTGTAAGGGCAAGGTAGTGGATATAGACCCTATAGTCATGGGATAGCCTTGTCAAGGTAGTGGCTAAGGCCAAAACAACAAATTTCCCACATGTATCTCCAGTATCTTTGCCACATTTCCAGCCCCTGAGCCTAGGTCACTTCCCATAACTTCCTGTAACATCAGGAGAGGGTAAATAACATTAAAACAAACATATGAAATAAATCACATCAACCAAAACACATCTGACCTCTCCTAGCTGTTGGCTTGATGGGGCCTAGACCCAGGTTAAAAGTGAATGCACAATCCAACAAAACCCAGTATTACTGACCCTTTCAGCAACGATTTTCTTGTGTGAACTGAAGTCTCACTCGACGAAATATAGGCGGATGTTATATCTAGGCTTCTGCATCGAGAGGGATAGCGGATTGTGGCTTTAGGGCTCTTCCTTATTACCATATCTTCGCAGGTCATATCTATCAATACTATATGTGTGGTTCAACAAATTTGTTGAACTTGCTACAAACTGTGTGATCTTACTTAATTATTCATTAAACAAATTAAATAACCATAATCACGATTGCGCTATTCAATTACACATAAAAAAAACCTTTTCCAAAAAATACATTCATAAACAATAATTAAAAGCAAACACATCAATGTAACTCAGATATTTATCAACAATTCTTTTCATCAATAGCTATATCCTTCTCATACATTCAATTCTACCCTACGCACACAACTGCAGGGGTCTACACACATAGCTTTAGACTTCCTAAGGTCTTTGTGCACACACCTATAGGAGCCTTTCCTCTAACCCAGACACAGACCCAAAACAATATTACATCCAAATGCATCACATAATATATGTCATTTAAGATTACTTGCCTTCTTTACACATCTTACCTCTTTTACTTCTATCTAGACTCCTTATATAGGTTTTCATTTACAATATCCTAGTCCATAACCATGGGTGGGGTCCTACGTTCACAAAATATCCTATCCCATACATAATAAGGGGCTTTGACCCACCCCAAATCCCCTATGAATAAAAATAGACTCCTTGCTATGCTCCTCAATCTGTGGATTCTTTCCTTGCTGCTTTATTTGAGGGGATCCCATCTCCAGCAAGCCCCTACCACAAAACTATCACTCATCCTGAGTCACAAAGATGGTGTGTCATCGATCTTCACTTTGATTTCGCTCAAGACATCCTTCAACTGGGGAACTGCTTTGGTGCACTACTTTTCAAGCTCCCTAATATCTTTGAGTAGTTTCTATGTAACCTTCTTAGCTTCCTTCTACTCGAAGACTCTCTGTGTCATGAGTAGTGCCTTCAACTTCTTATTTGTATTTTGGGAGAATAAGTTGCTCTTAGCTTCCCATGGTTGCAGTCTATCTGTAAGCAGTTGCTCCTTTTTACGTAGCTCATCAACTTGCTCCTATAAGAATTTACCCTCGTCGATATGGGTAAGTCGTTGCATTGGTGCTAAGGTCTTATAAGTGACCTTAATCTGATCCATTTGTTCGAGATTCTCACGCACTTCAGCCTTTATATTTTTCACCTAAGGTTCCCCCTCTAGTGAGGCCCATACATCAAGAACTTCCCCAAAGATATGAACACACTCCTGTATGTGTGACTCAACCTCTTCAGACTCAGGGATATGAATTCCACGTAGATCCTCCTTGCCTTCCTCGGTGGTCAAATTGTAACATTCGTGGGCTTGTGCCAACTACGTAGCCTAGTCAAGCTGTACCAGAGTCCTCAGCTCCTTAGTTATTTGGAATACTCCCACTTTTAATCCTTAAAGAGCTTCATTAATACACTCTGAGCCATCAATGAAGCTATAGGTTAGTAAGAACCCATCTATCATCTCATCCCAATCTAAGGTTCCATGGTGCAGCTTGATTTCAAGATACCATTGTTGAGGTATCGTATCTGAGGAATGAAAGAACATATGCACCCATTTTGGATGAGGTTCGGTGCCCCAGGATTCATTCCAGCGAGCCAAGTGCTCCTGATGATCCTTCTGAACATCATATTGCTTGGAGATATTTGTATCTACATGACCAAATCTTAGTCTTGTTAACTTGAAAAACTCCTTTCGTCCTTCTAGACTTTCCCTGTGTGTGCCCCACTGTCGGGATGGAGTAGACCTCAATGTGAAGTCCAGAGCTTCGTATCTCTGGTCCTCAATCACCTTTTTCTCAAATTCCTCCAAAAACAAGAAAAAATTCCCCTTGCCATCATAAAAAGGTAAGTCACACTATTCTGATCTAACAAAATGCAAAGGTTTGGTAACTCTATTACAATGCTTAGTGGTTACTTCATGCAATCGATTCTGCCAATTCTCTATCTCTTCATCGGAATTTGAAACACATGAAATATCATGCTCCCAACATATTCTACCATCCGTGATAGAATTAATCCACTCTTTATCCTACATAGTAAGCTTATATATCTGATCAATCTCAACATCACCATACTCATGTTGCAAAGGCTTTGTATAGAACACACCTTCGGAAGGATCTAATGGCACAACAACTTGGCTACCATTCTTTACAAAGATCATCTGTCTCTTCTTTAGGTTGATTATAGAATCCATGTCATAAGACCAGTCAAATCTCAACAATGCAGGATATGGATTACTATAATCAACTATCTCAATCACTTAGAAGCCTCCCAACATGCCATTTCCATCAATATCTACACTAATTCCCTACAATAGCCCCATAGCTATGATCTTATGTTAATTTTCTATCCTCAGTTGAATTGGTGAACTTAGGCCTTCCCATCCACTCCCATGTCTGCTTTGGCAGAACATTGGTATTTTATCCTAGATCCAGAATGAATTGATCCATCTCATAATCTCCGATATCCACTAGCAACCATGTCTCCTGGTCGGTTCTCTTCTTGTTCTTGTATACTTTTTTTGTTGTGTGTTGTTCTAGTTGCAGCCTTCCCTTTCCAGAGCAGTTATCTCTCAACCCCTCCAACCCTTCTACTTCCCTCTGGTCCCTCAGCAATTTCATACACATCTACAAGAAGTACGCCAAGATGGACTGATTAGCTTCCTTTACATTGACATTCTCCTCAAGCTTATTCCTCAATGGAAAGAATTGTTTCTGCGGGGTAGGTGGTGAAGCTTTAGGAGTCATAAATGTCTTCCTTGCTTCCATGAATGTTTCTTTCTAGCACTACAAATTAAATCCAACATTCTTACCTTCATCTTTCCTTACCCAGGTCTCCATCATAGTATTTTTTCCTTTTGCGCGGTCTCCTCCGATATTGACACCACTGCACGATACTATGTTAACACTTGGATCTTCCTCGTACGGTTCAACCCTCATCAATTATATATTATAAGTTGGTTGTTGGTTGCTTTTATGATGAATTTTAGCTAAAAAAATGGGACAATATTCAATTTCATGACCAAATTTTTTAGAATACTTATTACTTACAGGAAGCTACAGTAATATTTTGGCAATCCCTTGCAAAATGTCTAGCCTATCTGCAATTGTAATATATCATCTGAACTCATCCACGACCTGCGCCTCCTCGTCGGCCACACCCTCGGCATAGGGAACCTCCTTGCGCAATCGAAGAACCCAAAGATTCATGACCTTCTACCTGCATTCAATATGCACCAGTATAGTTTTGCATCATCAGATCATAGCTCTTACAATGTTGCTCATCATGTCCCACCGAACTGCAAAAATTGCAGAACAATTCCTTCGACAATCTGATAAAATTTTCAAACATGTGACAATATCCCATGGAATTTTGGTCTACAACTTCGCGATAAGCTACACCATACATGGGGCCCTACACTTGACCATGTGCTCGATCCAAGCTTCAATGGGCTTGACATCCCAAAATTCAAATATTCTCTATAAACAGGGCACTTCTCTTTACAGTGACCATCTGCTTTACACTTGACACACCAAAATTCTGAATTTATATCACAACGAACCTCCTTTCCATTGTTTAGATCCTGGAGCACCATATGAAATATTTCCAACTAATTTTGAATATGTTGCACCCATATTCTTGTACTAACTATCGGCGAAGCCTCCAACTTCATCGCTATCTCCAATGCTTCCGCATAAGTAGAAATCTTATGTTGTGACAATGGAAATTTGAGATGAGGCATTGACACATCAATGAGCTATTCTCTATTATTTTCATCTGGGATATTGAAACTAATTTGACTCAACAATGTTTTAAATCGTTGATCTACCTCCCATACAGTCTCAGTAGCCACCTGCTTAATATCCTTGATCTTTGTGATACACTGAGACTACGACTTTGGTTTCTTGAATTCAGCATTAAGCACGACCTTTGTCTCAGCCAAAGAAGCATTTGCATTCGTCATAACATATTTCATGTACCAAGACAATTCTCTCTCTTGTAGTGTGGTAACCAACTGCGCTTTCTTCATGTTTTCATCTGTAACATTCTGCGAACTCCATATCACTTGTACCACAAACCAGAATAGTTCAGGATCATTTGTTCCCTTGAACACATGCATATTTGGGGGTTGGGCCATGGTGAATTGGGGAGGTGGAGGTAGAGGAAAAAAATGGGATGGAGTGATAATGGGGGTGGAAGGCTGGAGGATCTACACAGTGCTTTGGTGACTCTTAGATCATAGACTTTTTGAGGAAGCAGGGTTGATTTCTCTTTCTCCAAACCCAAATAACGAACTATATTCATTTTCAACGTACATTCCCTAGCTTGTCCTAAACCTTTTTCCTCTTTGTGTAGCACTAGGTTATCTTTCTTCACACATCAATTTAAGCACATATGTAGTATACCCTTTTCACACAATAGCATTCTAATCCAGAAATTTAGTGACTTCAGGTACTTGCCTCTAAGGCCTTTGAAGAACTTATGCTCTGATTTGTTATAAGGAAAAAAAATTTCGATCGTGGACAGAGTGATAAACCATCCAAGGATATTGTCTATCCAATAATAAACAAATCTTGTGATCTCGTTATGAGTCTTTTTTAGCATCTCAATCAGACATGGGGTACACGCAGTTAGCTATTTATTGACCTGACCCATCTACGCAGCTAGGCTTGATATCCACTCCTATAGTTCACTAGCAAAAAACACGAAAAATATCTCGTACTAATCTGTATAGATATACTTATGTGACTAGTGTTCAGTAGAGATGCATGGGTTTTTGTTTTCTTGCAGAACAAAATCACGTTATTTTAGACTTACCTAATCTTTGATCTCTTGATTCGATGGATTCCACTTCCAGTTATCCCTCAGTCAGATCATGGTCCCAACAATGGAACCATTTTTTGGATTGATGGGGCCTAGACCCAAGTTCAAAGTGTTTGTGCATTCCAACAAAAGCCACTATTACTGGCCCTTTCAGAAACGATATGCTTGCGTAGATTGAAGTCTCGCTCGAGGAAATATATGGGGATTCTAGAAGCAAGTTTCTGCATCAAGAGAGATAGAGGATTATAGATTTATGGCTTTTCCTTCTTACCAGATCTTCAAAGGTAAGATATATCAATAATATAGGCACAATTCGACACATCTATTGAACTTACTATGGACTGTGTGATCTTACTTAATCATACATTAAACGAAGTAAATAACCATAATCATGATTTTTTTATTCAATTACAGATAAAAAACACTTATTCAACATAGAAATTCATAAACAATAAGTAAAATCAAACACATCAATGTAACTCAGATATTTCTCAACAATTATTTTCATGAATAGCTAGATCCTTCTCATACATTAAGTTCCACCCTACGCACACATCTGCAGGGGTCTGAGCACACAACTACATACTTCCTAAGGTCTCCATGCACACATCTGTAGGATCATTTCCTCTAACCGAAACATAGACCCAAAACAATCTTGCATCCAAATGCATCTCATAAGATCTATCATTTAATCTTAATTTCCTTATTTACATATCTTACCTCTTTTAATTATATCTAGACTCCTTATATGGGTTTGGCATTTACAATACCCAACGTTCACAAAATATCCCATATCATTACATAATAAGGGGATTTGATCCACTCCAAAGCCCCTATGAATCAAAATAGACTTCACACTACACTCCTTAATCTACAAAGTATTTCCTTTCTGCTTTCTCCGAGGGGATCCCATCTCAAACACGAGGCATGATAGGAATTTTGTCAAACATGTCACAAACATAGTATCTATAGGTATAAAAAACAGATTTAAGTAAAGGGGTCTCTTTCTTATCTGAGTATGGCTAAGAAGCATTTCTCTGCTACATTATAAGCTATCATAAAATCAATTTTATCATAGATATATTGTGAATTCATTTACAAGTAAAAACATGGAGAGATCCATACCTCATCAATGTCACAATACATACTTGTAACCAAAATAAACCAAAAAAAATACCATGGATATATTAACAACAGAATCCATATTTATACCAGTGCATATACACATCAAATACCAAGGAAATGAACATTTCATTAATGAGTGTAAAAACCAACTCAGAATGGGACTTGTACATTCCACCTAACCATAGATATGGCTAAGGAAAATCTCACTTCATCCAGTCACCCCCATGCCATATTCCAAGCATGAGCGTGGAACTTTATCAAACACATCAATCAACACCAAACCAGGGTTGTAGAGACTGAACAATCTCAACCCCAAACTAGTCATTCCACCTCACGGTCAGACATCAATAACCATCATAGATTGGTCTCCATCCAATCTTCTTTAGGGATCCCGAGTGTTTGTTCCAACCAAGGCATCCAATACTAGTAACTCAACCCAAAATGTTACAGGGCTTCCAGAGCGTTTGTCCAACCAGGGCTTCTAGGACTAGTAACTCAACCCACCTAGGGCTTCCAGAGAATTTGTCCATCCAAGGCTTCCAAGACTAGTAGCTCAACCTACAGTTATCTTCTAGGATTTTAGAGCATTTTTCCGACCAAGGCTTCTAGGAACTAATAACTCAACCCAACAACTAAAGGACTCATGAGAACCAACCAGAAAATAATCAATGGAAATAAACCCACAATACCATGGTTGTCCAAGAATGGCAAGGCTAGGAAAATCCACATGCGTATCCATGCATGCCAAAACTAGTGAGGAAAACATACATGAAACTCGATACCTGTAGTCAATCTCACTCTAGGTACTGATCCCGATGTCCACCTATGTTTTCCTATGCTTCCTTTGCTTTCTTTCTCCAAATCACCAAGTATCCACACTCTCCAAGAGTGCTCCAATAAAACTCTAAGTATCCAAGAGTATCAGAGAGAGAGAGAGAGAGAATAATAAGAGCTCCGAATCTAAATTGACCAAGACTTTCCCATTGATCCTTAGAAGCCTTTTTATTAATGAGGCCTCTATATTCTTCATTTTCCATTATTTTCCCTCATTTTCCTCCTCACATGCAATGTGTGACCTTTTGCCTTCCATTTCTCGTATTTTCCATTAGTTTCATAAATAAAATACCAATTAATTCTATTTTTCCTTTCCAAAGCCTTTTCCTTATCCTTTTCCAATTTCCTTAGCCATATTAACCGAAACTGACATCCAATAGGATGTTTTTCCCACCATTCAACTTGGAATATGTGTCCCATCGACCATGGTATTATATACATTTTTACATGAATGTTTTTACTAGGGCTGTTACAGAACCCTCCCCCTTAAGGGAACACTATCCTCGGTGTTAAATCACATCTATAAACAGAAAACAAAACATACTGCCTATGGAGCTTCATAAAACAACTTGTTGCAGTATTTATAATGAACATTGATGAACATGACAATCATAACATTTCCTGGAGCTT
The DNA here is from genome assembly GCA_034641835.2 of Pinus albicaulis. Lineage (NCBI taxonomy): Eukaryota > Viridiplantae > Streptophyta > Pinopsida > Pinales > Pinaceae > Pinus > Pinus albicaulis. The sequence goes on along the minus strand of CM076577.1, from coordinate 148,622,755 downwards.
TATAGCATAGATCATTATGGTATTTACAATAACAACCAGCTCGATACAATATTTACAATAATATATATATATATAAACATTTGATCAACCAAAAAATAAAAGGGTACAATGCTCATATCAACAAAAAGGGAATCCATAGGCTCACACCTCAACCTTAAAATTAATTATAGGATTCACCTCCTTTCCACGAAGTCCATAATCCACTGTCAAAGTCAAATTTCCATCCAATGTCCAACACTACAGTCCTATGTTGCTACACCCTCAGTGAACAGTTACCGGCCCATTGTTCTAGGGCCCACTCCCAATGTGCATTTGATTCCGTCTAGCAATGCTAATGACCAAAACAAATATACCTCGACCTTCCCTTCTCTACTACATAGTCCCCCAGGCAATTAGGTCACCCCTTCCGTCTAGTCACTCACCTTCTAGGTTCTGTTGGAACCCCCATCTCGGGTAGTCCATCCCTTGGCAAGGCTTCCTCACATCAAAAGTTAGAAAAAACAAGGTAGATACCTACCTAAAAACCATCATACTGGTCATAGCATAGTTATGTAAATCAATGGATACTATTGGGCACCAGTGTCCCACAATGGCCCTGCTCTTGAAATAATTTACCAACAATATCTGATGCCTATTTCAATTCCTTTTATGGACGTAGATAGTTCTTGCAATAGGTTTAAACCACCCAACCATGCATTTCCATGCTTCCTGTACAAAGCACATAACTACCATTAGATTCAAAATAAATTGAAATAAACTCAAATCATACCTCATTGGTAGCTCATCAACAAGGTACACTTGTAGTTCTGCTCACTTCCTATCACAACAAGTCAAACCACTTGTTTGATCAAATCATCATGTATAAACATATCACATCTAGTTAGCTGAAAATGCAACCATCATAAAGCAAAATCATGAATCACATGAAATCACCATAAACCATTATCATAAATCACATGTAACCATCATAATTCAGAATCATATATCTCATGCATAAAATAACTGAAGTAAAATATCGATACTTATCGTTCATCATTCCTTACTTTTTCCTTTATTCTTTTTGTACACACGTTGGATCGTTTGCCACACCTGACAAGCAAATAGCGCATTCTCCTCAACCATGAACACATACACACAATGCAGAACACGTAAATACACACAAGGTGTACAACACCATACAATACATACACCCATGCCCAGTGTACAACAAAACAAAATATATACACCTATACCCAGTGTCCAACACAATACATGTACATACACATACATCTAGAGTACAATACAATACAATGCATATGCCTACACCGACATAAAATACATACACCTACACCTAGTGTACAACACAACACAATACATATACATACATATACGTACATAGAGTACAACGTGACGAATACACACATCATGATACAACGATTACACCATGCACATACATAGTACTACATGCTCGCAACACATGTACGACATTCACACACTAACACATGTATACCAATACCATATGCACAACATGTAAAAAATACCATTTGTACACAACACTACCCACACAACATGTGCATAGCATCACATGTACATTACACCACCTCCACAACGTGTACATAGTGCCAAATGTATATTGTACCACCTGTACAATGTGTACACAATACCACATGTACACAACACCACATGCATGACATGTACATGACACCATATTTACATAGAACCACATGCACGACATGTACATGACACTGCCTGCACATAACACCACATGTACAACCTGTACACAACACCATATGCACACAACACCATGTGTACAATCATGCACCCAACACCAGATGCACATAGCACCATAAGTATATCATGCACACAACACCATATGTACATAGAACTACATATGCAACATTTACATAGCACCATACGTACACAACACCACATATCCAACATGCACATCACACCATATTCACATGCCACCACAGAGCCAACATGCGAATAGTACGATACATACACAACACTGGATATCCAACATGTACATAGAGCCATCTATACCTAGCACTGCATATAAAATATACACACAACATCATATATACAAAATGCATACAACTTCATATGCACACAATATTACATATGCAACATTACACATAACCATAGGTACAATCACTGGATATATGACATGCACAACATATACACAACAATAGAACTATACTTCCATAGACCAGACAATGACCTCAGAAGAAACCTTTCTTCTAGTGTATTTTCAATGTCCATGCTTATCCTAGCATGCCACCTATCACACTAATTTCACATCATTGGTGTACCTCTGTAATATCCCAAAAGGGAAAATGTAGTAATACTGAAACACAATATAATAACTGCAACAAAGTAAACAATAAATCTAAATACACATCAGAATGCACAGAAATAGCTGAGCCATTTTATTATATAGGAGGTGGAAAACCAAGTACAATAGTGCTCAAAATATGAGACACTCAAGCCAAAGGGATGGCCTGGAATAACTCTACAATGATCCCACAAGAGGGACTGCGTAACTCCTGAACTGCTGGAAGGGAAACTGCATTGTCCCTATTGCAACTGTTGGGACTGCAACTGCTCGAAAGATATAAAGTCATATATAGGCAGAATGGGAGCTCCGATGATGTTGAAAATGTATATCAAGGCTCAACGATGGATTCCCAAGATAACCCAAATTTTTTTTCTCAAATCTGTCAATATAAGAAAACCACCTCTTAAGGCTCCACATATATGTTGTTGGGAATGCAGATCTGAAGATAGATCTGATGATATGATGGTTGCAATGATGCACAATTAGATCTATGAAAGAAGGGTTGATCCCTTCTCTAGATCCTTGGGCTAAAAGCTCAAGATCTAGCTCCTCTAATCTCCTCATTGAAAATAGCAGCTGGATGAACAACAACTTTAGAAAAATGCACTGTTACAGAGGGAGGCTCAATAGCCTGCTACTAGATATGTCAAATCATCTCCTGATGATGGAAACAATAGATCCAATGTGAGGAGATGATCCCTCACAGGATTTCCAGCTAAAATACTAGAAACTTCCTTCCTCCAATAGATCTACAGGACTGGACTGCGCAATCCTTGAAGGGACTACTGCTGCATGGAGGTAAAACCCAATGGCCTGAATGTCGAATATAGATCTGCTGCTTCTGAAAGGCTGAATGTGAAGAACAAAGTGGTAGGATGAATCCTCCACTGGTTTCCTAGATGAATTCTAGAAACAACCTCCTGAAGATGGCACCAATGCCTGATAAGGAATGAAAAACAACCCTCTTTCAAGAGCTACTCAATGAAAGAGGTGGGATTCCCTCTTAGGAACACCCTGTGCTAAATAATACTACAAACTCTGCTAAACAGCCTAATCATGCATAGAAATTTCCTAAGACAAATCTAGATCTAAAGAGATCAACAAATGAATAATCCAAATCACGCCTTCCATTGTGCCTTCACCTTCATTATATACATGAGCCTTCCATAGCCTAGGCCCACTCCAAAAATGCGTTGTACATGTGGACATAGTCTCCGTGTTTGACTGCGATGTTGCTTCATGTCCTCCATCATGTTCACATGGGGTGATCACCCTCTCCGTCATGTGTGAATTAAATTCATCACTTCCTCCACTAACTTATCATAAGTTCTTTATGATCTTCTTTAAATGCACCATGATCTCAGTTGACCATATCAAAGATCCTCATGATTTTATATTTAAGATCCATGATCTTATTTGACTATTTCATCCTCCATAATCTATCTCATAAATGATACATGATCTCCATTAATGGAGTTGCTCCACTACTCCGTGATTTTAGATATATGCTTAATTAATCCACATTCACACACAACAAATGGATATTTATTCATAATGAGGATTATGGGTCCCTCCACCCTTTTATATACTTAATTAATTAAGTTTATTGATAACTCTAATATTCCAAATATCATATGAAAATTTGGGAGTATTATAGTCCTCCCCGAAAAATTTTTGTGTGTCCTCAAGCAGCTGAAAAAGTAGATGCTAAAGCAATCTGTCCCCCTCCAAATGACATCCACACAAGGAAGGTCTCCCCATTTGATACAATGAGTTATGTATGCCCAACAACAAATTTGCCTCTGTAGAATGTCTAGAGAGATTTCTAACTATGTATCTAGATGCCCCTCATCAACCATAAAGCTCCAAGCGACAACCATAAGTTGTCCAACATTCTCCACAATACATGAAATGTATAAAGATAGATCGTTCTCCTCATAAGAGAAAGACTCCAACTCAGAAAGTATACCTCCATCCCATGCTACATGAAATAAAGTGAGGCTTTTAATGCCTCCATCCTTAGCCCTGTTGGCCTTGTTGGATCTAAGCATCATCCCAACATTGTACAAAAGAAGAAGTGGAGATATTGTTGGAAAAATAATTTGAGATATAAGTAAGCAAGTGCTTTAATCCAGGACTGTTTGTTGAACATATTTTGAAATTTATAGAATTCCATACGCGGCTTTTATGAAAACCAACTCGTGTATACCACGCGTTGTATCATCAATAAACTAGCAATTTATTGATATAATGTTATGAATTGAAAAAGATTTTTAGGAAAAATCTTTAACTCCGGCTTTATCAAATATGCATCCGTTATATAATCGCAAGGTTAGAAATAGAAAAGGGTGAACAATAGTATAAATTATCACACAAATGAAACACACATGAACACCAGTATTTAAGGTGGAAACCCAATTCGGGAGAAAACCACTGCTGCTTTCGTCTTTATCTTCAATATTTATTATATGTAAAACTGTTTACAATATTATACTGATGCAGACTCATATGAGTACGCAGGCATCTACCTGTAGAAGGCTACTACCTTCTCTCGTTTTCCAGTTGCTACTGGAAGGGAGCTACAACCCCTTTTCTTCTCGTTTACTAGCCACTCCTATAGGGGAGCTTCAACCCCCTGAATAGAACACCAGCTTCTACTGGTAAGAAGCTTCTACTTCCATACTGAAGGCCTCAACCCTCATAATCACTACAGACCATGTTTCATAAATTTTCATACTGGATCAAACATCATCAAAAGAACTCTTCATAAACACCAACAATCATAAAATTTACCCAATACTTCAATCAGAATAGTGAGACCACTGTAACCAAAACTCAGAAATAACCCAGACTTTAGAATAAATATGTAGATACAAACTCAACCCTAAACATTCATCAAATCAAAATGCATACGCTACTTCGCTTCACTAAACCCACGTATATATGCGCTTTCCTTCATACCAACCTGCGTATAGCTCTATGAATATTGTTTTTCAGAATGTAATCAGTCTCAGATCCAGATCTGAGGCTTTCAATCAGATATCTTTAGAAATGTAGAACCCTTCATCAGTTAGTCACCATCAACCATGTTTATTCTCCCATTGATTATATTTGTACATAATCAACTTAACAACATATACAGTGTTCAAACAACCCAGATCTTCAAGAAGACTTCATTGATAAACAACAGACAAATAGCAGGAATCACAGAAAAACATCTACAATAAGCTTCAGAAAACCCTAAACTTCCATATGCGCTTTTTCTGAAGAAAACCCGCGTATATATGTGCTTTTACTGAGACGAACTAGCGTATAGATCTGTAAATGTAAACTTTTCAAAATGAACCAGATTCATAGAACTTACCTAGATTTCTTCATTTGTCTTTAGAAAACTTGCGCCAGGTCATAGATCTAATCATTTCTTCAATGGATGACACAAGAGCATAATCATTTCAGCTCTAGAGATCCTGAACCATCATTGTATCCATGGGTGCATCATAGATTCAGATCTATCAATTAAAACATAGTTCATCCCATGCAGATATACCTTAGAGAAAATTATTCATTAACAACCCTTACTCATGCACACTTTGCACTATGATCTTCTTCTCCTTATATAGATTTAGCCTTTACCAATATCATGAGTCAAAACCACACAACTGCTGATGGTATTCTTAGACAGAATCAAATAGACAATAAAACACTCAATACTATGGGCTAATACCATGGTAATTCCCCTTGGTATCATAAATTTAGAGCGTAAGAGTTATACACAACTTGGATCGTCCTTATCCACGTGTATACGCGACTTATCGTAATAAAAACTGTGTATATACTTATCCTGAATGTATGCGTGGGTTTCCTTCATAAAAGTAGCGTATGCATTGCATCCATACGTGGGTTTCCTTCATCAAACCTATGTATACATTGTGACATCTTGTATTTTTCATTTCTCTGGCACTTATTGGAATTCCTTTCTTTGTCACATCTGAACTGACCTATAGAATCATCATTTTTACATCTTTAACAAAGAGGTTGCTATCAAAATGGAAAATCATTAAGAGGTTTCCATCAAGTACAACATTATAAAGTAGGTTGGCATCAAGGACAACATATAGCATCATATTGCCAACAATCTCCCCTTTTGGACTTGATGGAAACCATGATGGTGTTTGATCACCACAAAAAGTATGTATGTTAAACATAACCATTATTCAAACACCAAGATGCTCTCCCCCTTTGAAATCAAGGGAAAAGGGTGGATCAATACCAAAACAAGCTTTTGTTTCCCTTGTAGAAAGAAGAGCTCTGTAGATCTAATGTGCACTGAAATTACCATGCTCCCCCTGAGTTTATGCTGAATCTTCAGACATATTTTTCAATGAAGTACATGACTCTATAACTCAACCTAGTATGACCTTTCCTATCACCAAGGACTCATACATACATCAATGATCCAACCAAGTGGAATTACATATTTGACTCAACTACCCAACCAAGTGGGTTTACAAATTTGAATAAGTCCTTACATGAATCAATATAACAATTTTACATCATAGGTCTCAACATGACTTTTTCATTAAATTACAGATATGAATTTTTATAACCAAAACCAAAGAATCTCAAACATGAGATCATAACACAACAACCAATCATAATGCAAAAAATGCATCCTTTTCCACAAGACAAGTGCTCCCCCTTAGCTTGTGCATCCTGAACATCTTCAACAGAAAATCATCAAAGCATCTTCATCAAGGATAAAAATTACAGAGAATAATACAGAAAGATGAGTACTGGAACAACAACAGAGATTACCCAACAGTACCACAACTATTCTGAAACGTTGACCCAGAGAATTTCTGTCAGCAAGACCCATACATGGTTTTATGCATATAAACTCGCGTATATACGCGATTCGCCTTTATGAAATCTGCGTACTGAATTTAATCTTCTGAAATCAAGCAGATCTGGTCTGAGAGGCAAAGACAACTCCCAGCTCTGTCGGAGATATTTGAATGCTTCCCTGGGAAGAGGTTTAGTAAATATATCACCAACTTGTTCTTTGGAGGGAACATACTCCAATTTAACCTTTTGTTCAAGCACTTGTTCACGTAAGAAGTGATACTTGATAGGAATGTGCTTCGTCTTGGAATGCATAACATGATTATTTGAGATACTGATGGCACTTGTATCATCACACAAAATGGATATGGGAGGTGAACATTTGATTTGAATGTCTTGTAAAGTCTGCATCATCTAAAGTAGTTGTGTGCAACATGATGCGGCAGCCACATATTCTACTTCTGCTGTAGATAAGGCAATAGAACTTTGTTTCTTGCTGAACCAAGATACTAATCGGGACCCCATATAGAATGCACCACCACTATTGTTTTTTTGATCATCAAAATTTCCAGCCCAATATGCATCTGTGTAAGCATGATAAGTGAGAGCAGCATTATTTGGGTACCATAGACCAAAATCTTGAGTCCCTTGTAGATATTTAAATATTATTTTTACAGCCTGAAGGTGTGACTCTTTTGGATTAGCTTGGAATTGTCCAACTATCCCAACTGCATGCATAATGTCTGGTCTTGTCCTCGTTAGATAAAGCAGACTTCTAATCATGGATCTGTATTATGGTTGATTCACCATGGGATAATCATCATGAGAACTGAGGTTACACCCAGTTGCCATTGGTGTACTTACAGATTTGCAGTCTTCCATCCCATACTTCTTCAAAATTTGCTTAAGATATTTTTCTTGAGATAAAATTATGCCATCTGTTGCTTGTTGCACTTGTAGGCCAAGAAACAATGTTAGTTCCCCAAGTAAAGACATTTCAAATTCTTGTTGCATAACATAAGAAAATTTCTGACTCATGGACTCTTCGTTACTTCCAAAAATGATGTCATCAACATATACTACTATAATCAATAGTTTATCATTTTCAGTTTTTGTGTATAAGCTGCTATCAGCAGATCCCTTTAAAAAACCTTGTTTATGAAGATATTTGTCAAGATGATAGTACCATGCCCTTGGAGCTTGTTTGAGACCATATAAAGACTTTTTAAGTTTACAAAAAAGTTTTTCATCATTGCCCAAAATGAATACTTCTGGTTGTTCTATATAAACTTCTTCTAGATCACCATTGAGGAAAGAAGATTTAACATCCATTTGATAAAATTTGAATTTTTGAAAGCTTGAAAAAGCAAGAAACATTCTTATGGCTTCAAGTCTAGCTACAGGAGAAAATGTTTCTTCAAAGTCAATACCTTCTTGTTGAGCATACCCTTTACAAATAATTTTGGCTTTGTTTCTAATAACATCTCCATTTTCATTTAACTTGTTTTTGAATATCCATTTTGTTCCAATAACATTTTTATCATGAGGTCTTGGAACTAATTCCCAAGTATGATTCTTTTCAATTTGATCAAGTTCTTCATTCATGGCTTGAACCGAACATTCATCTTTTCTAGCTTGATTGACATTCTGTGGTTCAATAGTGGATAGAAATGCCAGATAGCTAGGAGATCCTACAAGAGTTCTTCTTACTTGGACACTTGATCCCTTTTCTCCCAAAATTTGAGATTCTGGATGATTCTTTTGAACATACCTGGATGGAGCCTTTTTAGATAGATCTTCTTCTGTTGCTTCATTGGGTTCACCTTCTATATTGTTGCTATTTGATGCAGGAAGATATACATCACCATCATCTTCATTTGTTGTTGGTATTTCCCCTTTTGGAGCTGAGAGAGACTCATCAATTACAACATCAATGCATTCAAAAATATTCCGAAGTCTTTTATTGTAACATTTATATGCTTTACTTCTAGAAGAGTAACCAAGAAATATTCCTTCATCTACTATAGGTTCAAAGTTACCAAGTTTTTCATCCTTGTTCTTGATAAAACAAATGCATCCAAAAACTCTAAAATGCTTTACAGTGGGAAGATTACCATACCGGATCTCATATAGAGTTTTATCATTGTTCACATGAACATGTGCCTTGTTAAGAATATTTATAGCAGTATGTGTTGCTTCTCCCCAAAAAGTGTCAGGTGTTCCAGATTCATCAAGCATAGCTCGAGCCATTTGTTGAACTATTCTATTCATTCTTTCTGCCATGCCATTTTGTTGTGGGGTACCAGCTACAAAAAATTGTCTTTTTATGCCATGTTGTTCATAGAAATCAAAGAATTCATCTTATATATATTCACCTCCTCGGTCAGATCTAAGACATTTTATTTTTAGATCTAATTCATTCTCAACCAGGGCTTTCAAGATCTGAAAATTTTCAAATGCTTCATCTTTGTGTTTTAGCAACCCAATCCAACACATTCTAGAGAAATCATCAATAAACAAAATACATTATTGTTCTCCACGGGGTGAATTTTTCCTCATAGGTCCACATAGGTCGGTATGAATTAGTTCAAGAGGCTTACTTGCTGATCCTTCTTTGGCATTGAATTGAACTCTAGTTTGTTTACCGAATTGGCAAGATTTGCATATGGTACTTTCAGGCAGAGTAATGTTGGGAAGATCACGAACAACTTTGAGTCTGCTAGATTTGCTGATTTGAGAGAAGCTCAAATGCCCCAATATTCTGTGCCATAACCAATTTTCTAAATATTTACCCAAGTAATATTGTTCTTTACAACTTTTCAATACATACAAATTTCTTGGTGTTCTAGTTCCTTTTATTATTGTTTTTCCTGTGTTAAGTTCACGTACCACACATTACTGTGAGCTAAAGACAACTTTAGTTCCTTGATCACACATTTGACTTAAACTTAACAAGTTATGTTTTAATCCATCCACATACATAACATTGTTAGCTTTCACTTTTTCCTTTAGAAAAACAAAACCTTTTCCCTTAATTCTAAGAGGAGTATCATTTCCAAATGCGACCTTCTTTTCTTTTTCTAGAGAATTGTATGCAAGAATTTTATTTCTGTCACCCGTCATGTGTTTTGAGCATCCGCTATCAATGTACCATTGATTTTATTCTCCTTCTGCAAATAAAGCTATGCCACGGTTCTCAACCTGTAAGTTCTTCTTTCTCCATACCTTGGAACTTGAAGGTATATGCTCTTTTGGTTAAACTTTTCTCCTGCATTCAGATTCTTCATGATCAAAGTTATTGCAATAAGCACATTCAATTTCATTTTGAAGAGGAGAAAATTTGTTATACTTATTCTTCTTTATTCCGGTCTCATTTCTTTGCTTTCTTGCTTCTCTGGTCATGATGGTTTTGTATGCAACACAATGAACAACTTTATGACCAAAATTATGACATGAGAAACATGGTCCATTAAAGAATAAATTTCTGTGATCATGTAACCTTCTATTTGTATTTACCTATTGATTGATATTTCTCTAAAAGATATTTTTGTTATTGCTATTTGTATTAAGGTGGTCATGCTTTACTTGTAAAGTTTCTTTGTTCCCTTGCTGAGTGACAGAATGTTGTAGGCTGGCTGTAGCTACATTTAGATAGTTTGGTGCTGAAGACTAAGAGGATTCTCTGACATATCCAAGACCTGTATTTAAAAGAGGAGAACGTTCTACCTTGATAATTTCATCTAAGGTTTCAAATCCTTTAGCAAATCTAAGATTCAAAGTTTTCACTTTCTCAATTTCTTTTCTTAGACTTACTATTTCACATTCTAATTTCTCATTGTGTTTCTCCTTTTCTACAAGCTGATTCTTTAGGGTTTCTATGGATATTTTGTTTTCTTCCAAACATATTTTGAGTTTATTGATTTCTTCAAGAAAATAATTATCTTCTAGGGCATCCATAAAGGTATCCTTAGCCTCACTCGAATTTTTTTCAAATGGCATGAGAAGTCTAACATCTTGATTGGATTCTCCTTCTTCACTATTTGATAACCCGTCACTATCTTCATGAGTATAATAAATTTTTCTATTGATACACCAATTCTCATTTCATTTTTCTACTTCCTTTCCTTTTTCATGAATTTCCTTATGAGGACATTTTGCAGCATAATGACAAACTCTTCCACAAGAAAAACATTTAAAAGGAAACTTACCTCTGAACCTTCCAGTGCCAAGTTGAAGCTTCTTTAAAAAATTTACCTCATATTCTTCTAAAATATACCTAGATCCTTCTGTTTCGTGTACTTCTTTTCCTTTTGTAGCAGATCTAAAGACAAATTCTTTGACTTCAGATGGACCTCATTTTGTCATTTCACAAGTAGTTAGAATACCATGAAGTTGAACAATAGTAAGAGTTTGTAGACCCTGCTTCTCTTCAATGGCAGACACTTTTGACTCAAATTTGGAAGTTAGAGATCTTAAAACCGTTTCTACTAGAGTAGTGTCAGTTATGGTTTCACCCAAATTTCTCATATGATTTACAATATCATCCAGATGTAAAAAGAAACTGGCAATGCTTTCCTCACTATGCATCCTAAGATTTTCATATTGAATTCTGAGAGTTTGGAGTTTAGAACTTTTTACCTTTGTATCACCTTGATAGCTTAGAATGATTTTTTCCCATATCTCCTTTGCTGTATTCAACTGCATGACTTTGACAAATTCTGATTCAGTCAGACTCCCCAATAATGCATTGACTACCTTTGCATTAGTTTCATAGTTCTTTCTTATCGTTTCATCTATTGGAACTAAGGTTGGATATTGATAACCTCCTTCAACTATAGCCCATACATCTGCTCCAAGAGACTGAAGATAGAATCTTATCCTTGTCTTCCATAAGATTAAATTGTTTCCATTGAAGAGAGGAGGCCTGATAGATGTTTTCCCATATTGATTGCTCATCTTGGCTAATCTTCCTGATAGCAGCTAAGCTTCTTCAGAAGGACCGACTCTGACACCAATTGTTGGAAAAATACTGAGAGGGGAGGGGGGGGGGGGGGGGGGTGAATCGGTATTTCGAGCTTGCTAAACATATTGTAAATTTTTCTTTTACAGAATTCCATACGCGGTTTTTATGAAACCAACTTGCGTATACATGTGCAAATACTGAAGGAAACTAGCGTATACTGATATAATGTTACAGATTAGAAATTTTTTTTAGGAAAAATCTTTAACTCAGTTTATTAGTCATGCATATATTATATAATCAATAAATATGTGCAGTAATAGTAGTATAAATCATCACACAAATGAAACACACATGAACACCAGTATTTAAGGTGGAAACCCAATTTGGGAGAAAACCACCGTTGCTATCATCTCTATCTTCAATATTTATTATATGGAAAACTGTTTACAATATTGTACTGATGCAGACTCATATGAGTATGCAGGCATCTACCTGTAGAAGGCTACTACCTTCTCTCGTTTTCCAGCTGCTACTAGAAAGGAGCTACAACCCCCTTTCTTCTCGTTTACCAGCCACTCCTGGAGGGGAGCTTCAATCCCCTGAACAGAACACCAGCTCCTACTGGTAGGAAGCTTCTACTTCCATACTAAAGGTTTCAACCCTCAGAATCACTGCAGACCACGTTTCATAAATTTTCATACTGGATCAAACAACATCAACACAACTCTTCATAAACATCAACAATCATAAACTTTACCCAATACTTCAATCAGAACAGTGGGACCACTGTAACCAGAACTTAGAAATAACCCAGACTTCAGAATAAATATGCAGATACAAACTCAACCCTGAACATTCATCAACTCAAAATGCATAGGCTACTTCGCTTCACTGAACCCGCGTATATATGTGCTTTCCTTCATACCAGCCTGCGTATAGCTTTGTGAATACTGTTTTTCAGAATGTAATCAGTCTCAGATCCTGATTTGAGGCTTTCAGTCAGATATCTTTAGAAATACAGAACCCTTCATCAGTTAGTTGCCATCAACCATGTTTATTCTCTCATTGATCAGATTTGTACATAATCAACTTACCAGCATATATAGTATTCAAACAACCTTGATCTTTAAGAAGACTTCATTGACAGATAGCAGACAAATAGAAGGAATCACAAAAAAACATCTGCAATAAGCTTCAGAAAACCTAAACTTCCAAACGTGTTTTTTCTGAAGCAAACCCACGTATATACGCGCTTTTACTGAGAAAAACTAGCGTATAGATCTGTAAATGTAAACTTTTCAGAATGAACCAGATCCATAGAACTTACCCCGATTTCTTCATTTTTCTTCAGCAAACTTGCGCCAGGTCATATATCTAATCATTTCTTCAAGGGATCACACAAGAGCATAGTCATTTTAGATCTAGAGATCCTAAACCATCATTGTATCCATGGGTGCATCATAGATTCAGTTCTATCAATTAAAATAGAGTTCATCCCATGTAGATATACCTCAGAGAAAATTATTCATTAACAACCCTTACTCATGCAAACTTTGCACTATGATCTTCTTCTCCTTATATAGATTCAGCCTCTACCAATATCATGAGTCAAAACCACACAAATGCTAATGGTATTCTTGGGCGGAATCAAATAGACAATACAACGCTCATTACTGTGGGCTAATACCATGGTAATGGCCCTTGGTATCCTAAATTTAGAGCATAAAAGGCATACGCGACTTGGATCGTTCTTATCCGCGTGTATACGCGACTTATTGTCATAAAAACTACGTATATACTTATCCTGAATGTATACACGGGTTACCTTCATAAAAGTAGCATATGCATTGCATCAATACGCGGGTTGCCTTCATCAAACCTACATATACACTGTGACATCTTATATTTTTCATTTCTCTGGCACTTACTGGAATTCCTTTCTCTGTCACATCTGAACTGACCTATAGAATCATCATCTTTACATCTTTAACAAATAGGTTGCTATCAAAATGAAAACTCATCAAGAGGTTTCCATCAAGTACAAAATCATCAAGTAGGTTGCCATCAAGGACAACATATTGCATCATATTTCCAATAGATATATTGGTAGACAAAGATGTCAAACCATACTCTCCCAATAGTAGCTAACGTAGCAATGCTCCCTGCTGCCACACCACACCATAAAGATACCAAGTATGGTGTCCATACTCTCCAAGTAAGAGCCATCGGAGGAGTGCCTCTTGCTTCCATCCTCCAATACCATCTTAAAAAGTAGGGGAGTATGTAGGACCAAAGTAACCGAATAAAATCCATAGCAACAAGATCTCTTGCTTCCTCTTCACATTATCATGAAGTAATAACAACATGCTGAACGACATATGAAATGTCACATCATCCCAATACAAACAAACTCCATTATTACATATCATGAGAGTATTATGCCATATTAAAAACAATACAAAACACATAAACATTGGAGATGTCATGTGATGGCCAAAATCTCTCAACCAAAATAAACATGCCTTCTTCTGCTTCATTCTATCATTTATACACTAGGCATGATTCAAGGAAATATGAGCCATTGGGTGGTAACCATACTCACCCAAGAGCAGCCAGCATAACCATGCCTCCTTCTTCATTACATGAATTCTTTTCAGGGCATGGATCAAAGAAATAGGAGCCTTTGGGTAGTAACCAAACTCACCCAAGAGCAACCAACGTAACCAAGCTTGCTAGCCCATGTCATACATATGCAAGTGATCATGCAACCCCTTGCTTATCATTCTCACCCACTCATCCCAATGTGGATGATGAATGATGTACTACAAAAACATGGTATCCTCCCTTTGTAGAATACCATCCTTCCCAAACTGTTGAATAACTTTGCACTCCATGAGATGTTGAAGTGCACCTCCAATGAGATCTCTTAATGAGACCTTATTTTCATCAATGGCCCTCCAAAACTAGTGAGGTTTTGGATCTGCTGCAGGTAGAAGTCCCTCTTTGAGCTGTGAGATGCTCATTGAGAAAGTGTCATCAAGAAAGGAGAAAATATTTCTCATCTCAAGATGTCTACCATTTATCATATTTACCTCCATTGCTTCATGAGTGAATCTACCTTCATATTGCTCCAAGAATGATGGGGCCTATTCATTTTCACAGCTACTAAGTGACAATGCCATAGATCTGCATGGTAATACATGTGTTGTCTCAAAGCAAGGCACAATACTAATCTCATAACCAATTATTGTACATAGGATCATGCTCATCCCATTTTCTGAAACTCTACACTTCAACTCAAAGGGTTGAATGTAGCTCAACAATGATGAACTGGGATAGTTCTTAATCTCCTCTTTTATTAGATAAAGGGTCCTCTGCACTGTGATATGTTGCTACTTCAGATCAGCATTTTGTTCTAACCCTTGGTTATGCATTGGCCTTGATGGAATGTCCCCATAAGTTTCAATAAGATCTACTGAAACAATATGTGATGAAGATGTATGCATACCTTGGATCAACTGATAGTGGGACCTCTTGCAAGAACACAGGAGTTCCTCCGACTGGGACAATGGTGTCTCCAACTGCTGGTAAGAGTGATGGCTGCTCTTCTATCAATGTACCAGCGCTGGAATCTTCCTCCTCTTCCTCATGCATCTCCTGAATCATGCATGAGAATCTATATGTCAAGATCTCAAGAATATATTGCAAATATTCAAGTGCCTCTTCTCCAAATACAAGTACTTCTGCAGCTGGTGGTGAATGTAGTGACTCCTTGTCCAGAGTGACAAGAATGACATCCTCCTTTGTTTCCTTAGGAAATGTATCTTTGTGACACATCTCTGGTTTTCTCACATCAAACTTCCTTCTCAACTTGTGAAATAAAGCTGAATATTTAGTCACCTTTACATGCTCCATTTGACTAAACCACCAATCATTAGCTTCACCTAAAAGAAGAAGTGCTGCAATTTGGACAACCTCTTTTTCAACCATAGGATGTAGCATGAAAAATGTATCTAACTCTTTCCTCCAAGCCTTAATAGTGCTTGAGGAAGATCCATCAAATGTAGGCAAATATAATCTATTATGCCTCTTTCGTCTATTGTTTCTATAGGATCTTCTTTCTTCTTTCAGTTCAAAGAATTCTTGGAGAGTTAGACTCTCTTTAAATGCTCTATACTATGCCTTGTACTCTTCAAGATACAAACTGAGAGTCTCATGAGTCTCAAGCTTTCTTCTTTCTTCATTTCTACACCCTTCACATTCTTCAAAGAAAGTGGGCATAGTGGATCTATGAGGAGATCTATGATTCTCCAGTCTTCTTTTCTGCTGATATGAAGTTCTTGGACATTCCTCATCAAATCTTATTCTTGGATCCTCCTTTTTCCTTTCCTTCTTCATTTTATTGACCTCTTTGGAGAGATATTGCATGGATCTAAAGAGAGGAGTGGAAAAACTATAATACTCCTTCATGATAGATCTCATCTATCTGCTTCTTCTTTTGATGCAAAATATGAAGTGTCCACAAGATGAGCCAAAGATCATGCTCTGATACCACTGTAATATCCCAAAAGGGAAAATGTAGTAATACTGAAACACAATATAAGAATTGCGGAAAAATAAACAATAAATCTAAATACACCTCAGAATGCACAGAAATAGCTGAGCCATTTTATTATATAGGAGGTGAAAAAGCAAGTACAACAGTGCTCAAAATATGGGACACTCAAGCCAAACGGATGGCCTAGAATGACCCTATAATGATCCCACAAGAGGGACTGCATAACTGTTGAACTTCTGGAAGGTAAACTGTGTTGTCCCTGCGGCAACTGTTGGGACTACAACTGCCTGAAAGATGGAAAGTAAGATCTAGGCAGAATGGGAGCTTCAATGATGCTAAAATTGTAGATCAAGGTTCAATGATGGATTCCCAAGATAACCCAGAAAGGGTTTCTTAGATCTGTCAATCTAAGAAAACCACCCTCTTAGGGCTCCACATATGTGCTGCTAGGAATGCAGATATGAAGATAGATCTAATGATATGATGGCTACAATGATGCACAATCAGATCTATGCAAGAAGGGTTGATCCTTTCTCTAGATCCTTGGACTAAAATCTCAAGATCTAGCTCCTCCAATATCCTCCACTGAAAATAGGTGCTAGATGAACAACAGCTTCAGACAATTATGCTGTCAGAGAGGTATGCTCAATAGCCTGCTACTAGATATGTCAAATCAGCTCCTGAATGATGGAAACAATAGATCCAATGTGAGGAGATGATCCCTCATAGGATTTCTAGCTGAAATACAGGAAACTTCCTTCCTCCAATAGATTTACAGGACTGGACTGCGCAATCCTTGAAGGGACTGCTGCTACATGGAAGTAAAACCAAATGGACTGAATGCCGGATATAGATCTATTGCTCCTAAAAGGCTGAATGTGAAGAACAAAGTGGTAGGATGAATCCTGCGCTAGTTTCCTAGATGAATGCTAGAAAGAACCTCCTAAAGATGGCACCAATGTATGATAAGGAATGAAGAAAAACCCTCTTTCAAGAGATACTCAATGAAAGAAGTGGGATGCCCGCTTGGGAACACCCTATTCTAAAAAACACTGCAAAATCTGCTAAATATCCCAAGCCTGCATAGAAATTTCCTAAGACAAATCTAGATCTAAATAGATCAAAAAATGAATAATCCAAATCATGCCTTCCATTGTGCCTTCACCTTCATTATATACATGAACCTTCCATAGCCTAGGCCCACTCCAAAACTGTGTTTTACATGTGGACATAGTCTCCATGTTTGACTGTGTTGTTGCTTCATGTCCTCCATCATGTTCACATGGGGTGATCACCCTATCCATCATGTGTGCATTAAATTCATCACTTCCTCCACTAACTTATCATAAGTGCTTTATGATCTTCTTTTAATGCACTATGATCTTAGTTGACCTTATCAAATATCCTCATGATTTTATATTTAATATCCATGATCTTATTTGATTTTTTCATCCTCCATAATCTATCTCATAAATGAGACATGATCTCCATTAATGGAGTTGCTCCACTACTCCATGATTTTAGATATATGCTTAATTAATCCACATTCACACACAATAGGTGGATATTTATTCATCTTAAGGATTATGGATCCCTCCACTCTTTTATTTACTTAATTAATTAAGTTTATTGAGAACTATAATATTCCAAATATCATGTGAAAATTTGGGAATATTACAACCTCTGAGCATTACCTGTCCATAAACGTAGGAATAGTACAAGCATATAAAATTAAATCATATCCACATGATATTAACCTCATAGATCTGTCAAAGTTACTCTACCACTTGATTCCTCATAGCCAGGATCCTCTTCATGCCATTCACCTGCATAAGAAATCATTCCTCCACAAGAATGATCCTTGAAACCCTGTCATATCGTGACATAGATAAATACACACATACATATATGTAATCATTAGCATAATAAAAGCATGATCCTATGAGGTAATGACATACAAACACACAAACACACACAAAAACATATATATATACAAAAAATCAATAGAAAACTATCAAGATCCATGATGACCCTACCAATCAGCGACATACATACATACATACATGTATAATATGTAAACATCAATAAAATCATGATCACAACACAATGGCTAGATATCATAAGGTCTAGGTTAAGAGAACTTCCTTATTTTTCCACAACATGCACAACGTTGAGAAACAAATTTCCCAAGATAGCCAAGGCATCTAACACCTCATTCATTTTACCGTCTATGTGTCCTTTCTCATGTATGTACTTCCACCATCCATTTACCAGAATGGACCCAACCAGTCCAACCAAATGTGATACTCTTACCTTTTTCTATGCTTATTCATGCACTGAGCCTTGCATTATTGGTTGGGTACCACAGAGTTCTCCCAAGGCTCCATTAAATTTCCTCTTTCCCAACCAATTCCCAATACTCTCAAACAAAAGGAGAGAACAAAAACGAACAATAAGAAGACCATGAGGACCAAAATCAATATGAAACTGCAACAAAGTGGCATGGTCATGCACTAAACACAATCAAGACTACAAATCAATCACATCTAAAACAAAAAATATCAAAATCACAAGACATTACAACAAACACCATCACTCAATCCCCATGATTCCCAATACTTACAAGGAAATATCAGCCCAAGCCTTCTTCAATATTTCATGGGAGTCTCTTGCCATGAAATCGCCTACATCATACTACCATAATCACACAAATTTCAATGCATAAATAAACATACCAATATATTTTTTATCTTACCTTGTTGTGACAAGCAGAATGACCTGTAACTAAACGCACATGTCAACCATATGTATCAACACCAGACAACATATCTATCAATTCAAAATAATTTTTTTCCAATACTAACAACCATGTCATATCCATCGATCAAATCACATTCATCAGTCATAACACATAATGCTACAACTATCAGCTACTTACACTCAGATACATATCTTCCATCCCAACACATATGTGTTAGTACAACCATATTAAAACATGACCTTTTCGTCATGCAATATTACAAACACATATACTCATATCATGCAATTAATCAAACATTCAAAGAACTTGCAAAAATACCATGGTTAATAAATAAACTAGATGATGTAATACACACCAAATCACTCATACACCAAACAGATGACATAATCAAATAATTAAGAATCAAGTACACGATATAAGAAAACTCATACCTTGGTGTATCTTAGGGGAGGCTATCGTATCTACACAATCAATCTAGATTATAAAAATATAACTTCAGGACACATCAACTCAACCTCAATAAGGTCATGATATCCATAATAGTAACTGGCTAACAAGTTCACATCATAGACTCATAAACATATATCATTCATGCATAGCAATCAGATATGCACAATTAGTCTAGATTAATGCAACACACTATCATAATTAGGTTGAATCAACCTGAATGTAATAACCCTAACCAGTTGCATGGGCAAGTCAAATTTTAACAAAATACATATAACATCAAAATATTAATGCAGTAACCCTAATCCTCAAGTTAAATAACACATGATCATCAAAAACATATAACATAATCATCGAGCTAACTACAAGTTAACATATAACATGCTCATTAATGACACATAACATAATTATCAAGTTAACCAATCATAAACAACAAGAAGTTAATCATGTAACATAATCATCAAAAACATATAACATAATGATCAAGTTAATATCATTCCTAACTAACCAACACATGTGCATATAATCACACTATTTAACTAACACCTATCATGTATGTAACCATAACAATAATAGAATGAAAGTCATGCACATAACCATAACACATATGAATATGCTAATTAACTAACATTTATCACACATGTAACCAAAATAACAATGGAATGGCAAACATATAATTAACCCTAATGTTTACAAAAATCATGAATCACATACCTCCATGCTTGTATGATGACCTTCTCTTACCCCCAATTCCATTGTTTCAACTTCACTTTACTGATCTACATCTCCTACTCTATCTCAACCAACACATTATCATCATAGCATACCCTTATCATCATGATGACCTAATTACATACAATGTCCTTAAGCACAACAACCTTAATCAAACCAATGCAAACTTGACCACATGCACCCACATATAGCATCACTTAAGCAAGAATACATGGACAACACCCAAGCATGACCAATATGTGACCTAGCATAAAAACGAAATTCATACAAAACATTTAGCAACGTGTACACAAGTATACACGGTCCATACATAAGCAAGAGAAAAACATAACCAGCCATACACTCATGACAACATGTTGAAAACAACATGATCCACCCTTCCATGGCGACTCCACTGCCACCATGACCAACACGACATGGATGCAACAAGCACATATAAACTGCAAGCATACTACACACACATGAAACTAACATAAACTCATGATCCACACACCACCCATCCAATCCAAGAGTTGAACCATGCTCTGATACCACTCTATAACACCCTCTTCCCACATCTACCCAAGTAACCAGCCAACCTGGATAAACATGTGACGAGAGGCTACTAATATGATATTAAACCTCCTAGATGACCTTAAGGAAGTGGAACCAAGGAAAACACCAAAAACACACCTTCCACTGCATCACTAACATCCCCAGGAAGTAACCCAACCTTCCAAGGCCCTCTTCCCTAAGGGGGAACTGATTTTTAGCCACTTCGAGGCTGAGCCACGGTATTTTAAGGGAAAAGTAGTGGCTATATACCCGATAGCCATTGGTTAGCCTTATCAAGGTAGCAGATAAGGCCAAAACAATGAATTTTCCAACTGTAGCTCCAGGATTTGTGCCACATTTCTAGCCCCTGAGCCCAGGTCACTACTTAGAACTTCCCATAAATTTAGGAGATAGTAACTAACATTAAAAAAACATATGGAAGAAATCACATCAAACAAAACAAATCCAACCCATCCCATCCATGACAAGAATTTCGTCAAACATGTCACAAAGATAACATGTACAAGTATAAACAACTAATTTAAACAAACATGTTTCTTTCTTATCTAAGAATGGCTAAGAAGCATTGCTCCCCCACATCATAAGATATCACACAATCAATTTTACCATAGATACATTGTGAATTAATTTACAAGTAAAAACATGGAGAGAGCCATACCTCATCACTGTCACAATACATGCTTATAACCAACGTAACACCAACAGAAATACCATGGATATCTCAATAATAGAATCCATATATATACCAATTCATATACACATCGAATACCAAGGCAATCAACCTTTCATTAATGAGTGTAAAAACCAAATGTGAATGGGACTTCCACGTTCCACTCGACCATAGATATGGTTGAGCGAAATTTCACTTCATCTAGTCACCCCCGTGCCATATTACAAGCATGAATGTGGGACTTTATCAAATAGATCAATCAACACCAAACCAAGTCTCTAGATACCGAACCGTATAAACCAAAAACCAATGATTCCACCTCACAGTTAGACATAACTAACCATCAGAGATTGGTCTCCATCCAAGCTGCTCCAAGGCTCCACAGTGTGTGTTCCAACAAGGGATTCGAGGACTAGTAACTCAACCCCAACTGTTACAATGCTTCTAGAGTGTTTGTCCAACCAGGGCTTCCAGGACTAGTAACTCAACCCACCTAGGGCTTCTAGAGTGTTTGTCCAATGAAGGCTTCCAGGACTAATAACTCAACCCATAGTTGTCCACCGTGCTTCTAGATCATTTTGTCAGCACTAATAACTCAAACCAACAGCTAGAGGACTCATGAGAACCAACCAGAAAACAATCAATGGAAATAAACCCACAATACCATTGTTTTCCACGAAATGGCAAGGCTAGGAAAATCAACATGCATACCCATGCATGCCAAAAATAGTGAGGAAAATATACATGCAACTCAGTACTTGCAATCATTCCCACTGTAGTTGTTGATCTGGATGTAAACCTGCACTTTCCTTCTCTTCCTTTGCCTTCTTGATCCAAATCACCAAGAATCCACACTCTCCAAGAGTGCTCCAGGAAAACTCTAAGTATCCAAGAGTATGAGAGAGAGAGAGAGAGAGTAATGAGAGCTCCAAATTGAACTGAACAAGCCTTACCCACTGATCCTCAAAATCTTTTTTATTAATGAGGCCTCTATTTTCTACATTTTACATTATTTTCCTTCATTTTTATCCTCACATGCAAAATGTGACATTTCACCTTCTTTTTCTCCTATTTTCCATTATTTTCATAAATAAAATGCCAATTAATGCCATTTTTACTTTCCAAATCCTTTGCCTTTGCCTTTGGCAATTTATTTAGCCATATTAACCGAAATGAACACCCACTAGGATTTTTTTCCACCATTAATCTTGGAATACATTTCCCATTGACCATGGTATTATATATTTTTTTACATGAATGTTTTTACCATGGATGTTACAAGGGTATAATGAGTTAGTGCTCAATCTGGTTGAAACTTTGCAAGATCAGCCTTGCAAACACTGATAGCCTCCCATGGCTGAAGAAAATAAAGACACAGAGGTAGGAGGTCCTTTAAAAATATTACTAGAGGATGCCTTCAAGAAATAGAGAAACACGATGATAGATAAATTTGCCTAAATCCTTTGACGACTACTCAAAAGTGACACATTTTCATTCAGTAGCCACTCTGGAGGCCCCATGCCTTTTAAGGTAAAAGTTAACTTTGACATTCCCATATTTGAATGCCAAATAGATGTAGATTTCATAAATAAATGGTTAAATCTATTGGAAGGATATTTTTCAGTTCATGATTTTTCCAACCAGGAAAATATTACTTTTGCACTCCTGAAGGCCGCCCCCATGTCGAGGGCTGGTGGGAAACCTACTGTGAGTAAAAGGATAAGGGGGAACCCTCATTGTTCTCAGCCATACCCACTTGGAATTATTTTCGAGATGGCATCAAGGAACAATATTACCCTATCGCTAACTATGAAGACAAATACATAAAGTTAACCACGCTATGAGGGACCAAGATGTGTCAGAGTTCAAAAATGGTTTTCAAGCCGTGAATCAAGGATTCCAAGTTGCATTTGGTACTCAAGTACTGTGGATGTTTGCATAAGTACATCTAGGATGAAATGGAGTTCCTGGAAATATCCTCGCTTGGCGTCGCCTATCAATATTCTGTCAAGATCAAAGTTTAAATAGAAGAAGAGACACTTTGGATATGCGAATCCGAAGCAAGGGAAAGGCACCCCAAACCATAGAACAAAGGGAAAATCCAAGGTGGGGCGATCTAGGAAAACCCATCGAAGCGGTAATCAAATAAAAACACAAAGAAGACAAATAAGAACATGGGAAAGTGGTGTGAGTTCCATAAGATCTCCACTCAAAAGACGAGTGAGTGTTGAGCCAAGCAGTCACTAGTGGCTAAGCTAAAGACTGTCGAATAAGATGCATGCTTTGACTCTAATTCAGAAGCCAATAAGGGGAATTTAAAAGGGAATCATATTATTGATTCGGAGCCCAGTTCCACTATTGCCACCACCAATATCCAAAAGGATGAGCCTGAAGATCCATTGGAGTGGGAGTGCCACTTTCACTCACAGATTTGGGTAAATGGTTCTCCACTGCAGTGCATTGTCAACAGCGAGAGCCGAAAGAAGCTCACTTCAGCAAAGGTTGTGAAGCTACTAGGACTACTGACCATAATACACTTGCATTTGTACAACATCAGATGGCTTCACCAAGGACGAGATCTCCACGTGAGCCAGCTATGCCACTTTCCCTACATCATCAAGCCCATCATGGATGAGGTATTGTGCGATGTTGCTCCTCTTGAAGTTTGTGATGTATTATTAGGCCAACCATACTTTTGGAAGTGACATGTTGTGTACGAATCTAGGCCTCACACTCTTATTATTACTTTGGGAAATAATTTGTACAGGATACCGAAGGTAGCACTAGCTACCCTCATCTCTTCGATCACTACGAAGAAATGCATTAAGATCATCTCCTGGACCATATATTTTTTTTTTCCTTATGATTCACACTTAGGGAAAGAAGCATATTATGGTCGCAACCTCCAAACACAGCTCCTCCGCACCACAAAAATAGATGTACAATGTTATGGAGGAGTACAAGGACATTTTCACCTCTCTCACATGGGTACCTCTACAATGTCAAGTCAAGCACTCCTCGATCTCACCCCGGCCGCACCGCTACCCAATGGGCCGATCTATCAATATTTTTTTGTGGAGAATGATGAGATCAAGAGGGAGATTTAGGAGTTGCTGCAAGAAGGGAACATTAGGCCAAGTTCATTGCCCTTTGGTAGTCCGATTGTGTTGGTATAGAAGAAGGACAGGACATAGAGACTTCGTATTGAATATCGGGGGCTGAACAAGATCATTTTAAGAAATAGGTATCTGATTCCACAGATTGATGAACTAGTGGACCAAATCAAGGGGGACAAATATTTTTTCAATATTGAATTGAAGTAAAGTTAGCACCAGGTACTAATCAAACCCTCCAATATCTAGAAGATTGCCTTCAAATCCAAGGAGGCCCTTTATGAAGGGTTCTTTATGCGATTCAGGTTGAAGAATGGCCATGCAACCTTCATGAGGTTGATGGATGGCATTTTACAACCTTTCACCAACTCATATGTGGTTTTGTATTTTGATGACATCTTGATCTTCGGCCAAAGTTTGGAAGAGCACCTCCACCACATTCGAAAGTTCTTCCAAACATTGCGGCAACAAAAGTTGTGTTTCAATTTTGAGAAATGCAATTTTGGCATGACCCGGGTGTGAATATATGGGGTAAATCATCGATGAAAGAGGTGTGCATGTGGACCCATCCAAGATATAATTAATTCGATATTAAATAGCCCCAACCACTCTAATAGAGCTTCACAACTTCCTCGGTATTCCCAACTTCTACTGCATGTTCATGTTGGTATTCTCTGATATCACTTGGAATTTCAGTCAAGTCACCAAGGGAGGGAAAAAATAAAATTTATTTTGGTCTGAATCCCAATAGAAGGCATTCGCCAAGTTTAAGGATCAACTATTCTCTACACGAGTGATCACATTACCAGACTTGCAACAACCATTTGAGATCGAGACATATGCCTCAGACTATGCTATTGGTGTAGTTCTTACTCAGTAGGGGGATCCAATGGCATATCACAATGAGACACTTTCAGATAGAGTTTGAAAGTATCCCACAAATGAAAAAGAGATGTATTCCATTATGCAGGCGTGCCAAAAATGCAAGCATTACATTATGGGGAAGGGAACGATCATTCACACGAACAACCGACCCCTGTAGTTCATATAGACACAAGGGAAGTTGTAGAACTATCGCCATCAGAAATGGTCCACATACCTGCAACAATTCCATCTGAAAATTAAGTACAATAATGGAAACACCAACAATGTTGTAGACTGCCTCAGCCAACTGCTGATCATGGCGCTTACCACTATGCTTGACTCTTGCAGGAATGAGACTTTGGGGTGACCGATTCTTTACAAGGGATCCAGAATTCGGCAACACATACGAGACACTCCTCGAAGGAAAGAAAGTTCCAAATTGTCACCTACAAGATGCACAATTATGCCACTTGAGACACCTATAGTTTCCTTCAAATGAGCATGCCAAGATTATTTGGGAAGCACACTACAGGAGGGTCGCTCAAAATTTCAGGGTAGAGAAAAAAGTTGCAGTACTAGAAAATTATTTTATTGTCCGAACCTTTGACAAGATGTTGGGAAGTACATCAGATCTCGCACAACCTGTGCCATTTCCAAACTGACCCTAAAGAAGCAAGGCCTATATACTCCTTTACCTACTCCTAGTCGACCTTGGGAATCCATCTCCATGGATTACATGTTGGGCCTTCCTTCTATTAAGCACTGCAACGACTATGTTTTCGTGGTCGTCAAAAAATTATATACTATGGCCATTCTAGTGGCCTAAAAGAAGAGTATCATAGCAGAATCTACTTCTAAACTCTTCTTTGAACAAGTTTCAGTGCACTTTGGGATCTCACAGTCCATTATATCAAATCAGGACAACAGGTTCCTAATTACATTTTTTTCAAGTCTCTAGTCGATGTTGTATACCAAGCTCAATAAGTCCACGAATTTCCACCCCAAAACTGATGGCCAAACAAAGGTCGTCAACAATTTGATAGTGCACATTCTACAAATGTACAACTCGAAGCATCCTTGTACATGGGATGAAAGCCTTCCATATGTCCAACATAGCTACAACCGATTTCTCCATAGCTTAAATAGCCACATCAACTTTCAGGTGGGATTCGGATTTCAACCACTGTGCCCCATTTATGTGGCCATACCATTTGGAACTACTCAGGAAGATTTGGTTCATGTCCAATTGAAAAATAATATGGAAAACAAATTCATGGAGGGCATTAAAAACATCCGCTAGTAGGTCCATGACATACTAGACAGAGCCAACGCTAAGTACAAGCATCGATATGCTCAAATTTGTGTGCCACACAAGTTCCAGGTGGGCAACAAAGTTTGGCTACATTTTTAGAAGGATAGCCTCACTGGATGCCATTACATGCTTCACCCACTCCAATATGGGCCATATACCATCACCAAGGCTGTAGGAGAAAATTCCTTCGAGATAAACATTCCACCATCCCTTGGCCTTCACACAGTGTTCAATGTGGATCACCTTTGACCATACTTTCCACCACTACTGGACACATTTGACATTGCAGAACAAATCATGCCAACAGAGCTAAACCATGACTAAATGGAACATGCCACAACTCATCAGATCATGGACACGTAGATAAAGAACACTCTCCAACATAAGATCCAATGGTATCAAGTTTTCAAAGCTGTCCAACTCCTGCACCAAGGCAAGTTTCTCACTAGGGACCAAATTCAACAAAAGTTTTCCCATCTCATGGAGGCACACAATGCAATGGGTACCATTGCTTCCTAAGGGGGGAGGATTGATCTAGGTGGATATTGGTGGCCACCTTCCTATTCTAGTTGGACCCCCACCAATTTTTCTTTCAGTTTTTCATTTTCATTAATTATAACACAATTTACTATCTTTGGCTGTTTTTCGGGTCCTAAACTTCCGAAGCCGTTTTGAGGGACTAAAATATGCTTTTAGGAAAATCAAAGAGACTGGAAAAGTCCCAAACCAATACAGCAATATAATTTTGGCCTCCTCTTTGAGATCTTCAAAATGAGGTTTTATGATAGCCAAATGAAGATCATATGCCAAATTTATGACCTCGAGAAGTTGACGTTCCTACTTACCCCAACGATGCCCACAATCTTTTGGCGCTTCATCTCCTAGTGTTAGGTTTTTGGATGTTTAGGGTTTCTCATTATTTCTCAATGATAAAAAGGCCATCAAGCCTCATTGTAACATAGTTAAAATATATGTATCGGCCACATTTCTTCTCAGATACAAGCTACCATCGCCCAAGCTAGCTTATTTCCATTTTGTATGTAAGCACATTTCAGTTCTTTGATATTAATAAAATGAAGTTTTATTTCTATTGCACTTCTGTGTTTATGTTTATATATGTATTTTATTGTGTTTCTGGATAATTTTATATCATTAATGCCTCTAATTTCTTCAATTTTCCATTATTTTCCTTCAATTTCCTCCTCACATGCAACATGTGACCTTTCACCTTCTTTTTCTCCTAATTTCCATTATTTTCATAAATATTGTGCCAAAAATATATTTTTTCATTTCCAAAGCCTTTTCCATTGCCTTTTCCAATTTCCCCTTAGCCATAAATAACTGAAATGAACACCAAGTAAGATGTTTTTCCCAACATTTAGCTTGGAATAAGTGTTCCTTTCCTGTTGTCTTATTTTTTCCTTTATTAACTTTTATCACATGAACTTTTAACCCAGGTTTGTTACACTGTTCCCCTCCCCCCAACTATCCCATAAGCCTCGTTCACCCTTCAACCCTCCTTTCTCAAGTTGAACTTTGTGTTTAAATTCAACAAGAAAATGAAACACGCACATTGGTGGGGGATCACAAGTCACAAAGTGATGGGTCCTAGTGATACATTAGTGTGCAACCAATTTATTAAATAAATTGGAAAATTAATTGTAATATTATCTCATAACAACTTGTAATACTTAACTAAGTGTGATAGACTTATTTAGCTCAAGAATTTCGAGTTGAGGGTCTAAGGATAGACATGTTAAGTGATTCTATTATTAACAGGGTCCAGTTGCAGTTGTAGCACTAGTGTAGTGTGGGTGGGATCAGTTAACTCATAATAATTGAGTTAAAATCAATTTAACTAGTTCTAACTGTTTGATGAACTAGTGGAAGATCAAGTGAATTAAAATATATTTAATTCACTAGTAATGATCTACCAAGTAATTGATGATTCACTATTTATAGATGCATGCATGCTAATTCTGGTGGATACCCAATTGAGACAAAGGTTCAAGGCTAGTAAACTAGAAATTGTATTTTAGGCAAACTGCCTAGGTGCAGTTATTAAACCATGGGAAGCCCATGATGAATTTCACAATCAGGGAAGGTTGAATTTCCTATTTAATATGGGTTTAATTCTCGAAGGACTGTGTAATAAGGGTAGACTAAGTGTAGGCTAATAATTGGCTATTCGTTTGTCCAATTTTTCCTAGATTAGTGTGAAGCAATTGGTAGAGTGTATGAGGTTGTGGTGATCACAAATACATTGTATTGTTTCATGATTCCTTGGTTGATTATACAATAAATATGGAGGGGTTTTGAGCAGTTTCTTTCCCCAAGAATATATGGTGTTGTGTATTGATTTACTTCTTTCTCTTACTTGCATGTGATTGAGCGATCATGTTTTATATTCCGCAAATATTGTAGAAGGATTCAATATCTTTCTTTAGTACATTGCATGATTGGATTGAGTCCATTGATATAATTTATACATGGTATTATAGTTTTGTTAGAGATTTTCTACATGTATCAGAGCTCTATTAGATATTTTCTACATGGTATCATAGTGCCAGGAATCACACTAGTGGAGAATACATTGAGTTTGTGTTGAACAATATTCAAATTTTCAGGTACTTTATTTGGAGCTATAAGCTGATCAAGATGTCTTTAAATGGCTTGAGACTCGAATATGCACTAGAAGGAAGTTCAAATTATCTTACATGGAACGATAGGATGGAGGTAGTGTTGGAGGGCAACGGGTTGAAGGAATTCATAGATAATGATATTCCTAAGCTCGCAACAGCAAATGCCCAACTTATTGATGGATGGCAGAAGAAGGTAGCAAAAGGCGAGGAGGATCTTGTTAGAGGGAGTTCTATATCATATTTTCTCGAGTCTTCATGAAAAGGAAACTCCATATGATATGTGGAAGGCCTTGACAGATCTATTTCAAAGCAGTACAGTGACCACATAAAATTGGCACTCAAGGACAAGCTCAATAAAATAAAAATGGAAAAGGGTGACACAATCCATAAATACTTGAACAAGTTCACTAAATGACAATATGAGCTTGGAAGTGTTGGGATTACTATAGCTGATGATGACTTGGTGATCCTAGCACTTCTAGGCCTTATCAATAGTTGGCATAGTTACTAGGACTCTGTGAATGGGAGGGAGAAGTTACCAGATTGGGAGTGACTATGTTCAGATTTGGTACAAGAAGAGTTTCAACGGAATACCAGGGATGGATCCTCATCCAAGACTGATGATGAGGAAAATTGTGCCTTGGCTGGTAATGCAAAGAAGGGGAAGGGGAGGAAGTCCCATTCCAAATCTGGTACAGGCAAAGAAGGCAAGAAGTGTGACATGTCAAAGGTGAAATGTTTTCACTGTCATGATCATGGACACTATGCCACAAATTGTCCACAAAAGAAGAATAACAATAATAAGGCTCCAAGAGCTGCAACATTTGAAGCTTTGGCCTCACAGTTTGAGTTCCAGACTTCTCTCCCATTGCATGCATGTCATCAACTATGATGGTATCTATGTGGTACTTGGATAATGGAGCATATTTCCACATGAAGAGAAATAAAAACTCTTTGGTAGCTCAGAGGAGAAGGATCTTCAGATGCAGATGAAGATGGGTGATGAGAACAGGTATAGCACTACCGGGATTGGTACAGTTAATTTCTAGAGATAGTCAGGTAAACCTTTCTTATTAAAATATATCATGTATGTACCTGGCTTGAAAATAATTTAGTTTCAGTTGCTATGTTGGAGGATCTTGGATATGATGTGGTTTTCAGTGAAGGAAAGGTGTTACTTCATCACAAAGCCACAACACAAGTAAAGAAGATTGGGGTTCGTGTGAAGAACCTCTACAAACTTGATGTAGATGGCTCCGCAACATTGAGAAGTAAAGCAGGGAAGGTGGTGAGCCAAGATACAGGTGAGTTATGGCACAAGAGATTAGGCCATCTACACCATAGTGCTTTGAGGATCATGTAATAGATATATACAGGTATTCCAAAGGGTACTCTTCCGCAAATAGACACATGCAATGGATGTACCATGGGGAAGTATACTAAGGACACCTTTCATGAGAAGGAGAACCGAGCAACGAAAATCCTTGAGATATTTCACTCAAGCGTGTGTGGACCATTCTCTATGCATTCCACAACAAAGCGTAGGTATTATGTGATTTTTGTTGATGCTTTTTCTAGAAAGTGTTGGATCTTCTTTCTGTAGAAGAAAGATCAAGTGTTCTCCAAGTTTTTGAGTTCAAATAGCTAGTAGAGAAAGATATAGGGAAGAAGGTGAAGGCTCTAAGGAGCGAAAATGATGGTGAGTATATCTCTAATGAATTCAAGAAATTATGTGCGAAAGAAGGAATTTAGAGAGAATTGATTGCACCTCATAACCCACAACAGAATGGGGTTGCAGAAAGAAAGAATAGATCAATTATGGGAGAAGCACGAGATATGTTACATGATCAGGGCCTACCATTGGATCTGTGGGTAGAGGCATGCAACGCAATGGTATTTGTGCAGAACCAAAGTCCTCATCAGATACTTGGCATGAGTACACCAGAGGATGCTTTTTTAGGTAAGAAACCAGATTTTTTATATTTTAAAATTTTTGGCTCATGTGTCTATTTCCATGTGACCAAGTATGCCAGGAAGAATCTAGAACCAACAATAGAGGTTGGGATATTTTTGGGGTACACTGATACTCCCCAAAACTATTGGGTGTATCTTTCGGCTAACAAGATGACAGTTGTGAGTAGAGATTTTAGATTTGATGAGGAGAAAGCCATGTGATTTTCCCTTGAGAGGGATCTTGACTTGCATGCAGATGAGGAAATCTTAGTTCCAAAGAATGAAACTTAGGATGTGGAGGAGCCACAAGATGATGATCATGGAGTGGCAGAAACCACTCATGCAGATCCATCCACCGGAAATGGTTGGAAGCGCACTAGAGAGGCTGACAGATTGATGCTAGATGCGACAGAGAATGTAGGAGCACCTACATCACATCGTAGGTAGAGAAGGTCCCCAGACAGGTACACTGGATACATGGATCTTATGAGCGAGTGTATTGTTACAGAACCATCCTCTTTTGAGGAAGCAGTGCATCAACCAACATGGGTTGATGCCATGGTTGAGGAGTATGACTCCATTATCAGAAACAATGCATGGAAAGTGGTCCCAAGATGAGTGGGGAAGTCAATGGTTGGATCTGGGTGGATCTACAAGGTGAAGCAGACAAGAGATGGGAGTGTGGAGAAATACAAAGCTATATTTGTGGCCCGGGGATTCTCACATGTAGAGGGGATTTACTATGAGGAGAATTTTTCACCAGTTGCAAGGTACTCATCGAAGATATCTATCCTTGCACTCTTAGTGTCGATGGGGTGGATGATACATCATGTGGATGTAAATACAACCTTTCTCGATGGATTTATTGAGGAAGAAGTGTACATTGATCCGCTAGAAGGTTTTGAGACCTTTTATAGGGAGTCACATGTGTGAATACTCAAAAGAGCATTGTATGGGCTGAAGCAAGCAACTCGTGCTTGGTACTCCAAGATCAACAATTATTTCACTGAGTTGGGCTTCACAAAGAGTGAAGTGGATGCGAACCTATATCATATTGTGATTGATGGTAAGATATTGATTATTTTACTTTATGTACATGATATTATACTGACAGGTGATGAGAAGCTCATAACTTCTTGCAAATAAGATCTTCCAAGAGAGTTTAAGATGAAGGACATGGGGCTCTTGCATTATTTCATAGGCTTGGAAATATGGCAAAGAAATGGGGATCTACTTGTATCTCAGGGAAAGTATGCCAAGGAGATTCTAAGGAAGTTCCACATGGAGGACAAAAAACCCATGGAGACTCCTCTTGTAGGTAACTAGAGAAAGGAGGATGCTACTTCAGGTGAGGTAGTGGATGCTACTATTTACAGGAAACTTGTGGGTTCACTTATGTATTTGGTGAACACAAAACCAGACATATGCTATGTAGTTAACCAACTTAGTCAAGCTATGGTTAATCCTACCAAACTCTTTTGGAAGGAGGGGAAGCACGTGTTGATATATCTTAGGGGAACTACAGAGTATGGATTATGGTACAGGCACACAAAGGGAGTGAAGCTTCAAGGCTTCACCGATGGATATTGGGCAGGTAGTCCATCAGAAAGGAATAGCACATCAGGGGGCATCTTCAACATAGGATCAACATGTGTTTCTTGGTACAACAAGAAAGAGATAATTTGCACTCAATTCAACCGAGGAAGAGTACATGGCATCTAGTCAGGCTGCTTGTGAGGCCATCTGGATGAGGAAGATACTTGTTGGTTTGTTCAGTCATTAGAAGGATCCGACAGTGATACATTGTGATAACCAGAGTTTCATAAAACTCTCAGTTATCAATTATTCCATGACAGGTCCAAGCATATTGACAACTGGTACCACCATCTTAGAGATTGTGTTCAGAGGCGCATTATGTTGTTGTAGTACATTCCCACGTAGGATCAGGATGTAGATATCTCGATGAACGCACTTGCAAAGAGAAAATTTGAATACAACAGAGGCATGATTGGGGTAGTAGATAATCCCTTTATTTTTGAGAGGGAGTGTTGAAATTCAACAAGGAAATGCAACACACACACTAGTGTGGGATCACAGATCCCACAGTGATGGGTCTTAGCAATACATTAGTGTGCAACCAATTTATTAAATAAATTGGAAAATTAATTGTAATCTTATCTCATAACAACTTGTAATAGTTAACTAAGTGTCATAGACTTAGTTAGGTCAAGAATTTCGAGTTGAGGGTCTAAGGATAGGAATCTGGAGTGATTCGATTATTAACAGGGTCCAATTTCACTTGGAGCACCAGTGTAGTGTGGGTGGGATCAGTTAACTCCCAATAATTGAGTTAAATCGGTTTAACTAGTTCTAACTGTTTGATGAGCTAGTGGAAGATCAAATGAATTAAAATAGATTTAACTCACTAGTAGTGATCTACCAAGTAACTGATGATTCACTATTTATAGCTGCATGCATGCTAATTCTCGTGGATACCTAGTTGAGACAAAGGTTCAAGGCTAGTAAACTAGGAGTTGTATTTTAGGCAAACTGGCCAGGTGCAGTTATAAAACCATGGGAAGCCCATGATGAATTGCACAATCAGGGAAGGTTGAATTTCCTATTTAATAGGGGTTTAATTCTCTAGGGATTATATAAGCAGGGTAGGCTGATAATTGGCTATGTGTTTATCCAATTTTGCCCAGATCAATGTGAAGTAATTGGTCGAGCGTATGAGGTTGTGGTGAGCACAAATACATTTTATTGTTTCATGATTCCTTGGTTGATTATACAATAATTATGGAGGGGTTTTGAGCAATTTATTTCCCCAGGAATATGTAGTGTTGTGTATTGATTTAGTTCTTTCTATTACTTGCATGTGATTGAGTGATCGTGTTTTATATTCCGCAAATATTGTAGAAGGATTCAATATCTTGCTTTAGTACATCGCATGATCGGATTGAGTCCATTGATGTAATTTCTACATGGTATTATAGCTGTGTTAGATATTTTCTACACTTCAACAGGGAATCCAAACGAAATCCTGGCCCAATGGGTAATGGTAGTATCATTCATGACTATGAGGATCACCTATCTACATATACACTTCAACGCTTGGTATAAATAGAAAAAACATTCTTAAACTTATGGCCCTCATATTAGGGATGGAAATTAATAAATCTCAAGCTATGACGAAGCTCCTAGTGAAAGGATACTCCCAACTGAATTTGAACCTTCTCTAAGGCTTCAAAATGGTACAATGGTAGAAAAATTATCAATGAATTGAAGTTTGGAAACACTCCTTCTCTAGATCCCTTTCTTAATTACCAATATTATGTTTATTATTCCTTCTCAATTATTGTAATCTAGTAATAAAATAGCATACCTACTAGCCAACTATGGATGTCTAAACTCCTCTCCCCCTATATCCTCCATTTGGAGCCTTCTGTCAAACTCCCCTTTCAAGGCTATGTTCTGGCAAGGAATTCAAAACTATATTTCAGCCTTGGATTGGGTTCTTACCAAGATAGGGGGGTGGGTTATCTTCATCCCACCTGGTCAAATTATCGGGGACATGAAAACATGCCCATATGATAAACTCAATAGCCCTACTCCTAATGGATGCCGATTGTTATTCAGTCTAGCATGTGCTTGCCTCTTAGTTGCTTCTCTAATGTATTTTGTGTTAATTGGATTTTCATTCATGGGGTTTTCTAGAAGGAGTTGAATTTAACCATAGCTCCAAGTATTCAAGTTCATTATGTACTTTGACCTAAAACACCTGTTGTGGTCAGCGTAACTTGACAATTTTTCTAGTAGATAGGGGGTGGGTTACCACCATCCCAACTGGTCAAATGACTGTGACATAACAACATGCCCCTATGATAAACTCAATAGCCCTACTCCTTAAGCATGTTGACTGTCATTTACTCTGAAGATTCATGTAATTATAGATTACCTTTGCGAATTGCTGATAAAACAATAACTAAAGGGCCTGATACAACCATCAGAGTTAGAATAGTGAGTTGCACAACAACTTCTAGATCAATTTGGTTTTCTTTCACCCTCCATTGACTGGATGTATGAATAAAATTTGTATTTCGTGTTAATTGGATTTTCATTTGTGGGGTTTTCTAGAGGGAGTTGAATCTAACCATAGCTCCAAGTATTCAAGTTCATTATGTGCTTTGATCTGTAGCATGTGGTGTGGTCAGGGTAACTTGACAATTTTTCTTATAAGGATATGGAATAGTTCAACTTGTGGCCTTTCATTTCCTTGTTCCTTATTGCTCCGATTAGGTTAAAATCAACCTCCCTAGTTTGATAATTGCTAATCCAAGGAAGTCACTCTATATATGATGTTCCTCCTCGGACAAACTCCACTTGATTGACATGAGCATCAAATAGACATCCTCCATTCACTTGAGCATCTGCATTGTCACACGAAGGACTTCGACTACTGAATAGGGTGCATAGAGTAGCATTTCGACATACCTCCCTCAGTGGGAGGCACCACTAGATACAACAAAGATTCCATTTAGGTCGATGCTACAGACTCCGATCCATTTGCTTAAACTTATGTCATGATCCTATTATATTAGTGTTTTTTTCCTATTGTCTATTTACTTGATCGGTTCTAAGACAACTACTCAATTTTTTTATGCTAAATTTGGATTATCCTAATACTTGGCTATCTCATACCTCACTATCTGAGATAAGTAAATTTTTTACTTTAGTCATTGACTTAAAACTTCTCAACATTTTTTTCTAATCCCTAATTTCGAAAGAAATAGAATTTATCCCCAAAAACACTTTATTAATAATGGATTTTATTAATACAAAATTACTACTATTTATATATTTTAATTTATAAAATATAAAAAATTCAAATAAATTTAAATTAGTAAACTCCTTAATATAAAATAATGGAGTTGTCTTTAGTGCCACTTTTTGAAGTTTCAGGTGCCGGAATCGGTGAAAAATTTTGAGGTAAAATTTTAGTTTTTATTATTCAAACTGGTTTTTTGATTCTATGTATGGATTCAACACCCTCAAAAACCTCTAGGGCACTTCATTGTGCAAAGTTAGCAATCAAACTTCTCTTTTCAATAAATTCCTGCCAAAATTTAGAGAAATTACACCGTAAAAAGTCACCATAAAAGCCTTCAAAAAGTTACACTAAAGACTACTCGTAAAATAATAACATCTTATATTTTATATCATTAAGGAATAATTAAACGAACATATCAAAAAGGTAAAAAGATTATAAGAAACATAATTAGTTTAATGCTTTCGAAGCATTGCACTGGATGCACATCAATACAATGAACGATAAAAGAAGACACACGGTAACACAAATATATTAGCATCTAGTGTCCATCACAAGAGGTGTATTAATATATAAATTGATGGAGCGTCACGTTTAAATATATTCACCAATACATAAATAAATTAAGAGACAAATGGCAACACAAATATACTAGCAACCACTTTCCTTTGTGTAGTATTCAACGCAAAAGTTTTATTATTGTATTGAAATTGATTGTGTACACAACTTTCAATTCCCTGATTAACTCAACTCCTATGAAGTTACTTCTCAAGTTTAAAGGTCTTCTTTAATTTTTGCCAGAGTCGAGAGGTTGTCAAAATTGCATCAAAAGATTACAAGCAGCAAAATAGGCATGATCATATGATATTAAATAAATCAGATTACAATAATAAAAGTACTTTTTAAAATGGTTTTTAAAGCTTCAAATCAGTTGAGTAGCGTAGGATCTATGTGGGATCAATCAGTAATAAGGATGGGATATTATCTAATTATATAATTATGAATGCATTAGAGATTATGTTTTCAATTTTAGTTATTTTTTTATAACAATAAGAAATATATTTTTAATCTTCATATTGAAAATAAGTAATACTTTATTTTAAGATTCAAATTTGAAAATTTATCATCATGTATTTATTATTTCAATTGAAACAATTGAAGTTTAATTCTGGTCTTCTCTTGAGCCTCAAGATGTGGGTTTTTGTAAATAGCTATTTTGTGTTCACTTTGAAATTTGATGGTGCTGATGGTTATTTTTATTTCTCATCTTATTAATTATTTATCATGAAGTATAATCTATTTAACATAATAATAATATTTATTTTTTTAGAATTTTTATTGTCATCATTTTTTATTATGATTTTTTTTCTGATATACACATAAATAAAATATTGTACATAAATTTAATATATGATGAATTTAAAATATTAAATTTAAAATACATATTATAATAGATTAATAAGTTTTAGGAATTTGGCTTCTGTGATCCATAAAATGTGTATAATTTTTTTTGGTGAAAATCACATGTAAGAAAATTTTGTCATTCATAAATGTTTGGACAAAATTTTCTTACATGTGATTTTCACATAAAGTTTTTATACACAAATTAATAAGTGTAATATACAGAATTGTTACTTAATATTTGCCTCTTATATAAAAAATAATTAATTAATAGTAACCGTTATATTGTGTAAAAAAATTATGATATAATCAGATACAAATATTATTTATATGTTATTTTTATATAATAAATTTTATTAAAAAAATATTAAATTTGTTAATAAATGCACCAAATTTATTTAATAGTGATAATATATAATTTTTTTTTCTAAATAAGACTAATTCTAGTAAGAAAAAACATATGGTACAATCAGAGCTTGCAGAAAAGCGAAGCTAAAGAGCAAGGGAGCCGGAAATGATATACTATCAACCTCGGTCCCAAAGAGCATCCATGGCATTCTTGGCAGGTTGTGCATGAACCGCATCTTTATAGGAGAAAGCATGAGCCGAGGAGGTCTGCCCAGATGCTCCTCCTCTCAGACGTAGGGTGAGCACCACTAGAGCATCTCTTTCAATACTATAATAAGACAAGGGCAGAGGGTTCTTGAGCTATTTACCTTTGTAAGTCAGTCTCTGAAGGGCTGAGGGGATACCCAACTTGAGTTCAAGATCTCGCAGGAGGTCATGCACCAGATCTGTAGCACACACTTAGAGCAACAACGTTTTGCTGGAGAGAAGTGAGATCTATATCTGATAGTTGGAGGGTGAGTGGTCTGAAGTCCTCAGCGCTCCGCTTTGATTTTGTGCCTGATCTGTGCCTAATCGTTGCGTCCCCGAATCCGTAAGGCTTTTGGCTTTAATTGAGGTAGGATGATGAGCGTGGCCCTCCTGGATCTGAATAATTTCAACCAGCGGCGACACTTCGTCAGATCTATTCTGCCCATCCATGTAGCAGAGCATCTGCAGGGTCGTGGCAGTGGTTGAGGCTGCAACTCTTGTCCCTTCTTGGACGCAGAGGGAGGCAACGTCTTGCACGATCTCTGTTTCTGCTTGAGCTCCAGAGTCGCATTCTGGAGTGTCCCCGTGACGTTCGTGTTGAAAGGTGCCAACAGCTGCTTGGCGAGGAGTTGCCGAGAGCCAGCGAGGCTGCAAGAAAGAGGAGCCGCAATGAGCTACGACTGTGAAGACCTTCGAATCTCCTAGATCTACCATGGTGATTGCGGTGGAGCTTAACGAGTCTGGAGCAGTTGCAGAGTCGGCGTCGGTGACCCAGCATTCAGGAACCCTAGCGATGACCATTGTTCTCGGTAATATATATATATATATATATATATATATATATATATATTGAAAGAGAGAGATTTCTTCTATTGATAGGTGCTTTCTAATTCAGGGTATAGTTACAATATATAATTTATGTTATTTTCATATAATAAATTTTATTAAAAAAATATTAAATTTGTTAATAAATGCATCAAATTTATTTAATAGCTATAATATATAATTTATTGAACTTTCTGGATTATCATTTGTGAATCTCAATGAGGATCCATCTTCAAAACATTTGAATGAAGGATTGAAAAAAGAGATTTAGACCATTATTATTTTATATATATTTTATTTTATAAATTATTTAACATTTTTTAATTTAATTTCATAAAACATTAAAAAATAATTTTATTTCTAATTTAATAATTTTATTTTAATTTCATAATAATTACTTTTAA
This sequence comes from Pinus albicaulis, assembly GCA_034641835.2. Taxonomy (NCBI): domain Eukaryota; kingdom Viridiplantae; phylum Streptophyta; class Pinopsida; order Pinales; family Pinaceae; genus Pinus; species Pinus albicaulis. The sequence goes on along the minus strand of CM076577.1, from coordinate 148,582,971 downwards.
TAAAATAAACTAGTTTTAATTTAATTAAATATTATGTTTAATAATAAGAATAATTTTAATTGATAATATCCAAACTCATAAAAATAATTAATATATATAATCTAACTAACTTAAAATCCTAAAATTATTTTAATATGAGTTAGTTAAGATAATTAATAATTAATATAATTAGTAATCAATATTATTATATATTAATGTTATAATTAATTAATAATTAAATAAACTAATTATTTCCTAATTAATATTAACATTTATTTATTCAAAAATAAATAAATAAATATTAATTAAGTAAATAATTATTTATTTTATTATGTTTTATAGTTACTAATTTAATTAATATGATTTTTTTTAATTTTTATTTAATTTTGTTAAGATTTATATTAGGGCTAAATTTGAATATATCTAATTATTAATAAATTAGAATTAATAATATATATAATCTAACTAACTAAAAAACTCTAATTTTTTTTATTATGAGATGGTTAGGATAATTAGAAATTGATATTAAGTAACAACTATATTTTTCTTCATTATTAATGGTCTAAATCCTCAATCCTTCATAGATTCGAAACGTCTACAAATGTTTGCTCTTCAACAACTAATAACCAAAAGAACTTAAAAACCAATATATATAATTTGTTTATTCCAGCCAAAACCACATAAGGCTTAAACAAGGATGGTATAAAGACACCAGGGCTTGGTTAAATCATTGGGAGATCGACCAGAATGTTGCATTGCAAAACATCAATAACATTAAAAAAATTGTTACTTCTAAGTTGAAAGAAAAAATGTGTTGTGAGAAAGATCTAGCAACTAAAAGAAAATTAAGGTACTATAAGGAGGTCATCAACCCCACCTTAGAAGATCAAAGGTATCTCTCTGATTTAACTAGCTCAAAGAAGAAAATTAATATAGCCAAGATTAGAACGAACTCTCATGAGCTCCATAGTGAAACAGGTCGTTGGACAGTTCCTAAAACACCATGGATGGAAAGGATCTGCCATTTCTGTGAGAATATGAACATCAAGGATGAAAATCACTTCCTCTTAGAGTGCTCCGCGTACAACCACATTAGAGCTCAATTTCATAATCTTTGTTGCAATATTGACCTTTCTAGCCTTTTAAGATGTGAAAATTATAGTGAGGTCGAGAGGCTTCTCTCCAAGCTTTTTGAGCATAAAAATAAAATCTTAAATCAAATTAAATAACTCTTTTCTTCAGGTCCGATAGGCCAAAAATTAGTCTTAGTGAATGTTAACCATTATCATCATCATATATATATATATATAAAATGAATAATAATAAATTTTATACCGAGCAATTTTAATATATTATTTATATAATAAATGAACTTTTAAAAATAATAAATTAATATTTTTAAAATCTATTATCACAAAGACATTAAAAAATTTTAATATAATCTACTATTTAACAAAATGAACATTACTATAGATATTATCATAAAAAATTCATGCGAAGGTTCATAGAAATTGGTAATAATGCTATGCATGTTTGTTTAATTCCTTTAAAATGATTCTAGCCTCTTCTTCCATAGATATCAACATCTCATAAATAGGCCACATTGCCTCGCCCACATACATGATCTCCTTGATAGTTATTTACGTTGACTTTAAATATTTATAATGATGGGGCTCTCTACTTCATCGTATAAAATGATATCTAACGTCAATATAAAGTATTAAATGGCCTTGATATGGATACGTCGTTAAAATTAAGAACCAATTGATACTTGGTGTAGCGATATCATTATGAAACATGCTTCCCTCACTCAATGGAATATAAAGATTGGGATATCAACGTTAAACACGAAAATCACGAGTGGAATAAATTTGCAAAAGAGCACGAACAAAAATATTAATAATAATAATATTTAGTATTAAATTTGAATTTTACTGTTGCAATTTTTTATAATAGACCTCACGTTCGCTGGAAGCGTGATAAAGCTATTTTTGAATGAGTAAGTTTGCTGTTTTGGTATTCCACAGAGTTACTTCTATAAATTATATGTATTTTGCCTCTTATTTCACGTCATTTCATTTCAAAATCAATTAGTAAGTGCTTTTTAAGATTATTTTCCAAAAAATTTTTGGTGGATAAAGTTATAAATACTAGCATTTGCATTAAGAGATGCAAAGCAAAGTAAGCAGGGGAGTGGGGATATATCTTTCATGTGAGAATATTTGTTTTTGTAGACATCTTTATTTGTTAATGTAATCAAGCGTTGTTGCTTTCTAGCTTTTCCTAATTTATCAAGAATGATGACCAAAACTCTACTGCAATTAGCTTGCACTCCAGCTAAATTTTCGTTGTCTTTCTTTTTATTTTTTTAACAAATCTGTTGCATCCTCCAGTGCTTTCTACTTTTTCAATTCAGCGTCATGGTATTTTCTGCGGCAAATAGATAAATGGTTTTTGCTACTTTGGTCCTGGGGTGACATAGGGCTAGAGGGAAAGGGTCCATGGTTTGCACGTTTAGATGTGTCATGTTGTGTATCATTCAACCCATGAGTTTGAACGATATTTTATACTTAGCAGAAATGCTTTATACCACACAAGTTCGTTTTCTTTATCCCATTGGGGTTAAAAGAGAAGCAGAAGGAGGCGTTGCTGCCAGCGACAACAGCAACTCGAGGAGGGAAAAGCAGTCATGTGAAATATATGTTGTAAGGTAGATGATTTTTATTTTAGTTAACGCATAATGATTTCACATGCCCTGACGAAAAGAGAGTGGAAGAGAGTACATAGGAACCCTAAACAAAATTGTTGGAATTGATATTGAGCCAAATGACAGGGTACAAATTAAACAACATACAAACCCAATTCCCCAAAATTTTCACATCTAAAGATACAATGTCATTTATATTGGGGCAACCAATTAATTCGGGGCAGAAAATAATAATTGTACGAATGACATTGGACAATCATTGAAGCTTCACCTTTTCCTTTTTGATAGTGAAAAATGGCTTCCTTGACATCTAGATAGCCCAAATATAAAGTCTCTCCAAGCTGACAATATAGGGACTAAAAATTCAGTCGTTTTGGTTATCTGAAAAGAGGTGGAAGCACGACATGAGCGTTCAAATCTAAATATTCAGGGTCCCTGCACAAGGTTTGTCCTTTCTCAATTGAGCTTGGAACAACCAGAGTTTGCGGACCTCCTTAGATGACTCCAATTGGACAAAGAAACCATCCCCCTACCCATGTTTCGACTTTCTTATTCCTTACTGCTTGCAAACCTAAGGAAATGATATCACATTTTTCAGCACAACCAGGCAAGCTGCTTTGGATGATGTATCAATTGCATGTTGTCTAAGAAATCACACACAACTTGTTAAAATTTCTAGTGACTCAAATGCCTTTTCCACATTTACAATCATGGCAACATCATCTGAGCGATCCTTTGCTTTGTCAAAGAGATAAGTAACCCTAGCATCCACGTGTCGATTTGCATGCCATTGGTTTATATCTGCCTCTATTATATTAGTAATGAAAGCAAAATCCTCTTCTCCACTTGCTTGAGACCCGAATTTTTGAACCAATTCTGACTTCAAATTTTACATTGTTTTTAGCATGTTTACATTAGATCTAATGGCTTGTTTCTCCTGTGCTTGCTTTCTATCTCGAGCCAATAGTGAAAGTCTTTTAATTTTGGTGGCCACCTCTGTGCTTTGTGGATTTTGCTACAAGGCGTCTCGAAAAGTAGCCACAACTTCATCATAGCGCTCCATCGCTTCCAACACACAACCTTTCCTGAAATAACCCTTTTCCCATGTTGGATTTAAAGTCTTCATTGTTGTTTCAGCATCACCAAGTGCTTTACTAAGCTTGACAAGATTCAGAAATGCTGCAGATCTATTGCTGTAAAGAGTTGTGTTGGAAGGATCAACGTTGATAGCTTGAGTGTAAACAATTGCTTCTTTAAGATAATTACCAGATTTGAAATGAGCATTGGCTTGATCCCTCAGAGAATTAGCAGGAGTTTTGATGTCTGATTCAATTCCAGCTACGTTTTCAGCGCTCGACATTCTTCAAACCCTCATACAGATCCAGAGGTACAAGAGGGATATATGAAAGCATTAGACAAGTGGATCCATGACAGGGAGGAGCGTGCTAATCTGCGCCTTGAATTAGGAAGACACTTCATTTGCACTGGTTTTTTTGGTTCTTTGCATGCAAAGGAAGATAGAGATAGGTTTGATGCTCTCACATGGTGGGAAGCATATGGCGGTATGGGACTTTTTCCAAAATTGGAGAAAACATTTCTCTCACAGGTTGTAAATACTTCTTCTACAGAGAGGTGTTGGAGCACATACAACTTCATCCATAATGTGAGAAGAAACAGACTCAACGAAAGCCGAGCATAAAGGTTGGTTTATGTGCACTACAACTTGAGGTTGTTGAGTAATTATTGTGACAGGCTTATGAGGATCTCTCATATAAAGTTTGGGACAAAAACCCAGAGGACGATAATTTGGAGGATGGCACTATACATATGGAAGAATTGGAAGCAGAACTTTGGAAGATGAGGATGAAGAAGCAGCAACCATGCCATCACCACACACACCATCCGGTAGTAGTGCTAGTGTTCGAGTTCCAATTATTTTCCTTTGCTAATGCAGCCTCTACCTACATCCTCATGTGGAGGGCATGGGCCTTCTAGTTATGGTCGTGGTACTTCCCGTGAGGAGACTGCTCATAAAGTAGAAATTTGTCATGGCAAGAGGCGAAGCAATAGATAAAATAGATTTACAGTTTACTGGTCTTTTCTATTTTCTAGTAGTTTTTAACTTTTTATTACTGTTGAAATTTGACTCTTTCATATTTAATGGAAGATATTTTTTGTAAACAATATATGAAAATTTAAGTTTGAAGTTTGAAACTTTGAAGTTGGTAGTTATAAGTTTATAGGTCATTATGAATTATGAATATGATGCTTCATGAAAGTTGAAAGTTGTTTCATTTCGTTTCATTTTATAACATTTCATTTCATGTTAAATATTCTTTGTTGTAATGGTTACACTTAGCTTACAAGTATAACTATGGTGATCATTGAATCAATGATGATAAATGTTATATATTGAATTCTGAAAGCTTGAAACTTTAAGATTGATGAACCATGAGACTCAAGAGTTAATATGTTGTATGTTTGCGTGGTTGATGAAGATTATAACTTCTAGATGATTGATGTTATATGGTTCAATCTATGTTTTTATGTTTTTTATGTCTAACTCATCATTCTACATGATTCTATTGACATATATGCATCAAAATATAAAAAAAATATTATATATATATATATATAACGCTCCCTGAAACGCTCCCTGACCGGGAGCTTTTAAAAATGGCGCTCCCGCTCTCCCTCCCAACTAACCTTGGTCTGTATCAACTCAAAAAAGATTTTAGTTACAAGGAGAGAGACTGAACATGTTAGCAGCTGAACTCTTGGCACAGTTACAGGATTGGAATTGTAGGAAACAATTTACATCACTAGATGAATTTTATGCTCATGATGCAGTTGAGGGAAGATTCTCCTCTACTAAGGCTGAAATGAAAATCCAATTGCCCATGAACTGCTGAAACGAGCACCATTGTTAGTGTCATTTAGAAAAAGGGTTCAGATTTATACTTCACTCTAGCCTCAGTCAGAGAAAAAACAGAAGCTCTCACACAGGGTCTTCTGATGATACCAAAGCAGGATAAGGTGAAACCGAGTTGTTGATGATGCATTCAGGGAATTAAATGGATTGACAGGAGGCCAACTTAGGGGAATAATTCATGTAACATTTGGGAATGAATTTGGAGTTGAAGAGGATGGAATTGATGGGGGTGGTATTTCAAATATTTTATGGATAACATACCAAAAACAACCTTTGATATACAGTATGGGATTTTGTAATATTCCCTCTCTTGATCTAGTCAAAGTGGACGGAATTGGTCCATGGTATTATTGTGGTATTTTCCCATGATATCGGCCCATGTTATTTTTTGACGACTTTCAAGGAAAAATAATAAAATAAGGTCCATCAAGCATATAAAAGGACATAGAAGTGAGGCATTTAGATTCATTCAGGTTTATCCTATCTTATTGTGTTTGGGTTGAGAACATGGTCTGGCCAGTTCTAGCATTGATCCCGAGACGAAAACCCTGCGGTGATGTTTGTGTGGTGGATCCATCTAGGATTCACAAGTGGGCTTTAGTTTCTTCGATTTGTCATGGTCGAGCATATGTGCATGCCATTTGCAGGGTTTTAGGGTCTGGGCATGTATTTTACTTTCAAAAATATAAATAAAAAGGCTGCATTTCTAGAACATGTTTGTATTCTTGTTCTTGATGAGAGGTTGTTTTAAATAAAAACACTAAGATGTTCTAGATGTATCTAATTTTTTATTTTTTAGAATATTAGAGTGGTATCAGAGTTGTGCATCCTATCAGCCTGAGGGTTTTATGCAAGAAACTTCGGTGAAATTTATTTTCACCCTAGCGAGCATTTCTCACTTCAGTGATATTTATGACCCTAGTTTGATTTCTATTTTTCAGTTAATTATTTTGGAAGTGATTCAACTGAGTTGAATGGTTTTTAGATTGTATCTGGGTTTGTTAATTTGTTATACCAAAATATGTGAACTGGGTAAATAGTTCCAGGGTTGTAAAAGCTGAAGTCCTTCCACTTTTTTCTTGGGAGAGGGCCGAGCAATGGTATCTCTAATAAGTGAGGCCAATACATTCGTACCACGCCCACAATTGTAGATCGTAAATGAGGAACATATATATAGCTATCAGAGGCTAAGGGTTCATATAGATATTGAAGTATCATAATCTGAAATGTATCCTGATGTCAAAACTGCCTAGATTCAAAAATTTTGTGGTGTTGCAGGGCCGCATTTGCATCCTCGAAGCATCGCTGGAGTATGAAAGATCACAAAGGTCGAGTCAAAGGAGTTCAATTATTGAGCACAATAGAAGGATTTGATTTCTCAGTGAAAAAAAAAAAATCAATCTTCTTAGAAATTGAAGAGAGCGAGTATGAAATCTCCTGAAGAATGAAGGAATAGGGGCAAGGGAAAATATTGTTTCCTGTTGAGACGCCAGCATAAGTGCACGAAAACGTTGGGATATATTATCTGCAATTGAGTTTTCTGTTGGTGAAGAGCTGGAGCAGATCTTGTTGGGCGCACAATATCAATAGAGGGAAGGGTCGAACACGACCTTTGTGCACGGAAATGAAGGGCATCGCTCATCATTCGAAGGCCACCAAGGAAAGGCCCATACATTCTATCTTCACCGATCTGTTTCTCTATGATTGCCGCAGTCTCATTATGCCTAGAATTATATTTATGATTGTCGCAGTCTCATTAAGCCTGGAATTATATCTAAATGTCTGCCGCAAGTGCTGACTCTCTTCAATATGTTGTTGGTCAAAATGCCTTGATTGCAATAAATAATTCCCTTTTTGGATTCCATTTGTATTTAAATGGAGATCTCATGAAACATCGTATCCATATATATGATTATGGATATGGATATTTTAATGGGGTATGCATATATATAGAGATGGGTATTTTAATGGGCTTTGTGATAACATTTTATTATGGTCTTCCTTATATATATTAAGAATTTTGCATTTCCATTATTTTAGTAAGTATAATTGTAGCAGGTATCATGCAAGGCTTGAATCTCTTACTTAATAGCTTGCAGAAATTATTGCAGCAATATTATGGTGGGGTTCCACGGTGGATACATAAATCTTTTCTACATTTTATCTGAATCATCCAACGCCCTTAATCTAAGAAGATGGGCCCATGAGGACGATTCAAGGAGGGAATACATTTCAGTTGCCTCCCCATTGGATGGAATCGTATGGAGGGAGATTTGGTCATATAGTAACATCGAAGATATAAGGATATAATTGTGGGTGTTACAAGGGGTTTGAAAATGGACCACCTTGAAGAAATTTTGGAAAAAAAACCAGAAAATCCTTGATGAACTAGTGAGGATATATGGTTTTTTAAGAAACCATACCTCCATAGAAAAAAATGATAGTCAAAGTAGGAGACCATTCTAAAAAAGGGTCCATGTCATTCTACAACAAAAACAACCATGGGAGTTTAAGGAAGGACAAAGAAGAGGAGTTAAGCTCTTCACACTTGGCTCTAAATTGAAACAAACAAAATCAGTCATAGACCTTCATAAGTTGGAGGAATTAGACATATTTTTGTCCAAGGTGGGACAACCAGAATGGAAGAAACTCAGTTGGGCTCTCAAACCATCCATGCTTACATTAATAAAACTCAGACTTTGGGAACATCTTGATGAAGAGGTCATACCCACAATTGTGTCTTGTCTCAGCAGAGTCATAGCTCTAACATCACCATTACTGCCTTACAATAATGATCTCATGACAGATGTACTGCATCTGATAGTATAAGCCTTTAAGGGGTTGAACAAAATCATGCTTCCTACTTATCAGAAGGGGTGTAGAATTTTGAAACTGATGGCAGATTTTATTTTTGGCACATTCATGTTGAATATGGAATTCGATGAGTTGATATTTCAGTTGCTCCAAAAATTTTATACCAGTATTAAATCAGCTCACTCAGACCATGTCAAAGCATGCATGCAAAATATTGTGTCTTTGTTCTTAAAAGGAGATGCTAACATATGCAAGATACTGAGATCCAAATTGCTGACCATTTGGAGGAAGGAACCAAAGGTATCAGCAACTGCCTATGATATACTCGAGAAATTGGTCAGTAAAAACATAAAATGGCTCAGAAAGGTGTTGACTATGAAGGAGTTGGGAAGGATTGATGGAGAAATCAGGAACAAACTCTGCAACAAGAATTAACTAAGGAGGAGAGGACTATGCTTTATCTGTAAGGGACCTTGGGCCCTTAACCATTCCTGTCGAGGTGATAAGAAGAAGGAAACAACGGTTGAACAAGAGGAGATTACTTCAAATCATGGGGAGTCTTTTGTAGTTGGGTCTATTAATCTTCAATATGGTGAGCAACATCATGACATTATTTAGGGAGGCTTGAATTATGACAAGAATTTGGAAGTGCATGAGGAAATTCTACCTAATGCCATTGATGAGGTTGACTCTTATAAAATTGAGTTCGTAGTTCCCTAGGGGAATATCCATAAAGAATATGAACAATAAAGTATAGATAAAAGTCCACCAATGCATATATGTTCGACAGTTGAAAGGGATGAACATATTGTCTCCACAAATGAAGGAGACCTAGGAGATTTGAGTTAGGATCCATCCATAGTGAACATGCATGATGAGTATGATCACGAGGAGCAACATGAAAAACATAATGTGCAAAATGAACCATTCCTAGAGATTTGGTCAAAGGCTCAAGTTGAAGCTGTGGTCGTTGAGAGGCGGGTGCAAACAAATACAGAGACAGTTAGCACGACACTAGAATTTCCAGTAGAAGACTTTTGGGAAAGGATCAAGCATTTCAAGACAGATCTTATGTTGTTCAAGCAGAGAGTCTGGACAGCCCGAGACATTGTCTTACAGGAGAAACAAAAAATTGACGAAATCATAGGGGTATGTGCCGAATCAATGACCAAGTTGTCTAGTATGAGGGCCCAAGTAATAGTACCCTCAAAAAGTACCCTGAGGAGTACACCAGAGTTCCGCAGCAGCCCCCACAGGAATACATAGATAAGGCTTGCAACACCAACAACTCACCTTTTGGCACATCGTGGGAAGAGCAGGCGTAATTCTCCACCTCATGTTGCAACTGTTTCCCCCCCCCATGGGATTATGTTTAAAAAAAAAAAAAAATAGATAAATATGTGTGTGTGTGTGTGAGTCCAGAACTGTGTGTGTGTGATTAATTAAAGAACACACACACTCACTCATATATATTAATCTGTGTGTGTATATGTTTATGTGGGGGGGGGGAGACACACACACACACACACACACAGGCAGGCATGGTAGCCGAAGAAAGACAGTTTTTTATTAAGAAAGAAGGGGTCCGTGGTGTGGAAGGAGATAGAAGTGAGGCATTTAGATTCATTTAGGTTTTATCTATCTTATTGTGTTTGGGTTGAGAACTTGGCTTGGCCAGTTCTAGCATTGATCCCAGGACGAAAACCTTGCAGTGATGTTTGTGTGGTGGATCCATCCAAGACTCACAAGTAGGCTTTAGTTTCTTAGATTTGTCATGGTTGAGTAGTTGTGCATGCCATTTGCAGGGTTTTAGGGACTGGGCATGTATTTTACTTTCAATAGTATAAATAAGAAGGCTGCATTTCTAGAACATGTTTGTATTCTTGTTCTTGATGAGAGGTTGTTTTAAATCAGAACACTAAGATGTTCTAGATGTGTCTAAATTTTGATTTTTTAGAATCTTACAGATTTTCAAGGAAATTGTTGATCATTTTCTCTATCCAAATCTCGCATCTGCCAAAATATATTCTGAACAACTCCATTATTTTGAGTTTCTTGGAAAAATCCTTGGAAAGGCTATGTTTGAAGATATTTTAGTTCAAATCCCATTTGTCACATTCTTTATGAGCAAGCTAAATGAAAAATCATAACTATTTGCAAGATTTTCCTTCTTTGGGTTCTGAGCTATACCAGAATCTTCTGTTCCTAAATAAGTATGATGGTGATGTTTCCCAACTGGGGCTCTATTTTTTAAGTGAAATTAATGAGTATGGTGAATGAAAGGAGTAGGAAATGTTGGTGATGTTTCCCAATTGGCGCTCTATATTGTAAGTGAAATTAATGAGTATGGTGAACAAAAGGTGGAGGAAATGCTACCTAGTGGAAAGTATGTTATTAGCTTTATTTATCTTTTGGCAAACCATAGTCTGAATGATCAGATAGATAATCAAAGCTCTTCTTTTTTGTGAGGATTTAGACAATCGATACAATGAAAATCTGTTTGGGTAGGCATGTTTAATAATGAGAATGAGCTCCAACTTCTTATATTAGGCTCAACAGAGGAGGGTAACGGTAGGGATGTTGATGATTTGCACTCAAATGTTCATCATTTTGGAGGTTATAGTTAGGATAATCCTATCATAGAGATGTTGTGGCAAGTTATTAAGGAATTCGATTTGGAGCAGCAAAAAAAGTTTTCCAATTTTTTAATTGGGTGTTCTTGAGGACCATTACTTAGTTTCAGATACTTGGAACCTCCAATTTGTATTCAAAGTACTACTCCTAAAGATGTCTCTGAAGAGGCTCTTGACTGCTTACCAACCTCAACAACATGTGTGAATCTTATTAAGTTCCCTCCCAACACTAGTAAAGAAATTTTGCAGACGAAGCTGCTTTATGCAATTAGTGTTGATGCAGGAGTTGATCTTAGCTAGCTAGGCAATGAATCTGATGCCAAATCCCATAGTTGATATATTTCCACTAGTACCATTTTCCACCTTTCTAAAATTAATTAAGTTAACAAATTGACAAGGAAAAATGAATCGACCTATTTCCATACCTTCTTACTTGTATAAGATACATTCATATTCTCTCTGCATTTAGCATCCGAGGCAGAGTAACATCGAGGTCTTCCTCTGAGTGATAAATTCAACATTCAGTGTTTGAGAGGAATATCAACGTCTATATTCTGTGATGTTTTCTACATTCAAAGATTAATAAGAATAACGATGTTGAGGGCCTAGTGAATTTCCATTAAGAAAAGCTTCGTTGAAAATTCACTTCCTGATGCTATCCTCTCTATAATCCTTTCTAAAATCCCAATCATAGATGCAGTAAGATGTTCTATCCCTTCCAAAAGATGGAAATTCCTTCACACCCAAATACCATGCCTCATTCTATCTCCCTTTCATCTTTTGCACCTGACTTATGACACCAAAAATCGTTTTAATCCCTGCACATTTGAAACGAATGAAGACCTAATTTCCATAATCGAATTTGCAAAAAATATAATCTCTAAGCTTTTGCTCTCACACTCAGAAGACCTGGAGGCATTTTATCTCACAAATGAGGCGTTTGGCATTTTCAGTTAGTGGAAATTTATCTTCGACTGTGTATGTGAATGGGTGGAGCGTGCAATAATGAAGAAAGTGAAAAACCTCACTCTCTGTGAATCCCCTAGAAGAGAAACCCTACCTCCCTCAACCCTTTTCTCCTATACTAATTTGTTACCCTCACAATCTACAACTATATTCTTTCTAAAATCCCCACACATTTCATGGGATTTCAGTCTCATTACTTGCACATTCTCTGCTTTAGAATTGACTGACACGTAGTTGGTGCATTTTACTTCACTTCGCCCACTTCTTGAGCAACTTCACATAATTTTCTTCTATGGCCTTCGGAATCTTGTCATCTCTTCTCCCATTATTACACAGGTAGTCATACGGAGTGGGGGATTGGAAGCTTTAACTGTGAATTTTCCAAAGGTAAGAACTATGGAAGCTCCGGGTAGGATAAAAGACTTGAGAGTGAATGGGGTAGGGTTTCAGGAGCTTTCCTCTGCAAGATGCCAATTGGGTATGCAATAAGGAGATAATTTGATTGGATTGAAGTTGCATTTTGAGTAGGGATGCAATGTCTCGGCTAACAAGCTTCTTCTGATAGTGGGAAGCGTCAAATATTTAGTTTGAATCACTTGAAGAACTTGAGTTTGACTGCGGCTCGATCAACATTCTTCAAACCCTCAAAATATCTGATTCAGGCTTTCGATGTGGCGACTGAGTTCTGTGCGGGGCATGCCACAACGCCGATCTTGTGGAGGGTGGAGAAATCGAGGACGAGAAGGATGAATTGAATTTAACTCATCCAATATTCTGTCACCACATGTCAATATACAATTGGTTAGAAGGGTGATGAGGAAGCTCTCTGATTGGGTGGGGTGAACAGTGTTTGCCCACCCAATCTCATAAAGAGAACAACTCTGGCGTAAACATAAGAGTAAATAGAATTACGACCGTTATTAGAGGCATAATTCATACTTCAGTCATTTTACGAGCAAATGGGTAATATATTGGATAGTCATGCTTTTCCTACCAGGTTATTAATGAGATAAATCAATAATTACATTCTCAATGATTTTGCTAATAAAAATAAAAATAAATAATGAAATAAATATAAATAATGAATTAATCCAATGTAGAAAGTATTGAATGATTTATTAATGTTGTCTGTTTTAATTAAATGTTGAAACACATTGTAAGATTATCCATTTTTTTAATTTTAAATTTTAATTTTAAAATTTTATAAATATATATATATATTTTTTTCTTTTTCTTATAAGTTTAGGAGGATTATATTTTCAACCTATCCACTTCACATTGAGGAGTGTCATAACAAAACACACGAGTGTCTTAATAGAACACATGATCACAATGTATACAAAATCCATGGACAAAATGAATTTTTTATTTTCAAAATATTTGATACTTTAATAAACTTTGTAGATTGTTTCAAAACTTTGAGAGATCAAATATTTTTAACCATAAACTAATTACAAAATAACCGTCCTTACAAGTATAATAAAGAGAATATTGATATTGAGATCCACTATATAATACTTTATAACTATAAAAATTAATACTATGTAAATTAGCATTAACACATTTTTTAAAAAATCATACGTTGGAAACACCAACATTCACACTATCCTAATCTATTTTTTTATATTGAAAACATTAATATCTATCTTTTTAAATAATATTTTTATCATAATCAAAATTAACACTTTTTAAATTAAATCTTTAATTTGACAACAATAATGTTAATCCTTTCATAATCTAAATTGTCATTTTGAACGCACTAATATCTACATGGTTACAAATAATATTTCTTCCTTATTATCTCAATATTATATTATAAAATAAATATTTATAAAATAATAAATATAAATCATAAATATTTATTTTCCATTCTAAGAATTTAAGTAATATTTATAAAATAATATATATATATATATATATATATATATAACTTTAACTAAGAATGTTTAGTGTAACCTTATTTTAAAGTTAATGTGCTACAATTCAATCTCGATTTTGGTCATGTGGATTCTATGAAATCTAATTTTTTGATCAAATTTTTTTGGTTACTAAGATATTCATGAATTTGAGGGTTTCATAAATTATAAATTAGAACATTGTATGTCAACACTTTCAATTTAATAACTCCTTCCGTATGGATACTTGGTGAAGATTTTAACGTCATTAAATCATCAGAAGAGAAGGGGGAGGCATATAGAAAGTGGATGTGGATTTCATCTTCTTTCAGGAAATAATAACATCTTCACAATTTATTGATATTGAAACAAAAATGGCACTTTCAATTTCCATAATAGGCGTGGAGAAATGTAATAGGTGGCCTCAAAATTGTATCACTTTCTAATTTAAGAGGACATAATCAGGTGGGGTCTCTTTTTGAATGCACCCATCTTCCCATGTTTTGGTTTAAACCACTAGCCCATCTGCTTGAGAATATACCTATGTAGAAATTATACAACATGCATGTATATCTTAGATTCACCCTATCTAACAATGTACTAAATTTAAATACTGAATCACTTCTACAAATATTTTGCGGAATTAAAAACACAATCGCTAATCACATGAACATGAAGAAAGATCAATCACACATAACACAAATAATTTCCCAGGTAAAGCTTATAGCTAAAAACCCCATTATTTCCTATTTTATATTAAGCATGGATCATGAAACAATTACATACAAAACTCTTCTGACAAGAGTCCTCTAGTACTCAGCCAATTATCTCACACTGTCATATGCAAAACTGACCAACACATAGCCAATTATTAGCCTCTGGACATCTTGCCTTGCTTGCACAATCCCTAATGGTAAATATCCCTAAAAGATAGGAATTCTTGCCTGCCTTGACTTTGCAAGTATCATGGGCACTCCAATGGGTGTTTGGTTGCATGTGTGCAAGTCAATCATCCTACAACTGATAGTAAACTTCCCTTTCACCTAGAACTCAACTGGGTCTCATCTAGATCTGACATGCATTAAAATAATAATAGTAAATCCTCAGTTGGATGTGAGATCACTGATTGTGAATTAATTAATATTTAATTCATTAGATCTCTCACTAGTGTATCTTGAGTCACAACTAGCACAACTGAGTTTAACTCACTTAATTGAGTTAAACTGATTTACAACTTGAACCAACTCATGCACCACTACACTTCGAACTCTATTACAACTAGAATTACTCTACATGCCTCACCAACAACCTCTAACTCGGAATCCACTAGCTAACTAAATTTTTCACTTTCAGTTAACTCATTCAAGTCTACATTGAGAATAGGTTACAGTTTAATGTCCATATTAATTAAGGGATGATCAAAATAGACATGCACCCAAAAATTGCACTGTGGACCCCATCCTAGTCTGGGTGCTTAATGCAACTAGGTGCTTAATGCACTAAGCGTGGGTGCTGAATATTATTGTTGAATATCAACACTCCATCTCAACAAGAAAGGGATTATCCTTCACCCCAATCCTGTCTCTATGATATTCGAATTTTCTCCTGGTGAGTGTCTTCGTCAGAATATTTGCATCCTGATCTTCCGTGGGAATGTACTGGAGCAACATGATCCTTCTCTGCACACAATCTCTGAGATGATGGTACCAGATATCTATATGCTTGGACTTATCATGAAACATGTGATTAATAGAGAGTTTAATGCAACTCTGATTATCACGATGAATCACCATCGGATCCATCTGAGAACAAAAAAACCAACCATTATCTTTCTCATCCAGATAGCCTCACATGAAACTTGACTTGCTGCCATGTATTCCGCTTCCGTTGAACTGAGTGCCACGGATCATTATTTCCTGTTGTACTAGGAAAATGATGTCGATCCAATGCTAAAGATCCCCCCTGATGTTCTCTTTCTGTTCGATGGACTGCCAACCCAATCTGCATCTATGAAGCCATGCAGCTTCACTCCATCCGTTTGTCTGTACCATAGACCATACTCTCATGTTCCCCTTAGGTATCTCAGTAAATGCTTCCCCACCTTCCAAAAGAACTTGGTAGGCTTAGCCATAGCTTGAATCAACTGGTTAACTCCATATAAAATGTCCAGTCTTGTGTTCACCAAATACATTAGCGAACCCACTAACTGTGGATAGACAGTAGCATCCACTACCTCTCTAGAAGTAGCATCCTCTTTCCTCCAATTTCATTGAAGAGGAGTACCGATGGGTTTAGAGCTTTCCATGTTAAACTTACCCAGTATCTCCTTTGAATAATTTCCTTGAGACACAAAAATTTCACCATCCCGCTACCATATTTCCAATCCAAGGAAATAATGAAGGAGGCCCATGTCCTTCATTTCGATCTCCCTTGCAAGATCCTCATTGCATGAGTGTATCAGCTGCTCATCACCAGTAAAAATTAGATCATAAACATAAAGAAAAATGATCAATAGCTTATGCTCAACCCCAATATGGTATAGGTCTGCATCTGCTTCACTTTTGGTGAAGCCCAGTCTGGTGAAATAGATGTCTATCCGAGTGTACCAAGCACGAGGTGCTTGCTTCATCCCATACAGTGATATATTGAGCTTGCACACATGTGACTCATTGTTGAATATCTCAAAACCTTCAGGCTACTCTATGTACACCTCTTCCTCAATGATGGTATTGAGAAACACAATTTTCACATCCATCTGATGAATGCGCCAACCCATTTGAGCTGAGAGTGCAAGGATGGATCTTATGGAAGAGTAACTTGCAACAGGTGCAAAAGTCTCATCATAATATATCCCCTCAATCTGTGAGAATCCTTGGGCCACAAATCTCGCCTTTTATTTCTCCACACTCCCATCAACAACTTGTTTTACCCTGTAGATCCATCTCGATCCAACCACTGATTTGTCGACTGGTCTTAGGACTATCTCCCATGCACTGTTCTTAACAATGGAGTCATACTCCTCCACCATTGCATCAACCCAAGTTGGCTGCTGCACTGCTTCCTAAAAGGAAGATGGTCCAGTCACAATATATTTTCTCATAAGAGCCATGTATCCAGTAAATAGACCAGGAGACTTTCTTTGTCTGTGCTGTGAAGTAGGGGCTCCTACATTCCGTGTAGCATTAAGTCTCAACCTATTAGCTTCCGTGGTGCGCCTTCTATCATTTCTGATGGATGGATCTACATGAGTTTTTTCCTCCACTCCATGAACCTCCTCATATGGTTGATCCAGATCTTGAGACTCATCCTTGGGAACCTGCAGTTCCTCCTCTGCATGCAAGTCCAGCTCCCTCTCCAGGGACAACCACATGGATTTCTCCTCATCAAATTTGATATCCCATCACACAACAGTCATTCTACTGTTTGGAAAGTACACACGATAATTATGGGGTGTTTCAGTGTACCCCACAAAAATCCCAACCTAAGTTGTTATCTCCATCTTCTTCCTAGCGTCCTTGGTCACATGCCCATAAAAAGATGAGCCAAGAATCTTAAAGTGTGAAACATCAGGTTTCTTACAAGTGAAAGCCTCTTCAGGTGGACTCATTCAAAGTACTCTATGAGGACAACAGTTTTGCACATGTACTGTTGTATTGCATGCTTCCACCCACAGACACATCGGTAGGCCTTGGTAATGCAACATCACTCGTGTTGCACCCACAATAGTTCTTGTCTTCCTCTTCATGACCCCATTCTACTGTGGGTTATGAGGCGCTATGAGTTTTATTTGAATTACTTCTTTGCTGTAGAAGTTCTTGAATTCATTAGAGATGTATTCTCAACCATTATCGCTCCTAAGAGCCTTCACTTGGTTCCCCGACTCTTTCTCCACCAGTGCCTTAAACTCACATAACTTAGAGAATGTTTGATCTTTCCTCTGCACAAAGAATATCCAGCACTTACGAGAAAATACATCAAAAAATATTACATAGTACTTATTTTTTGTTGTTGAAGCAATCGAGAAAGGACCACACACGTCTATGTGAACTCTCTCAAGGATCCCCAAAGCTTGGTTTTCCTTCTCATGAAAGGTTGCCTTCACATATTTTCCCATAGTACATCCCTTGCATGTGTTTTACTATGCAAGTGTACCCCTGGGAAGACCAGTAGAAATATTTTGCATGACTTTCAAGGCTCCATGGTGAATATGGCCCAATCACCTATGTCATAATTCGCCCTCATCCCAACTCACCACTTGATCTACCTTACCCATCATTGTTGCGTAGCCATCTACCTCCAGCTCGTAGATATTCTTAACTTGAATCCCTATCCTCTTTTCTTGACCCGTTGTTTTACGTCACAGGAAAGCTTTTACATCACTAAAAAAACCGCCATAGCCTCTATCCTCCAACATTGCGACTGAGAACAAATTTTTCTTCAGACCTGGTATATACATTAAATATTTTAATTGAAATGGTTTACCTGAATCCCTTTGAAAGGTAATGGTACCAATCTTGATAGCAATGTAACGTCTGTCTTCGCCCATTTCAATATGCATTTGGAGATCTTTCTCCTCCAAGTCACTGAAAATTTCCTTATCTCTCGTCATGTGAAAGGAAGTGTCACCATCCAAATACCACATAGATCCCAATGCACTGGACACCATGCATATCATCAATGAAAATTCAAGCTCAAATTTCGAGGTAAGGGCCTCACCAGCTATAGATCCTCCAACCTTCTTGTTCTTCTTCTTTTGTGGACAGTTAGTATCGAAATTCCCATGCTCGTGATAGTGAACACACTTCACCTTGGACATGTCCTGATTCTTTCCATTCTAAGACTCAGATTTAGAATGGAATTTCTTCCCCTTCCCCTTACTCGCCTTGGAAACCAAAGCACAATCCTCTTCATCCTCATTCTTAGATGAAGATCCATCTCTAGTGTTCCGTCTAAACTCCTCATGCACCAAATCTAACCACAGTCGTTCCCAATTTGGCAACTTTTCCCTTCCATTGACAGAGTCTTGATAACTGTGCCAACTCTTAGGAAGTCCTAGGAGAGCCAATATCACCAAATAATCATCAGAAATTGTTATTCCAATGCTCCCCTGTTCATCTCAACATTGGACAAACTTTGTTAGATATTTTTGAATGGTTTCGCCCTTTTCCATCTTGATCTTCCTGAGTTTATCTTTGAGCGCAAATTTCCTATGGTCATTGCTGCTTTGGAATAGATCCATCAAAGACTTCTACATTTCATATGGTGTGTCTTTCCCATGGAGGCTTGAGACAATGTGGTCTCGTACTCCCTCCAACAGGGTTCTCGTCGCCTTTGCCACTTTATTTTCCCATGAATCAAGATTTGCAGCATCTACAACATTGGGTTTAGAAACATCTTTGTCAATGAATTCCTTCAACCAATTGTCTTTGAGTACTACCTCCATCCTGTCCTTCCAAGAAATATAGTTCGAGCTGCCCTCGAGTGCATAATCTAACCTCAAGCCATTGAAATCCATTTCGATCTTGAATCAGCTGTAGCTCCAAGAAAGTCTTTCTGCAAATTCGAATTCTATCCAGTCACAAACTCAGCTGCTTCTTCACTTCTGCAATTTAATGGTTCTCATACCATGTAAAAATTATACAACATGCATGTATATCTTGGATTCACCCGATCTAACAATTTACTAAGGTTAAATACTCAATCGCTTCTACAAATATTTTGTAGGATTAAAAGCATAATCGCTAATCACATGAACATGAAGAAAGATCAATCACACACAACACAGATAATTTTCCGGGGAAAGCTTACAGCTAAAAACCCCACTATATTCTATTGTATATTAAGCATGGATCATGAAACAATTACATACAAAACTCTTCTCACAAGAGCCCTCTAGTACTCAGCTAATTGCCTCACACTATCATACGCAAAACTAACCAACACATAACCAATTATTAGCCTCTAGACAACATGCCTTTCTTGTGCAATCCCTGATAGTAAATATCCCTAAAAGATAGGAATACTTGCCTACCTTGACTGCGCAAGTATCATGGGCACTCCAATGGTTGTTTAATTGGAAGTGTGCAAGCCAATCATCCTACAACTGATAGTCAAATTCCCTTTCACCTAGAACTCAACTGGGTCTTAACTAGATCTGAAATGCATGCAACTAATAATAGTAAATCCCTAGTTGCATGTGAGATCATTGATTGTGAATTAATTAATATTTAGTTCACTAGATATATCACTAGTTGATCTCCAATTACAAATAGAAAAAATGAGTTTAACTCACTTAACTAAGTTAAACTGATTTACAACTTGCACCAAATCATGCACCACTGCACTTTGAAATTTGTTATAACTAGAATTACTCTGCATGCTTCACCAACAACCTCTAACCTGAAATCCACTAGCTAACTGAATTTATCACTTTCAGTTAACTCATTCAAGTCCACATTGAGAATAGATTACAATTTAATGTCCATATTAATTAAGGGATAATCAAAATAGATATGCACCCAAAAATATCATTGTGGGCCCCTCCCTAGTCTAGGTGCTTAATGAAACCAGGTGCTTAATGCACTAGCCATGGGTGCTGAATATTCTTGTTGAATCTAAACACTCCCTCTCAACAAGAAAGGGATTATCCTTCACCTTGATCTTGTCTCTATGTTATTTGAATTTTCTCCTGGTAAGTGCCTTCATCAGAATATCTGCATCCTGATCTTCCGTGGAAATGTACTAACACAACATGATCCTTCTCTGCACACAATCTCTGAGATGATGGTACTGGGTATCTATATGCTTGGACCTATCATGAACCATAAGATTAACGAGATTTTAATACAACTCTGAGTATCACAATGAATCACTCTCGGATCCATCTAAGAACCAAAAAACCAAGCAAGATCTTTCTCATCCAGATAGGCTCACATGTAGCTTGACTTTCTGCCATGTATTCCTCTTCCAATGAACCGAGTGCCACGGATCGTTGTTTCCTGTTGTACCAGGAAACTGCTATCGATCCAATGTTTAATATCCCCCGTGATGTGCTCTTTTTGTCCGATGGACTGCCAACCCAATCTGAATTCCGTGAATCCATGCAGCTTCACTCCATCTGTTTGTCTGTACCATAGACCATACTCTAATGTTCCCTTCAGGTATCTCAGGAAATGCTTCGCTACCTTCCAAAAGAGATTGGTAGGATTAACCATAGCTTGACTCAGCTGATTAACTGCATAGCAAATGTCTGGTCTCGTGTTCACCAAATACATTATAAAACCCACTAAATGTCAATAAACAGTAGCATCCACTACCTCTCCATAAGTAGCATCCCCTTTCCTCTAATTTCCTAGAAGAGGAGTATCCATTGGTTTGTAGCTCTCCATGTTAAACTTACGTAGTATCTCCAAGTTTGCATACTTTCCTTGAGACACAAAAATTTCACACTCCCGCTGCAATATTTCCAATCCAAGGAAATAATGAAGGAGGCCCATGTCCTTCATTTCGAACTCCCTTGCAATATCCTCCTTGCACAAGTGTGTCAACTGCTCATCGCCAGTTAAAATTAGATCATCAACATAAAGAACAATGATCAATAGCTTACCCTCAACCACAATAGACTGGTACTAATTTGCATCTGCTTCACTTTTGGTGAAGCCCAGTCCGACGAAATAGTTGTCTATCCGAGTGTACCAAGCACGTGGTGCTTGCTTCAACCCATACAATGCTCTTTTGAGTCTGATCACATGCGACTCACTGTTGAAGATCTCAAAACATTCAGGCTGCTCTATGTCAACCTCTTCCTCAATGATCCCATTGAGAAACACAATTTTCACACCCATATGATGAATGCGCCAACCCATCTGTGATGAGAGTGCAAGGATGGTTCTTATGGAAGAGTACCTTGCAACAAGTGAAAAAGTATCATCATAATCTATCCCCTTGATTTTTCATTATTTGATTCACCCGATCTAACAATGCAATAAAGTTAAATATTGAATCGCTTCTACAAATCTTTTGCAGAATTCAAAACACAATCTCTAATTACATGAACATGAAGAAAGATCATTCACACACAACACAGATAATTTCCCAGGGAAAGATTACAAATAAAAACCCCACTATGTTCTATTGTATATTAAGCATGGATCCCAAAACAATTACATACAGAACTCTTCTCACAAGAGCTCTCTAGTACTCAACTAATTGTCTCACACTGTTATATGAAAAACTGACCAACACATAGCCAATTCTCAGCCTCCAGACAACCTGCCTTGCTTGTGCAATCCCTGATGGTAAATATCCCAAAAATATAGGAATTATTGCTTGTCTTGATTGCACAAGTATCATGGGAAATCCAATAGGTGTTTGGTTGAAAGTGTGCAATCCAATCATCCTACAACTAATAGTCAACTTCCCTTTCACCTAGAACTCAACTAGGTCTCCACTGGATCTGACATGCATGCAACTAATAATAGTAAATCCTCAGTTGCATTTGAGATCACTGATTGTGAATTAATTAATATTTAATTCACTAGATCTCTCATTAGTGTATATTGAGTTACAACTAGCACAACCGAGTTAAATCAATTTACAACTTGCACCAACTCATGCACCACTGCACTTTGAACTCTGTTACAAATAGAATTACTCTGCATGTCTCACCAAAAAGCTCTAACTCGAAATCCACTGGTTAACTAAATTTATCACTTTCAGTTAACTCATTCAAGTCCACATTGAGAATAGATTACAGTTTAATGCCTATCTTAATTAAGGGATAATAAAAATAGACATGCACCCAAAAATATCACTGTGGGCCCCACCCTATTTTGGGTGCTTGATGCAACCAGGTGCTTAATGCACTAGGGGTGGGTGCTGAATCTTCTTGTTGAATCTCAACACTCCCTCTCAACAAGAAAGGGATTATCCTTCACCCTGATCCTATCTCTATGATATTTGAATTTTCTCTTGGTGAGTGCCTCCGTTAGAATCTATGCATCCTGATCTTCTATGGGAATGTATGGAAGCAACATGATCCTTCTATGCACAAAATATCTTAGATGATGGTACTCGATATCTATATGCTTGGACCTATCATGAAACATGGGATTAATCAAGAGTTTAATGCAACTTTGATTATCACAATGAAACACTTTCGGATCCACCTGAGAACCAAACAAAACAACCAATATCTTTCTCATCTAGATAGCCTCACATGCAGTTTGACTTGCTACCATGTATTCCGCTTGTGCTGAACTGAGTGCCACGGATTGTTATTTCTTATTGTACCAGGAAAGTGCTGTCAATCCAATGCTAAATACCCCCCCTTATGTGCTCTTTCTGTCTAATGGACTGCCAACCCAATCTGCATCCGTGAAGCCATGGAGCTTCACTCCATTCGTCTCTTTGTACTATAGACCATACTCTGATGTGCCCCTCAGGTATCTCAGGACATGCTTCCCCACCTTACAAAAGATCTTGGTAGGCTTAACCATAGCTTGACTCAGCTGGTTCACTACGTAACAAATGTCTGGTCTCGTTTTCACCAGATACATTAGTGAACCTAGTAAATGTGGATAGACAGTAGCATCCACTACCTCTCTAGAAATAGCATCCTCTTTCCTCCAATTTCCTAGAAGAGGAGTATCCATGGGTTTTCAGCTCTCCATGTTAAGCTTACCCAATATCTTCTTTGCATACTTGGCTTGAGACACAAAAATTTCACTATCCCGCTGCCATATTTCCAATCCAAGGAAATAATGAAGGAGGCCCATGTCCTTCATTTAGAACTCCCTTGCAATATCCTCCTTGCATGAGTGTATCAGCTGCTAATCACCAGTAAAAATTAGATCATGAACACAAATAAAAATGATCAATAGCTTACACTCAACCCCAATCTAGTACAGGTTTGCATCTGCTTCACTTTTGGTGAAGCCCAGTCCAGTGAAATAACTGTCTATCCAAGTGGACCAATCACGAGGTGCTTGCTTCAGCCCATATAGTGCTCATTTGAGTCTGCACACATGCGACTCACTATTGAAGATATCAAAACCTTCAGGCTACTCTATGTACACCTCTTCCTCAATGATGCTATTGAGAATCACAGTTTTCACATCCATCTGATGAATGCGCCAACCAATCTGCGCTGAGAGTGCAAGGATGGATATTATGGAAGAGTACCTTGCAACAGGGGCAAAAGTCTCATCATAATCTATCCCCTCGATCTGTGACAATCCTCGGGCCACAAATCCGGCCTTGTATTTCTCCACACTCCCATCAACAACTTTCTTTACCTTGTCGATCCATCTCGATCCAACCACTGATTTTTCGACCCATCTTGGGACTATCTCCCATGCACTATTCTTGACAATGGAGTCATACTCCTCCACCATTGCATCAACCCAAGTTGGTTGTTGCACTACTTTCTGAAAGGAAGATGGTTCAGTCACAATATCGTTTTTCTCATAAGAGCCATTTATCTAGTAAATCAGTCAGGAGACTGTCTTTGTCTACGCTGTGAAGTAGGGGCTCCTACATTCTGTGCAACATCAAGTCTCAACCTATCAGCTTCCATGGTGTGCCTTCTGCCATTTCTAATTGATGGCTTTGCATGAGTGTTTTCCTCCACTCCATGAACCTCCTCATATGGTTGATCCACATCTTGAGACTCATACTTGGGAACCACCAGTTCCTCCTCTTCATGCAAGTCCATCTCCCTCTCAAGTGAAAACTGCATGGATTTCTCCTCATCAAATTTGATATCCCGTCGCACAATAGTCATTCTGCTATTTGGAAAATACACACGATAATTATGGGGTGTTTCAGTGTACCCAAAAAAATCCCAAACTCAGCTGTTGGTTCTAGCTTCTTCCTGGCATCCTTGTTCTCATGCACATAAAGAGATGAGCCAAAAATCTTAAAGTATGAAACATCAGGTTTCTTACAAGTGAAAGCCTCTTCAGGTGTACTCATGCCAAGTACTCTATGTGCAAGTCTAGCTCCCTCTCAAGGGACAACCGCATGGCTTTCTCCTCATCAAATTTGATATCCCATCGCACAATAGTAATTCTGTTGTTTGGAAAATACACACGATAATTATGGGGTATTTCAGTGTACCCCACAAAAATCCCAAACTCAGCTATTAGCTCCAGCTTCTTCCTGGCGTCCTTGGTCACATGCACATAAACAGATGAGCCAAAAATCTTAAAGTGTGAAACATCAGGTTTCTTACTAGTGAAAGCCTCTTCAGGTGTACTCATGCCAAGTACTCTATGAGGACAACAGTTTTGCACATGTACCGCTGTATTGCATGCTTCCACCCATAGATGCATCGATAGGCCTTGGTTGTGCAACATCGCTCATGCTACACCCACAATAGTTCTGTTCTTCCTCTCGGTGACCCCATTCTGCTGTGGGTTATGAGGCGCTATGTGTTCTCTTCAAATTCCTTCTTTGCTGCAGAAGTTCTTGAATTTGTTAGAGATGTATTCTCCACCATTATCGCTCCTAAGAGCCTTCACTTGCTTCCGCGACTCTTTCTCCACCAGTTCCCTAAACTCACAAAACTTATAGAATGTTTGATATTTCTTCTTCATGAAGAAGATCCAACACTTATGAGAAAATTCATCAACAAAGATTACATAATACTTATGTTTTTCTATTAAAGAAACCGAGAAAGGACCACACAATTCTATGTGAACTCTCTCAGGGATCCCTGAAGCTTGATTTTCCTTCTCATGAAAGGTGGCCTTTACATATTTTTCCATAGTACATCCCTTGCATGTGTCTGAATATGAAAGTGTACCCCTGGAAAGACCAGTAGAAATATGCTGCATGACTTTCAAGGCTCCATGGTGAAGATGGCCCAATCTCCTATGCCATAATTCGCCCTCATCCCGGATCACTACTTCATCTGCCTTTCCCATCATTGGTGTGTAGCCATCTACCTCCAGCTTGTAGATATTATTAACACGAATCCATATCCTCTTGTTTTGACTCGATGTTTTATGTCACAGGAAAGCTTTTCCATCACTAAAAACAATGTCATAGACTCTATCCTCCAACATTGCGACTGAGACCAAATTTTTCTTCAGACCTGGTGCATGCATTACATATTTTAATTGAAATGGTTTACCTAACTCCATCTAAAAGGTAATGGTACCAATCCCAGTAGCACTGTACCATTTTTCGTCTCCTATTTCAATATGCATATGGAGATATTTGTCCTCCAAGTCACTGAAAAGATTCTTATCTCCCGTCATGTGAAAGGAAGTGCCACTATCCAAATACCACATAGATCCCAATGTACTGGACACCATGCATGCGATAAATTAGAAGTCAAGATAAAATTGCGAGGAAAGGGCCTCACCAGCTTCAGATCCTCTAGCCTTCTTGTTCTTCTTCTTTTGTGGACAGTTAGTAGCGAAATGCCCATGCTCGTGACAATGAAAACACTTCAGCTTGGACATGTCCTACTTCTTGCCATTCTTAGACTCAGATTTAGAATGAAATTTATTCTCCTTCCCCTTCCTCGCATTGGTAGCCAAAGAAAAATCCTCTTCATCCTCATTCTTAGATGAAGATCCATATCTGATGTTCCATCTGAAATCCTCCTGTACCAAATCCGACCACAGTCGTTTCCCAATCTGGCAATTTTTCCCTTCCATTGAAAGAGTCTTGATAAATGTGCTAACCATTGGGAAGTCCTAGGAAAGCCAAGCTCACCAAATAATCATCAACAACTATTATTCCAATGCTCCCCAATTCATCCTAACATTGGACAAACTTTTTTAGGTTTTTTGGAATGGTGTTGCCTTTTTCCATCTTGATCTTCTTGAGATTATCTTTGAGCACAAATTTCCTATGGTCGTTGCTACTTTGGAATAGATCGCTCAAAGCCTTCCACATTTCATATGGTGTGGATTTCCCATGGAGGCTTGAGACAATGTGGTCTTGTACTCCTTCCAACATGATCCTCCTCACCTTTGCCACTTTATTTTCCCATGCATCAAGATTTGTAGCATCTGCAACATCGTGTTTAGGAACATCTTTGTCAATGAATTCCTTCAACCCATTGTCTTCGAGTACTACCTCCATCTTGTCCTTCCAAGAAATGTAGTTTGAGCTTCCCTTGAGTGCATGCTCTAACCTCAAGCCGTTGAAAGCCATTTCGATCTTGAATCAGCTGTAGCACCAAGAAAGTCTTTCTGCAACTTCGAATTCTATCCAGTCACAAACTCAGCTCCTACTTCACTTCGACAATTTCCTATGCTCTGATACCATGTAGAAATTATACAACATGCATGTATATCTTGGATTCACCCAATATAAAAATGTATTAAAGTTAAATACTGATCGTTTCTACAAATATTTTGTGGAATTAAAAATACAATCACTAATCACATGAACATGAAGAAAGATCAATCACACACAACAAAGATAATTTCCCAGGGAAAGCTTACAGCTAAAAACCCCACTATGTTCTATTTAATATTAACCATGGATCATGAAATAATTACATACAAAAATCTTCTCACAAGATCCCTCTAGTAATCATCTAACTGTTTCACACTATCATATGCAAAACTGACCAACACATAGCCAATCCTCAGCCTCCAGACAACCTGCCTTGCTTGCGAAATCCCTGATGGTAAAGATCCCTAAAAGATAGGAATTCTTTCCTTCCTTGAGTACGCAAGTATCATGGGCACTCCAATCGGTGTTTGGTTGCAAGTGTGCAAGCCAATCATCCTACAACTGATATTCAACTTCCCTTTCACCTAGAACTCAACTGGGTCTCCACTGGATCTGACATGCATGCAACTAATAATATTAAATCCTCAGTTTCATGTGATATCATTGATTGAGAATTAAATAATACTTAATTCACTAGATCTCTCACTAGTGTATCTTCAATTACACCTAGCACAACTGAGTTTAACTCACTTAACTGAGTTAAACTAATTTACAACTGGCACGAACCCATGCATCACTGCACTTCGAACTCTGTTACAACTAGAATTACTTTGCATCCCTCACCAACAACCTCTATCTCGAAATCCACTAGCTAACTGAATTTATTAGTTTCAGTTAACTCAGTTAAGTCCACATTGAGAATAGATTACAGTTTAATGCCCATCTTAATTAAGGGATAATCAAAATAGACATGCACCCAAAAATAACATTGTGGGCCCCACCCTAGTCTGGGTGCTTAATGCACTAGGCCTGGGTGTTGAATATTCTTGTTTAATCTCAACAATCCCTCTCAAGAAGAAATGGATTATCCTTCACCCTGCCCCCATCTCTATGGTATTCGAATTTTCTCTTGGTGAGTGCCTTTGTCAGAATGTCTGCATCTTGATATTCCGTGGGAATGTACTGAAGAAACATGATCCTTCTCTCCACACAATCTCTGAGATGATGGTACCAGATATTTATATTCTCGGACCTATCATGAAACACAGGATTAATCGAGAGTTTAATGCAACTATGATTATCACAATGAATCACAATCGGATCCATATGAGAACTAAACAGACCGACCAAGATATTTCTCATCCAAATAGCCTCACATGCATCTTGACTTGCTGCCATGTACTCCGCTTCCATTGAACTAAGTGCCACAGATCGTTGTTTCCTGATTTACCAGGAAACTTCTCTCGATCCAATGCTAAAGATCCCCCTTGATATTCTCTTTCTTTCCGATAGATTGCTAGCCCAATCTACATCTGTGAAGCCAAGAAACTTCACTCCATTCGTTTGTCTGAACCATAGACCATACTCTTATGTGCCCTCAGGTATCTCAGGACATGCTTATCTGCCTTCCAAGAGGGATTGGTAGGATTAACCATAGCTTGACTTAGTTGTTTAATTGCGTAGCAAATGTCCGATCTCGTGTTCACCAAATACATTAGCGAACCCATTGATTATCGATAGACAGTAGCATCCACTACCTCTCCAGAAGTAGCATCCTATTTCCTCCAATTTATTGGAAGAGGAGTATCCATAGGTTTGCAACTCTCCATGTTAAACTTACCCAATATCTCCTTTTCATACTTTCTTTGGGATATAAAAATTTCACCATCCCGCTGCCCTATTTCCAATTTAAGGAAATAATGAAGGAGGTCCATGTCCTTCATTTCGAACTCCCTTACAAGATCCTCATTGCATGAATGTATGAGCTTATCATAATGAGTCAAAACTAGATCATCAACATAAAGAACAATGATCAATATCTTAACCTCAACCAAAATCTGGTTCATGTTTGCATCCGCTTCACTTTTGGGGAAGCCTAGTCTGGTGAAATAGTTGTCTCTCTATTTCAGGCATGTTTACTAATCATTGGGCATGATGTTTAGCAAGTACTAGATTATTATCGGAAATATCAATCCATTTTCAAGGCCTTTTATGCTACTTTCCTAACATTGGTTCCTAATAAATATAAGGTGGAGGACACAAATGAATATAACACTATAGCTTTATGTATTTTTTTATGAAAAATCATCACCAAAATTATAGTTAATCAACTCAAGAATTTTCTCCAAAATCACATTTCTCTATAGCAAGCAGGCTTTGTTGAAGGTTGAAAAATGTTGGAAATAATTATGGTAGTTCATGAAGCCATGCATTCCATGAAAATCACAAAGAAACCTGATATTATACTTAATCTCAATCTTTCTAAAAAATTTGATAAGACGAATTGGCAGGTTTTATGTAGCATCCTTCGAGCTTTTAGTTTCTCTAGTGATTGGGTAGAATGGATCAAAAATATTTTCTCATTCACTTCCTTCTCCATTCTAGTTAATGGATCACCCTCTATGCCATTTTCCTCATCCCGTGGGATCCGAAAAGAGAAACCGCTATCACCATTTCTCTTCATTATTGCAGTCAAAGGATTAGGTCATTGTCTTAAAGATACAACTATACTGAAAAGGCTTCAGGTCCTTTATTTTTTTGGTGATGATCTCCCGCTCACCCACCAATAGTTTGTTGATGACATGATAAGAATGGGCACCCCAATAGTTCATGAATATCAAGAAATTCCAAAAACCTTGGAGCATTTCTCACTAACCTCAAGTATGCACATAAATAAGACCAAATGTCAAGTCTTCTTCAACACCCCTATTGCAACCTAGAGACACATTGCCTAGTTTTTGGTTTTAAAAAAATGGAAGCTTCCTTAAAAATATTTAGGAGCCTCACTAGCTGCACGTTGTGTGAAATGGTATATATAGGAGGAACTACAATCAAAATTAAATAAAAAATTGGCAGGTTGGGCCTTATATTTCCACAACATTACTGGAAGAGTAGTCCTCCTCAAATGAGTTAGTTAGTAGTTACCTATTTATTTATTTTCACAATGATGGATCCAACCTTGATTATAAAAGAAGTTCGTCAGAACCAAATAAAATCCCTTTGGTGTGGTACTCATTCGGGGAAAAAAATGGTCTTTTGTGGCATGCAATAAAATATTTAGAGCAAAGCTAAAAGGAGGACTTAGGTTGTGAGACTAAATTATCATGAAAATAGTCCTGGGAGTAAAACTTTGGTAGCGTTGGCTCAAAGGATGTTCATATTTATGGATAATAATTTTGTAATGAAAGTATTATCCTTAAAATCCTTTGCAAAACCTTATTCAAATGCACACCATGACCCCTAGTTCATCTATGTGGTCCCTCACAAAAAAGGGTATGCATTTGATTCAACGACACTATTTATAGGAAGTTAGATATGAACAGACTGCATTGTTTTGGGATGATTAAAGGTAGTATCTCTTTGAACTAGGTGACCTGAAACATATATACATGACGTGAATACAGATGGCTGCTCAAGGAAAGACTAAGCTTGTAGAATACTAGGTACATTTTCAGTGCATCTTGTGATGGCACCAATAGATCCAACCAGAAGTATAAAAAACCATATCGAACAGCGAATCATTGGAGAAAATTTTGGAGTAACCTACAGAAAAGGCACAATCCCTATTCATCCCAGTCAGACAACCTCCATAGAGGCTACATGTGTAAATGAATATTTTCCATACAAGAATCATACCACCTAGAAGCGAGACAACTTGTGCTATAGATTGAAGAAGTTTGGTTCAAAATATGGAAATAGAACTTGTGGCCTAAGATATATTGTTTTCTATGGCTCTTGATGTAGAATAATTTTTTCAAATTGGATAACTTGTATAGAAACAACTACTAGGGGCCATCACACTGCCCACTATGTATTCTACATCTAAAAACCCTACAACATCTCTTCGACATTTGTGCTTTCTCTACGAGTCTATGAACCAAGCTAGAAAAAAGTCTCACTTGTTCTGATAGGGACCTCACTAATATTCTCAACATTATTGCTAGATGCCACTGTCAATATTTCTCAAACTCTATTCTCGATCACATCTGGAATCTCTCTCCTAGTATACTTTTTTTCGAAATATGGAAAGAGCACAATAGAACAATTTTTAAGCGCTATTCCATTTCCTTTGAATCCCTAATGAATTTTGTCTTTGTAACATCATAGAATCTATTGTATTTGTCTCATGTTCTCCCTCGATCTTGCAAGCCTATGGTAGTGAAGCTAGAATCCTCCATTTTTGGTCCCCCACATTCTTTGTCTCCCTCACCTCTTGTTTCTAATGACACCTCCCATAATATATACCCACTTTCATCGGCTTACTCGGGCTAAACATGAGATGAGGGGATATTATGATAAGAATCAACCTCCTATATGTCCTTAAGGAAATGGAGTCGACAAAACAAGACTTTACATAGGTCCCTTCGATGCTAGAGGACCCATAGGAGCTAATCCACCACTCTAGGTGCCCAACCCCTGAGTTAACCTAGTCATTAAATGAATTAAATCCATAATAAATGCCATGAAATGGGCATGCACGTGACTAGGACTCTGCATTCACTCCCACAGTGCCTACCAGGGAGAGACTATAGTATTTTTCAGCTAGCGCTGTGCTAGAGACTGTAAGATTTAATTCGCTTTTTCAGGGCTAGTCTCCATACCATTGAACAGAACTTGATGAGACTTTCCAAGAGAATAATTTAAACCAATAAAAATCCTCCAACATAATTATTGATCAATTACTTGACCTAACCAAGCCTAACCATGACTGAAATTCCATCAAACACTTGGTAGATATGCAACCTATAGGTCATGAATGAAAGTCTGAACATAAGGGACAGAAAAATCATGTGAGACTTAACAAGAAGGATCATTTTTGGGCCAAAATTAAGGTATGTTTTCACCCCACGTTTACTTCTAATTACCATATATTTTTAGAATTTCTCTCATCTTAACAGTAAAGGAAAGGAGGGTTAATGCAAAATTAGGACAAATATACTAACGGTAAGAAGCATGTTCAAAACAACAAGGATTTGACTTATTTCATCTCTATTCGTAGGAAAATGAGGCAACGAAATAGATGTAGACCAAAAGACAGCTGAAAGACAAATAACATGAAGCCACAGTACCCCCATAAATGAGTGGAAGGCGAAAAGATAGATCCACGTCTAAAGAACTCAAACGACAGCCATGCTCAGCGGGTTGTCATTTGGGAAAGTCCATTCTACTAAGCGAAATCGCCTTTAAAAAGGCCAAGGATGGATGAAAGAAGGGGAGGCGAAATAAGAATTATCTTCTGTAATAGGTGTATCAGGTCAAAACTGTCGATTTGTACTCATATATTGACTCTTATTTAATAAATAATTTTGGTATTTTGAATAATCATTTCTTGAATTTTCCATTGCATTGGACTTCTGGTGGTTTGGGCCCAGCCCTGGGAGTTTCCGCTCTCACCTCTGTACTGTACGTTAATTATGGAATTTATGTTGAGTTATCTAATGCGTTCTATGAGATATATTTCTACTCGTTGAACTTCTACACCTGTGATGTTGTAGTTTCCTCTTCCACTCAGGCAGTTTATTGTTCATGTTTCTGGTTTATAGTAATAGCTTTATAACTGCTAGACATTTTCATCGTTACTCAATTCCTTTATATCTATTTCTGAGCTTTAGAAAAATCTTTGTTCAATGCTTTGTGTCGCCAAGAATTAGATCCTTTCCATCGATGCTATATAATTTCGTGTTGTGCTTAATACAAAAGAATGTTAGTCAGTTAGTTTGCAAGAGAATTCCATTGCAAAATTAAAATAAGAAATTGTTGTTAAATTCCTTGAGGTTGTTGTTCCATTCAGTAGGACTGTTGTTCAATTCATTGAGTGTGTTGTTCAATTATAGATTATTCTCACTAAGCTTATTTAGACAGGATAGTTAACGGTAATTTACAAATTCTATTCTCTTTGAGTTGATTGAACTTTGAGAATTAATTGATCTTATTCATAATAATATAGAGTATCTATTTCCGATGTCACTCGCATATACTATGCTTGCACTCTTGAAATAATAAGACTTACCCTGGGTTGACAATTAAATGAGAAGCTTGGAGGTTGCCTATAATAGTCACCTAAAAGAACCAACATTTTGGTGCCATTGCCGGGGAGAGTGTTGAAGAGCCACGTCCTTCATTCCTTGTTCTCTGTTGCTACGAAGCATTGGGTATTAAAAACGAGAGGTAAGAACTTGCGTACTGGCAAGAAAAATGCTTGCCCCCTAACCCACTACTCAGAAATTGATAAAACATTATTAGAATAGGTGCTCTTGTTTTATGACTAGGAAGAAAAGGATAGAGACAAATCAAAATCATTTGCAAAAGTATATGAAACCCAAAGGACCGGTAATCCTTGGTAGAACGACATACATAGAAGAAACTGTTAAGAGAGATGAATCCCAGGCATCTGTAGGACCTATAATCATTCCCACTCAAAATCCTACTACTCTCCCTCAGGCAACAACCTCACCATTTGCAGCCCACGTCGAGATTCGCAGTGAAACTGAAGGGTTTGAACAAAGCCTCCAGACCATTGAACACATAAGTACTGACCCTCCGAGAGAGGGAGGTTCTTGCAATTTACAAGAAGGAGAAGGAGAAACTAGTGGGGAAATACAAGTAAGAGCTCTAGAGCTTGAATCTCTTGAAAAAATGGTCAAAATCAAGATGCTTGGTATTCCAGATCGAGGGAGTGCTGTAAATAATCCTCCCCACTTGTCACCCAATCCTGCTAAGATCACTCCTCCTGAACAATAAATCCCTGAAGAATACTGGCATATCTTTGATCAAATGGAAAATAATCAAAACCATAATCAAAGGTAGACGTCAACATTGGAATATCCCATTGTTGACCATGCTGCTAACGCCCCTATGAAAGCCATTCCCTTGCAAAACATCCCCACCTTCCATGGGTTGACCTCGGAAGATCCTGATGCATTTTTATTTGAGTTCAACGTCTTATGTAGGGGATATGACTATACCACTGATCCTCAAAAACTGAAATTATTCCCCTCTACTTTGAAGGGGGCGGCATTACGTTGGTTCATTGGACTTGGTGGGGGAACGATCAATAACAAGGACCAAATGAAGAACATTTTTCTAACTAAATATCAATATTATTGCTGGAATTGGGAAATAAAAGATGAAATATTCAATATGTCTACAAAATACAACGAGACATTAGAAGAGTATGTTGAAATATTTCAGTATAACCTGCAAAGGTCCCCATATACTACATTATCCAAAGACATCCTGAAAGCAACAATAATTAAGGGAATGAAAGAAGAATGGGTTGAAACACTCAATATAATGGGAAGAGGGGAAATCTATCAAGAAGAATATGATGAAATTATTTTGCTTTGTATCAGGTGTTCTCGAGGTAGTATGCGAAATAAGCCAATTGGGCGAGACTCGACAAAGAAAGATCTCAAGCAGTCTGGTGGAAATGTAGCCAGAGTAGAGTTTGGTAATATTTTGGAATACTTCAACACTGACATTTTAGGTACTTTGACAACACAAATTGATGTCATACAAGCCAATTAGAAGCAACCTATAGCGGAATAGAACTTGGCTGTCTTCTGCCCATGCTGTCGGAAGAAGCACAACCAAGGGGAGTGCCCCTTAGACACGATTCAGACTTGTGCTATATGAACTAAGGATCATGCTACGTATCACTGCCCTTCACTCACAGGACTCAAATTAGTTTAAAAATAAACATAAGAAGAAACAAAACCAGTCTACTTGATGAACCAGCGTCGGCAATGCAAACACGACCAAGTATGCCTCAAGACATGCCTCCGTTCTTTCCTTCTCCGCAGTTTAACCAACAAAACCACTCAGCAGCTTGGAAAAATCAACCACCTTTCTCCAATTGGCCATCTCAGTCGTTTCCTATACCGCCTTAGCCAATGCAATCCTCTACAAGGAATAATTGGCCAAGTTTTCCTTGTTCTACTCCTTATTGGTAAAAAGACCCATATCAAAGTCAGTGGTCAGCATCCCCCTCTCAAACCAATTGGCCTCAAAATTGACAATGAACTTTGGGAATGGCCTACCAACCAATGGGGACAGGAATTCAAAATCAACCTACACTACCAGCTCCATACCTGTCCAGCACAACCCTCAGCCTATCATCCATCCTCAGTTACCAGCCCAACCCAATCCTAACCCCAACAACAGGTCGTTTCAGCTAATCTAGATTATAGAAAATCCCAACCCTGAAACTGAACAAAAGAAATGTAATGAACTAAGGCTGAGATCAAGATATATTATCTCGCCAGTTCAAGAGACAATCCCACCATAATTGGAATCTGGGACTCCAACAAAGCCCAGACAGACAAATGTAACTGAAGCAGAGGTGGAGCAAGAAAAGGAAATGGTTGACCAAGAGAAGCTTGAAAATCCTAGGATTCTTTCAACTCCTTTCCCCGAAAGGTTAACACTTCCTAGACCAATGGCTTCCCCAGACTTTGATATTTTGGGAGAATTAAGAAACCTTTGCATCAAAATTACTCTTCTGCAGGCCATACAAGACATCCCCATTTATGCAAGGACAATTAAAGAACTGTGTGGAAGGAAGAAAGCAAAAAGAGCAAAGATTGCTCCCACCTTTCATGTGGTAGGAACACTTTCTGACTTATTATTGGGTCAGGAGGCCCCTATTAAATACGATGACCCAGGTAATCCCATAGTAACTGTACAGATCTCCAGCCACTCCTTTCCAAACACATTGGTCGATTTAGGGGCAGCCATTAACATCTTAACAACAGGTATCTACGAAAACTAGGCATATCAGTGTTAGAACCCACATATACGCTGTTGGAACTCGCCGACAGGTCAGTTATCAAGCCAGAAGGAATATTGCAAGATCTCTTGCTTTCTGTAGACTCATGGGAGTATCTGGATGATTTCCTAGTTATTTATCCAAAAAATCGAATGGACGGACACCCCTTGATTCTTGGACGACCTTGGTTAGCAACGGTCGATGCTTACTGTCTAGTCAATTTAGCGTCCTAAATTGCTAACATAAATTATCGACCAGGGCTAGTAAACTGATGAAGTGTGGTGCACTATATGTGCCTAAGCGACCTCTTCCTTACTTCGTTGTATGTGTTTTTCTTATTGTTTTTAGGAGTTTTTTTCTTTTTAGTACTTAGTACGCTACTCTATGTTCAAAAGATGAAATCAAATCTATGTCAAAAAGAAAAGAAAAGGAAACCTTAGACTCAAAACAGAGTGTAATTGTAAATTCTATCCCTAATTAGGAAAATGATGAAAAACAGAGCATTCTAATCCATGGATATCCTAGCTTGCAAATGAACATGAAATGTAACTCAAGACACTACAACTTAATCTGATTCATTTAGTTAGAGATTTGTTGGAAGAGCTTGTGAAAAAGATTAATTTTAATGCAATGAGGATCTCCTAAAACATAAAAGGAAATGCTGAAACAAAGAGTAACTTAAAACATTATAGTGAAATATCATTCATTTGATAGAAGTTTATTGGAAGAGCTTGAGAAAAAGATTACTATAATGTAGTAAGGATCTCCTATGAAATGCTGAAACAACTTATAACTTTACAACTAAATCTCATTCATGAGTTAGAGGTTTATTGGAAGAGCTTGTGAAAGAGATAAATCATAATGTGATAAGGATCTTCAATGAAGCAAAACAATCCATAACTCACAACACTACAACTTAGTCCCATTCGTGAATTAGAGGTTTATTGGAAAAGCTTTTGAAAGAGACTAACTACAGTATAATGAGGAATCTGATCGAAAATTGTGTGAACAAAATATTTCTTATACAGAGATTGACAGTAGGGGCTTTTACTAGTTATTTCACCTTTACTAGAAAGGATGAAACCATAAGCTTCTGGCCCTCTTACTGACTCTGCCTAAAGAAATATAATGTAAACACTAAATAGATCTGACAAATGAGGATCTTCTTTTTAACTAAATAACA
Organism: Pinus albicaulis; assembly: GCA_034641835.2. Classification (NCBI taxonomy): domain Eukaryota; kingdom Viridiplantae; phylum Streptophyta; class Pinopsida; order Pinales; family Pinaceae; genus Pinus; species Pinus albicaulis. The sequence continues at coordinate 148,545,679 of CM076577.1, read as the reverse complement.
GAAAATGAAATGCTAATAACTCAAAATATTACAATTGAATCCCATTCATTTAATAGAGATGTATTGGAAGAGCTTGAGAAAGAGACTAACTGCAATATCATGAGGATCCTTTATCTAAGTAAATGACATGAAAAATAATGCTAAAAGCTATGATTTCATAAAGCAATCTAAGTAAGGAAATATGACAAAACAGAATTGAAAACAACTTATCTAAAAAACATGTAAAAGCCTCCTTGGATAGCAGGGGCCCTCTGCTACCAATTTGGTGAAATTCTTAGCTCCTTGAAGATGTGATCAAAACAACATCAAAGAACTGAACTTCTTTATTGAAAAACTCACAAATCTACATCCCATTCCATCTTAAGCTTTGTTACAAAACACTCTCTATTCTTTTCTCTCATTTTCCTATTTTTTCACTATTTTTTCACTACCCATGATAGGAGAAAGCTTCTCCTATTTATACAAAATATGAGAAGTTATCTCATTAATGGGAGTCCATGAATCTCTCCCTCCATCTCTAGAGTTACAATCAAAATATGAAATGATAAGACACATGTCTTTCTAGAGTTTCAATACAACAAGGAAATGAGACACATATCCTCTTAGAGTTTCAATACAACAAGCAATGAGACACATGTCCTCATGATCCCATGATTCTTTCCACTCAAATTCGAATTTGTCCTTAGAGTGCCACATAAGGGTCTTCTAGAAATCTCCTTTTGATCTACACATGTCAACAATCTCAACCCACTTGTTAGGTATAAGCATATGCACATTATTTTCTAATTTTTAACCACAAATTCACTTAAAAAGGCTAAGAATTAATAAAGTTTGGAAAAACATAAATGTGGCCCAATGATAATGAAAGTTGGGTGAATGTAGTGACATAGTAGTGAAATGGAGGTGAAATGAAAGTGATATAATGGACATAATAGTGAAAGTGTAATGGAAATGAATGAAATTTTCAAGACCCAACATACCCCCCAACTGAAGTTATTGCATGTCCTCATGCAATATATATTACATTAACTCTTTTGATCTTTGAGCTTTGGCTTAACTTTGCATGATATCATCTGGTAATTTCATATTTCTGCAAAGTGTTTTACTTGAATTGTAACATGGTTGGTTCTTGTGTTACAACCATGATTTTGTTTGTATCCAATTTATCCTTTAAGCATTTTTTTGAAAAGCCATTGTATGCTCATAATAACAATGTAATAGTTAATATATGTTGGAATTATGTGGGCTCCTGAGTATGATATGGACACGGTAAGATATGAAGATGAATGTATTTCCCCCCAACTGATGGTATTGACAATTTTATGAAATGATGAAGAGAAATGTTTTTCCAACAATTATCATTCTAGCTTTTTATGGAATTCTATGGTCAAAAGTTAGAAAATGACATACCTTAACTTACCCTTTGGAATGGATGAGTTGTATGTGTGGTGGTTGCAAAATTTTGATCATATTTTTCTTCAAGTGGCTGAACAAGAGGAGTCATGGATAAAGAGATAAGACGACTTTTTATTGCTCCTACTACAACTTGCTGAATCTGCTCCAAAATGCTGAAAATAATAGTCTTCATGTCTTCAAAACTCATTGGCACAATTCCTACTATGTGAAAAGATGTTCTGATGTCGAACATAGTAGGAAATTGTTGACTTAGTGACCATTAATGGATGCCACTAGTCAACACGAGAACTCTCACCATTGATGAAAATGAGAGTCAAGATGCCCAAACACATCTGGCTAGGTACGAATGATTTTGCCGATGTCAAGTCACCTAGAAGATCTGACGAACAAGGGACATTAATGTATTCCCATTGTTTGTCAGCATGAGAACTTGCCATTAAGACATGCAAGCCTCAAGGTGTTTTTACAAAGAACTTAGACTCAAAGATCTATGGACTCAATAATTTGCATTGAAGCAAGGCTTATTTGCAGAATGAAAATGACAAGAAATGGAAGATGAAAATGGAAGATAGCAATGGAGAGTAGAAATGGCAATGGGAAATAAGCATGTGAATGAACCTCTTGCTTTTATTTGTGGGTTATGAATGGACAAAAAGAAATGGAAAGTGGATGTGAATGTAAATGGAAAATATAAAGTGAAATGAGGTGAATGGTTTATTATGAGGTATGGATGTGATGGAGACAATAGTATCTGAAAGTTTTTAAAGTGTTTGGATCTGATTTTGTATCAGCATATTTCCTCTTTATTGCTGATCATCCTCTTATGAAACAAATTGGTCTCTTAGAGAGACACCATTCTCTTGTAGTCATTTGTCCTTCCTCTTGGAACCTGCAAAAAAACTAATACTTCTTCTGCAATGGAATGTAAGATTATCAAAGGAGAGAGGTGATCAATCTCTCTAGTTATGATATTTACACACAAAACTAAGAATTTGTATTAATGAAACAAGTTCTCAAAGGAAAAATTAAAAGAATTTATACCTGTTTTGGAATTAGTGCCTCAAGTTGAATGTTGCTTCTTTTCAGCAATTTATTTCATTATTTACCGTTTCAAACTCTAATGATGGATTTCTTACTGTGTAGATCTTGTTGAGACCTTTCCAACGATACTTGAATCATCAAAATCTGATTTTGTATGAGAAAGTTAGGCTGATTTGAACAATAAGATTTTTCAGCTGCGGAATTGGAGAACAGCGGTGGAATTGGACTTTAGCTGTGGAATGTCGACGGTTTCTGTAGCTAAAATCTTGAATAAAAAGTTAGTCATTCATCTTTCATCATCAGTCCAAAATTAATCAATACCTTCAGAAAAGTGAGCAAATAACTTATTCATTTCATTGATTCAAAAAAAAAAAAAAAAAAATTTATTTATTTTATTGTATTTTATTTTATTTTGTTAAAAAAAAACAAATAATAAAGAAAAATTGAAACAAGAGCCTTTAGCTGTGCACGCCTAAATAAGACAGACTCGTTGTGCCCAAGTATGCAATCAACGAAATTGGATATTGAATATGCAATAGGATAGCAAATAATCATAAGGATGTGCACAAGCCACAAAAATTGCTTGCACCAACAGAAAGTCCGTGTTGTGAACATTGAACATATTGCTTGTGAGATAACCTTCCAAAGAGCGAGGACCAGTTGTTAGATTGGATTTAATAGATTTTGTTTTCAATTCAGATTCTTCTTCCTGTAGATCAGGAAAACCGGATCATGAAATCCCTCAACTGATTACCAAGAATTAAATTCAAAAATCGTTTTTTCCTTACGCAGACAGCGACACAGGGCTCTGAAGAACCGGAAAATTCTCTCAATCGGTTAAGAAATTCAGAAACCGTTTCTGGGTTATTTAATTTCCCGTGTTATAAGAAAAACCCATGTCGTGGATTTTTTAAATTTTCCTTGATTTGCTCTGAATTCGCGTTTTAAAATCACGTGTCAAATACAGTTGCGTTTTCTGAAAATGCTCTTCTGCTCTGGCAACAAAATGAATTACTGGTGGAAGGTTCAAAGACTGCCACATGCATCAAATTCATGATTTATATCAGAGTATTTGATTTTAATTCAAACTCTTATGCTGCAAAAATGGATCTGTGCAACGAATTTGTCCAACGATTCTCTTAAACAGCAACTCTCCTTCCTTATAGTTACAGTCCAGAACCCTCCAGAGAACCTTTGTCCTTTCTACGTCTTTCCAAATCATCATCTTTCTCCTGATTGTTTGAAACAGCATAATATTACCTAGAACAGATATCTTGAGAAGTACCTTGCGCTTCCACAACTCCAGAAAGGTTGCCTTCTGCTTCACCGTTATAACTATGCAGATCATGAAATCTGCTATTTCGCTGGGCAATGATCTTTGGAAAACTTCGTTGCTTTTGAGCTAATCCATCTTCCTCCGCTGGATTTTGCCTCTTCGAATTTACTTTCAGGTTCACCATCTTTGATACTTCTTTTCTAGAAGAGACCTCAGTGTTTTTTTGGTTTCTTTGTATTCTCAACATGAAAGCTGTTTCGATTGTGGGGCGTTCTGGTCAGATGATCTACAAGTTTTTTTTTTTAAATTCTCTTATGCTACTTTTCATCATTGTAGATTTTCTTCGCAGAAAATTATGGCGAAGGCGTCCAAAATTGTTTAATAACTTCCATTCAGAACGTTTAGTCATTGGATGGATATTCAATTTCCCCTCCTATCGTAGACTGTAAGTGATTAATTTTCTGAGCAATTTTTGAGTATGCAATTGATTAGAAGACGTAGATTTGATGTATCTAATGGAAACACAGAAAAATCTGATGCAATTGCAGAGAGAAAATTGAAAATCAAGGTGTGACTACTTCCATAATAGGCCTTGGAGAAATTGAGAATGGTATCCGTGGTTTCAGGAGTTAAATCCGCTTCTTTGGTTTCGTTTTACCCAAATGCCATGGCCATTATCGTTGGCTGTTTCAATTTGTCATGGGCCATGTTATGGCATTTGTTGTTGTTGTTTTTTTTTTTTTTTTTTTAAATAAAATTCAAAAAATAAAAATATACATATGTATTTTACTAAACAAAACAATTTATTCAATTTTTTTTTTTTTTTAATTTATTAATAGAGAAAAATAAGACAAGTTTTTATTTTTGTTCTTTTTTTTTTTAAATGATTTGTTATTGAAATTATATAAATATATATATTTTCAAAATTTTAAAAATATACATATATATTTTAGTAAACAAAACAATTTAAATTTTTTTTATTTTTTTCATTTTTTTATAATTGATTTGTTTAATAAAATTATGTATGTTATATTTTCAAAAATTTAAAAATACACATATATATTTCATTAAACAAAACAATGTATTGGAATTTTTTTATTTTTTATTTTTTTTAAATCAAATGAAATGATGAAAACAATTTTTTTTTTTTTTTTAACATAAAATTCTTTTTCTGATCCTCCAGATCACACAAAGTGCAGGAGGAGAGCATACTCAAGAAATTATTATTTTTTTTTAGATGTAAGAAATAAGGCTACCTAGTTACACTTCCCCGGCAACGACGCCAAAATGTCTAGTCAATTTAGCGTCCTAAATTGCTAACATAAATTATCAACCAGGGCTAGTAAACTGATGAAGTGTGGTGCACTATATGTGCTTAAGTGACCTCTTCCTTACTTCGTTGTATGTGTTTTTCTTATTGTTTTTTGGGGTTTTGTCTTTTTAGTACTTAGTACGCTATTCTAAGTTCAAAAGATGAAATCAAATCTATGTCAAAAAGAAAAGAAAATGAAACCTTAGACTCAAAAGAGAGTGTAATTGTAAATTCTATCTCTAATTAGGAAAATGATGAAAAACAGAGCATTCTAATCCATGGATATCCTAGCTTGCAAATGAACATGAAATGTAACTCAAGACATTACAACTTAATCTGATTCATTTAGTTAGAGATTTGTTGGAAGAGCTTGTGAAAAAGATTAATTTTAATGCAATGAGGATCTCCTAAAACATAAAAGGAAACGCTGAAACAAACAGTAACTTAAAACATTATAGTGAAATCTCATTCATTTGATAGAAGTTTGTTGGAAGAGCTTGAGAAAAAGATTACTATAATGTAGTAAGGATCTCCTATGAAATGCTGAAACAACTTATAACATTACAACTAAATCTCATTCATGAGTTAGAGGTTTATTGGAAGAGTTTGTGAAAGAGATTAATCATAATGTGATAAGGATCTTCAATGAAGCAAAACAATCAATAACTCACAATACTACAACTTAGTCCCATTCGTGAATTAGAGGTTTATTGGAAAAGCTTTTGAAAGAGACTAACTACAGTATAATGAGGAATCTGATCTAAAATTGTGTGAACAAAATATTTCTTATACAGAGATTGACAGTAGGGGCTTTTACTGGTTATTTCACCTTTACTAGAAAGGATGAAACCATAAGCTTCTGGCCCTCTTACTGACTCTGCCTAAAGGAATATAATGTAAACACTAAATAGATCTGACAAATGAGGATCTTCTTTTTAACTAAATAACAGAAAATGAAATGCTAATAACTCAAAATATCACAATTGAATCCCATTCATTTAATAGAGATGTATTGGAAGAGCTTGAGAAAGAGACTAATTGCAATATCATGAGGATCCTTTATCTAAGCAAATGACATGAAAAATAATGCTAAAAGATATGATTTCATAAAGCAATCTAAGTAAGGAAATATGACAAAACAGAATTGAAAACAACTTATCTAGAAAACATGTAAAAGCCTCCTTGGATAGCAGGGGCCCTCTGCTACCAATTTGGTGAAATTCTTAGCTCCTTGAAGATGTGATCAAAACAACATCAAAAAACTGAACTTCTTTATTGAAAAACTCACAAATCTACATCCCATTCCATCTTAAGCTTTGTTACAAAACACTCTATTCTTTTCTCTCATTTTCCTATTTTTTCACTATTTTTTCACTACCCATGATAGGAGAAAGCTTCTCCTATTTATACAAAATATGAGAAGTTATCTCATTAATGGGAGTCCATGAATCTCTCCCTCCATCTCTAGAGTTACAATCAAAATAGGAAATGATAAGACACATGTCTTTCTAGAGTTTCAATACAACAAGGAAATGAGACACATATCCTCTTAGAGTTTCAATACAACAAGCAATGAGACACGTGTCCTCATGATCCCATGATTCTTTCCACTCAAATTCGAATTTGTCCTTAGAGTGCTACATAAGGGTCTTCTAGAAGTCTCATTTTGATCTACACATGTCAACAATCTCAACCCACTTGTTAGGTATTATGCACATTATTTTCTAATTTTTAACCACAAATTCACTTAAAAAGGCTAAGAATTAATAAAGTTTGGAAAAACATAAATGTGGCCCAATGATAATGAAAGTGGGATGAATGTAGTGACATAGTAGTGAAATGGAGGTGAAATGGAAGTGATATAATAGACATAATAGTGAAAGTGTAATGGAAATGAATGACATTTTCAAGACCAAACACTTACATAGGCTGTTGAACAGGCAGCATGACCATTGCTAGGGGAGATTCCATAAAGAACATTATCATTTATCCACTTGGAAAACCAACTTTACCCACGGTACACATTCACAAGAATCCACATACATATTGGGAGAAAAATATTCGTCCACCTCTGACATTAATCGAGGCTCTTGAATTTAAATATCAAACTGAGGATGATGTAATCAATAACTCTATGAATCAACCACGTGCATCCAAAAACTTGAAATGCCAAATGCTGAAAACAGTTCTTGAAGAGGAAACACAAGAGGATATCTTGGAAAACCTTGATAATCAACTTATACCTACAACTTCTGTATGCAACAGCATACTCGTTGAGATTGAGCCAAGGAAAATTTTGAACATCAATGGCAATCTAGATAGTGACCAAAGGCCGAAGCTCATAAAGGTGTTACAGAAGTATCATGGAGCATTTTCTTGGGACTACCCAGACATGAAGGGCATAGACCCCCAACTATGCACCCATCACATTTATACCGACAAGGAGGCCCAGCCTATTCGGCAACCCCAACGTAGGTTAAATCCTCACCTAAAAGAATTGGTAAAAGAGGAACTACAAAAACTGCTGGAAGTCAATTTCATTTATCCTATCTCAGACAGCAAGTGCGTCTCCCCTCTGGTGGTCGTCCCTAAAAATAATTGGAAATGGAGAATCTGTGTGGATTATCGAGAACTGAATAAGGTGACGCAAAAGGACCACATCCCTCTTCTTTTTATTGATCGGGTCCTGCATACATTAGCAGGGAAGCGTTTCTTTTCTTTTCTTGACGGTTTTAGCGGTTACAATCAAATCCAAATAACCCCTGAAGACCAGGATAAAACAACCTTTACCTACCCATGGGGTACATTTGCCTACAAAGTGTTACCATTCAGACTATGCAATGCCCCAACAACCTTTCAAAGAGCCATACTGAGCCTTTTTTCTGATTTAATAAGTGAGGGGCTTGAAATTTACATGGAAGACTTCACCCCATATGGTGATAATTTTGATCAAGCATTAGAAATGCTAGAAAAAGTACTGGAACGATGTATTGCCACCAGGTTATGCCTAAGCAATGAAAAATGCCACATGATGATGACCAAAGACGTAATCTTGGTGCACTATATCTCTGCAGTGGGAATACAGGTAGACCCAGAAAAAATAGAGGTAATCATTTTATTAGCCACACCTTGCACACATATAGAGGTGCATAGTTTTCTGGGGTATCTAGGGTATTATTATAGGTTTATAAATAATTTATCACAAATTGTTGCACGTTTGTATGCTCTAACTATAAACGTCGAATTCCATTGGTTAGATAAATGTGACACTGCTTTTGCAAATTTAAAGCCACTGGTCTCGACAGCATCGAGCTTACGCGGTACTAACTGGGAGCTTCCTTTTCATATTTCTTCAGATGCATTCGATACAGCAATAGGGTAAGTTCTTGGTCAAGAAGAAGATAAAAAGTCCTATGCTATTTATTATATCAGCAAAAATATTACTCCTGCTGAATTAAATTACACAGTGACCAAAAAAGAGTTCCTGGAAATCATCTATGTTATTAATAAGTTTAGACATTATATAATGGGCTATCAAGTACTCATGTATATTGATCACTCTACCATTAAATATTTAGCCAATAAACCAATAAAAAATGGGAGAATAACTCGTTGGTTGTTGCTTTTGCATGATTTTTACATAAACATCAAGGACTGCCTAGGAAAAGAAAACGTGGTCACAGACTTCCTATCCACAGTTCCAAAAACAGATGACACACTAGCAGCCGAAGATCAGTTTCCTGATGAACATCTATTTGCCGTTGCAGTAAAAACACCATGGTACGTAGACTCATATAATTACTTGGCCATAGGGAAACTTCCCAGGCATTTAACATCAAGGGAACGGAAGCTGATTGTACAATGCAGTGCCAGGTTCTCCTGGATCGGCAGATACCTCTTCCACACAGGGGCCGAGATGCATATATGCAGATGCATCTAGGAAGACGAGATCTATGATATCCTACGGGCCTGTCACGATGAACCATGTGGCGGCCATTTCACAGATCGTATAACGGGACACAAAGTATTAAAATTGGGTTATTATTGGCCTGCGATATTCAAAGACACAAAAAAATATGTCCAAGCCTGTGATAGCTACCAAAGAATGGTCTGCCCAGGCCAAGCAGATGAAATTCCACTGCAACCACAATTGGTAATAGAACCATTGGAACGGTGGGCACTAGACTTCGTTGGGCCATTCAACCCACCATCGCATCAAAAAACCTACATATTGGTTGCCATAGACTATGTAACTAAATGGGTGGAAACAGTGGCCTTATCAAGAGCCACAGAGGAATCTGTGATTAACTTTCTGTTTAAGCTATTTGTGCGATATCGTCTACCGCGAGAAGTGATAACTGATGAAGGGGCATAGTTCGTAGGTAATAAAATCATAGCCACTCTACGGAATCATCGCATCACCCACAGAGTCACGTCTCCTTACCACCCGCAGGCGAATGGATAGGTCGAAAGCACCAACAAAGTCCTTGAAGCAATCCTTACTAAAACAATATCATCACATTGCCAAGATTGGGCCACTAGACTTCCAGAGGCCCTATGGGCTTATCTCACAACATGGTGAAACACCACTGGATATTCTTTTTATCATTTAATATTTCGAAGAGAGCCCATTTTTTCCATTGAATTCGAAGTCAAAACTTTAAGGACAACCCAGTAAGTAGGATTGGACTTGACAGAGGCCCAAATTAAAAGACTCCAGCAAATAAATGAATTGGATGAAACGCGGTTACTGGCTCTACAATGTACAATGATCATATAGCAACATCGAGCTAAGTGGCATGACAACCTCATCAAAAATAAGACATTCCAAAAAGGAGATTGGACACTTGTCTATGACTCCAAATTCCAAGATTTTCCGGGAAAATTGCAGACAAGTTGGCTCGGTCCATATGAAATCCAAGAAGTTCACAACAATGGTACCCTCACTTGACCACAATATATGGGTCTGGTTCTACATTTCAATTCAATGGGAACAAAGTATGCCTCTATCGCAAACCTCTCACAAAGGAGTCCTTTTTCCAGCAGGTACGAAACGATCCCACCATCCAAGTTGTGGCAGAAGGGGGTGATAACCCCACAACCTCAAGTACTTGAGAGTTTGATATCGTCATTTGCAAATAATGTATAGTTCTTATTTTGTTGTAGATTCTTCATATTCGCAATTGTATCCTTTTTTTTCTCATCCTCTTTCGTTTTTATTTTTCTTGCTGTTCAAATTCTTTGAACGACTGTTGTTCAATCCAATTGAACAGTTGTTGTTCAATTAGATTGACAAATCATTTTTTGTGTTTTTATTTTTCTTTTTGTTCAAATTCTTTGAACAGCTACTACTCAATCCAATTGAACAGCTACTGTTCAATCGGATTGAACAACCGTGTTTTTGTGTTTTTATTTTTCTTGCTGTTCAAATTCTTTGAATGGCTGCTGTTCAATCCAATTGAACAACTATTGTTCAATTGGATTGAACAACTGTGTTTTTGTGTTTTTATTTTTCTTGTTTTTCAAATTATTTGAACGGCCGTTGTTCAATCCAATTGAACAAATGTTGTTCAATCGGATTGAACATCCGTGTTTTTGTGTTTTTATTTTTCTTGTTGTTCAAATTATTTGAACAGCTGTTGTTCAATCCAATTGAACAGTTGTTGTTCAATCGGATTGAACAATTGTGTTTTTTGTGTTTTTATTTTCCTTCCTATTCAAATTCTTTAAACTACTGCTGTTCAATCCAATTGAATAGCTGTTGTTCAATCAGATTGAACAACTGTGTTTTTCTGTTTTATTTTTAATTCATGTTCAAACTCTTTGAATAGTTGTTGTTAAATCCCATTGAACAGCTGTTGTTCAATCATATTGAACATCCTTGTTTTTGAATTTTATTCTTTCCTTTGTCGATATCCTCCCCTCGATCCACACCCTAGCTATAAAAGGCATCTCTGAGTAGGAAGTGGCAGTTGAAGAGAAGAGAGAAGCAGTAAAATTACCAATATGGTGAGTCTTTGACACTATAAACTCTAAACTGGAAGCCGACATTGTACATATATGAAATGAAAGGTTAAGTCATTCCAATCTCAAATATGTTATCATACAATACATGATCTTATGATGGTATATCTTTTGGAACTTTCGAGTAGTATTTCCCTCCAATATGAAGAAATAGGAATAAGGGGTATTAATTGTATTGGAATTATTTTTAATTCTCTCACCATCCCTAACTCTTAAGGAGTTAATGAGCCTCCCTTCATGTATAAATAATAATTATTATGTTTACATGAAAATTTTTAAGAGAGGATAGGGGGTCTCATCACGAGGAAGCCTACCACGATCATAAGGGTTTAATAAGTGACATGCCTATAATGGCTGTCACACCAGGGTAATGAACTTATCATCTGCTTGAAGGGCAGGAGGTCTCATCACGAGTCGGCCTGATCACTTTGTTACAATCCTAGTGAATGGCACTATGATTATCTGGCCATCATACCAACACAGTGACCTTCTCATAATTCAAAATTCTTATGTTTCAAAAAATAAAAGAAGTACTATGCTCATATGAAAATTTTCAAGAGAGGATAGGGGGTCTCATCACGAGCTAGCCTACCATGTTCATAAGAGTTTAGCAAGTGACATGTCCACAATGGCCATCACACCAAGGGTAATGACCTTCTCATCTGCTTGAAGGACATGAGGTCTCATCATGAGCCGGCCTGATCACTCTGCTACAAATTTGGTGAGTGGCACTGTGGCTATCTGGATATCATACCAACACGGTGATCTCTCCACAAAATTGGCAGAATAATTACTTTTACATAAGGATCTTGGATCATTTTTTCAGGTTAAAATAGCAACCCTATTGAGGCTATGAACGCCTGCTGGAAGTAGTGGCTCTGCTTATGGTATGAGAGTATGTTTCAACGATAGCCAATTACTCTTAAATATACCTTACCTCCCATTTTTCTTCCATTCTTGACAGAAGAACACTACTCAAATTAGTGATAATGCTAATATACCACTTAAGTAACTATAAGCGACATATGCTTACATGTTTGAACTTCCAGATGACGACCCCAATCATTACCTATCTCAGTCTTGCTTTCGTCACACTTTATCATTAAAGAAGGAAATCCTATCATAATAATATCTATACTATTTTCTCTTCCTCTCCGGTCACTTCCGCATGAGATACACTTATGACAACTTCCAAATCTGACCTTTACACAGCATGTGCTCATAATTACCCAATTTCTCCTCTTTCCTCGAGCTCAAAACCACGGCCTCCGCTCTCACATACAGGCTATGATTACTGAATCCTGACATTCCCCCCATATGCATTCATGATTGTTCAAATCCTTCTTGTACTCAAGGACGTCGACGCCCTTACTTTGACAGAGGGGGTATAATTATTCATAAATAAGCAAGCATGCGAATTTCCTGCACAAATTCCGTTGGATATGCTAATAAGACCAAAGGAGCATCAAAATTAAGGTATGAAGTTACCTACAAAAGGCTACAATTTCCCTTTCTCTTGCATATAGTGTTCAATCAGAAGGAGAAATTAGCTTAAGGAAACGCATCATACATGGGAGGAAACTCTCTTTGGAATGAACCTTTGAACTTCCCGATTTCAGATGCAGCTAGCTCTACCCTCCAAAATGCTGGCTGGCTGCCATATTTACACAAATTACAAGGATTTGATACAGAGGTAGCAATTGAGTTCTAGGAAAACCTACAAGAGGGACAGAGTAGGCTCAGGGGAAGAGTTATACCAGTCACAAAAGAAATTATTGCTGAAGTCTCCAGAATACCAGTGGAGGGAGAGATATGGATAGAGAAACACCTTCTCTTACGAGAGGTAGTCGCAGCATATCAGGATCCGGAAGAACCATTGGAGCGAAAAGGAAAATGGATTAACCTTACCTCTCTACATCAGCTGTGGCAGGAACTGACGGCATTCATCCAGAGATTCATTACATGCGATGGACGCCAAGACGTAGTAAAACCCCGTCAACTTAAACTGTTAGTTGTGCTTAAACAAAATATTTCAGTTAACTTGCCTTCTTTCTTAAATTCTATATTGCATGACACTGCTATTCGAATAAGAAAAGCTAAAAACCCTTAAGCAGTTGTCAGTCACCATGAGATAATCAAAATAATCACCATACATGAGTTGGACAAACAACAGATATCCTAGGACAACTTTGTTAACCCTGTCGCACAAGTACCTAAGGAAAACCCTAGCGGGACCAAAATTGAGCTCCCCGGGATGAACATACCTAGAAGGAAAAGGACTCATGCCTCAAATTAAGAACCAAACATGCAAAAGCGGTCCAAAATACTTTAAGAAACCTTGGAATTCATAGAGGAGGCAGGGCCATCATGCTCACTACCCTCAAGCCCTCAAAATATACCCTTACAATATTATGAGGAGGAGATGGCTCGAGTCTTGGAGCAATTTAGGGCATCCCATGAAACTAAAAGCTTATCTGAGCAAGATGGAGAACAAGAAGAGCCATTAGACCAGTCTGCCACTACCAACAGCTCCGACCACATTGAGGTATTACCCTATCAAGAGGAACCACAAGATTTTAGGGCCTTGTACCCTCTCGAGAATGATGGAGCGAATGAGGGGCAACATGCAAAGGAGGAGGACAAATCCGAAAATCAGTCAGGAGACAGCATACCCTTGGATTAGAACACAAGCATGGAAACAGTTCCTTTGACACCTGAGGGTAACATTATCTCTCCCAGCCAGGACCCTCATATAGAAGTAAACTCTGAAGTATAGGTAGAAGACACCACCACAAGAAAACCTGAAATTGACACCGCCATCCTTGAAAAAGAGGTTGCTGCTCCTCCACTCCCTGCTGAATCCAGACCAGAAGAAAATTTAGTTGAAAATAAGTTCAAGAAATTAAGCAGAAATTGCAAAAGGTTAAGGAAATTGGTAAATAATTTGAGGAAGTAGTTGAAAGAGACAAACAAGGCCCAGGAGCCTAAGAAAGAATTGACCACAACAGAAATCCAAACAGAATTGGTCACCAATTTGTTAGATATTGTTGAGGCTGGAATGCAGAATGACCTAGTAGATACTGCTGAGGCTGAAATACAGTCTGACTTGGCAAGCACCATTGAGATCGATGTACAAACAGACATGGTGGACTCTATCGAAGCCTCTGTTCAAACTAGGCAAGAATTCATCGAAGAAAAGGAAACCTAAACGGAGGAAACCCCTGCCTATGCTCCTCTAGTTGAAAGAGCTGTCAATAAAAAATGGTATAATGAATTAATTCAAACACAACATGAGTTGGCACAATGCAAAAAGGAAGTAGTACTAGCACAAGAGTATCAGGCACTACTAAATAAATTCACAAACCTTTCCACTACATAAGATGAAACATTTTCCCAACTCAGAGAAGAGAAAGCAAATGTAAAAAGGGCACAAAACCAAGTGGATCAAGCCAAGAAACAAATCACTATGATTTTTTCTCTGTATTCTGATCCACTAACATGCAGGGCACCGGCCACCAACTATGCCCTATTCCTAGTGGAATGGTATTTACTGCTGAAAATCAAGGCCGTCAGGGCAGGGAAGCCCACAAATTTCAAAACCATAGAAGAATTTGTCCATTGCTGCAATGATAAAGATGAACAGTTCCAACGCCTTCTATGTGAACTTTACATGAACAAATTCTTTCTAGAAGAGGATAGGGATGACAATCCTAGTCCCTTTATAGGAGATGTTCAGTTCCAGACCTTCCTCTCGTTTGCTAAGAACCAGATTAGGTGGGCCAAAGCCTATAACATTTTCCAAAAGAGAGAACATGGCCTAGACCTGTGGGTTAGAGGAGAGCCTACTAAACCCATATAGTTGTTCATCCAACACAAGAATTTCATGTGAAGAAAGGGTGTAAGGATTAAGCTGAGACCCATCCATAAAGACATTATAGAGCATGGGTGGGAATATTTTGAAGACATTCAGGAAGCAGCCCTGACAGCTACCAAACAAAGATGGATGGCCTCCAAAAAAAATGTGAAGAATAGGGAGCCATTTGGCTATAGGAACATCAAAGTGGCTGCCTAAAGATTCCTCTCATATAGTAACCTGGTCTTCAACATGGGTCCTGCATGGTTAGAGTGCAGGTATAGATGCCCTCTCATTTGGTTCCCCCCCGAGGGTTATGATCATGACTACGAACTGCCAGAAGGGCACACAAACACTACCTTTGCAAGAATTAGACAGAAACAAGGTTTCAAAGCATAGAAGGAAGAAGTATACCCTGCCTACTCCTTCACACAATTGCATCTCAACCATTTTTTTGCACGAGGACCTGCAAATACGTAGGCGGGGGAGTATGTTGGGCCGGAATTAAGGTATGTTTTCACCCCACGTTTACTTCGAATTATCATATATTTTTATAATTTTTCTCATCTTGATAGTAAAGGAAAGGAGGGTTAATGAAAAATAAGGACAAATAGACTAACGGTAAGAAGCATGTTCAAAACAACAAGGATTTGACTTCTTTAATCTCTATTCGTAGGAAAATGAGGTAGCGGAATCAATGCAGACCAAAAGACAACTGACAGACGGAGAACATGAAGCCATAGTAACCCCCATAGACGAGTAGAAGGTGGAAAGATAGATCCACGTCCAAATAACTCAAACAACAGCCATGCTCAGTGGGCTGTCGTTTGGGAAAGACCATTCTACTAAGTGAAATCACCTTTAAAAGTGCCAAGGATGGACGAAAGAAGGGGAGGCGAAATAAGAATTATCTTTTGTAATAGGCGTATCAGGACAGAACTGTCCAGTTGTACTCATGTCTTGACTCTTATTTAATAAATAATTTTGGTATTTTGAATAATAATTTCCTGAGTTTTCCATTGCGTTGGACTTCTGGTGGTTTGGGCCCAGCCCTGGGAGTTTCCGCGCTCACCTCTGTACTGTATATTAATTATGAAATTTATGTTCAGTTATCTAATGTGTTCTATGAGATATCTTTCTACTTGTTGAAATTTTATGCCTGTGATGTTGTAGTTTCCTCTACCACTCAGTCAGTTTATTGCTCATGTTTCTGGTTTACAGTAATAGCTTTATAATTGTTGGAAATTTTCATCGTTACTCAATTCATTTATATCTGTTTCTGAGCTTTAGTAAAATCTCTGTTCAATTCTTTATGTCGCCAAGAATTATATCCTTTCCATCGGTACTATATAATTTCATGTTGCGCTTAATACAAAATAATGTTAGTCAGTTAGTTCGCAAGAGAATTACATTGAAAAATTAAAATAAGAAATTGTTGTTCAATTCCTTGAGTTTGATGTTCCATTCAGTAGGACTGTTGTTCAATTCATTGAATGTGTTGTTCAATCATAGATTATTCTCACTAAGCTTATTTAGACAAGATATTTAATGGTAATTTACAAATTCCATTCCCTTTGAGTTGATTGAACTTTGAGAATTAATTGATCTTATTCATATTAATATAGAGTAGCTATTTCTGATGTCACTCGCATATACTATGCTCGCACTCTTGAAATAAGAAGACTTACCCTCGGTTGGAAATTAAATGAGAAGCTTGGAGGTTGCCTATAATAGTCACCTAAAAGAACCAACAATCACCACCCTCTCTCATTAAATGTCTTAACATATATTAGGTCTTACATTCATTATTCTTTCAATTAGATGCAAAAAAATGAAAAGATCCATAACTAAAACCAGTCATATACCCATGCTCATAACTATCATGTAACCATATAAATAATCATAACATAACATCCATTAAAGCTCCATAATGACACGCAAGTTTACCAATAAAAAAAACTCAACGTTCATTAAACGTAGGAAAGAGCTAACCAAGTTCAAGACTTCCACATATCACCCGACCATAGACATGGCTGAACCAAATCTTTCTTTTAGCCAGTAATACTCGTGCCATATTCCAAGCATGAATGTGGGATTTTATGGATAAACCAATCTAAAAACAACCAAGGGAATCTAGAGGTTAAACCACCTAAACCCTCACCATACCATGATCTCACCTAAACTGGGCCCAAAATAAAAAAACTAAACTAAGCTTGGAATGCCTCTGGATTCCTTCATTATCCTTGAGTAATTTTCGTGTCTCCGTGTC
The DNA here is from genome assembly GCA_034641835.2 of Pinus albicaulis. Lineage (NCBI taxonomy): Eukaryota > Viridiplantae > Streptophyta > Pinopsida > Pinales > Pinaceae > Pinus > Pinus albicaulis. Next base: position 148,528,488 of record CM076577.1, on the reverse strand, counting down.
TCTAGGATTTAATGCAATCCACATTGGATAATTAGGCCATTACTGAGACTCCACCCTCTCTATTTACCATGTATCCCATCATTACCTGTCAAGTATTCCTAGGCCTTTAGGAATGTTTGTGAGACCATCTCCTTGCTAGATTATTAAACCATCAGACAATTTCAAAGCTCAAAACTGAGAATAATACAATCACACCATGGCTATTCATAAATTACAAGGAAATTGTGAAAACCAATGTCGAAACCTAGAAAAACTGTGTCACCAACAACAAAAGAAGCAAATACCAACATGCACATACTCTGTAGTTCAAAACCAGCTAGGAAAACATACATGCAATATATTACCTACAAGTATTCATGCTAAATTTTCTTGATCCTGCCTTTCCTTGCTTCATATTTCCTTTCCTTTCCTTGTACTTTTTTGCTTGCTTTTCCTTTATTTGTTGGCTTAATCGCATTCCCCACTTGGTGCTCTTGTCCTATTTGAGACTAATTTTGAAAATGAACAGAAAAAAGTTGTGAATTGTTCCATGACATCCTTTATATCATTAATGCCTCTAATTTCTTCAGTTTTCGATCATTTTCCTTCAATTTTCTCCTCATATGCAACCTGTGACCTTTCACCTTCATTTTCTCCTACTTTCCATTATTTTCATAAATAATGTTCCAAAAATACCTTTTTTCCTTTCCAAATCATTTTCCATTTCCTTTGCCAATTCCCCCTTAGCCATAAATAACTGAAATGAACACCCACTAGGATGTATTGCTGAACATTCAACTTCAAATAAGTATCCCTTGCCCGTGGTCTTATTTTTTACTTTAATAACTTTTATTACATGAAATTTTATGCCAGGTTTGTTATAGAATCCTCCCCCTTGGGGAACATTGTCCTCGGTGTTAAACCACTCATATACCTCAACAAAACTGCTGAAAATATAACATACCACCCATGGATATTTATAACTTAGATCGTAGCAATATTTACAATGAACAACCTACTGAAAATATGACAATCATACCCTATAATGGAGCTTTATAACATAAATCATTACGGAATTTAAAATAAAAACCACATATACTTATGCACATTTTCTTCAACCAAAAAATAACCATACTATCTACTGAGCTTTATAAATCTAGCTCGATTCAATATTTACAATAATATACAGATATACACATATGCACATTTTCTCAACCAGAAAATGAAACTATACGATGTCTGCATCCACAACAAGGGAGTCTAGAGGCTCACACCTCCACCCTCAAAAGTAGTTCTAGAATTCACCTCCTTCCTAGGAAGTCCATAATCCACTCCCAAATTCAAACATGCATCCAATGTCCAAAGTATAATTCTGCGTTGTTGTCCTCCCAATGAATAGTTATTGGCCCATTGTTCCAGGTCACACTCCAAATGTGCATATGATTCCATCTAGCAATCATAATTAACAAAAAAATGCATTCCCCGCCCTTGCCTTCTCTTCTACACAGTTCCTTGGGAAATCCTTTCACCCCCTTTTGTGCATTCACTCACCTTCCAAGTTCCCTGATATCACCTATCTTGGGTGATCCATCCATTGGCAAGGCTTCCTCACATCAGAAGGTCCAAAAAACAAGGCATATCCCTCCCTCAAAACAAGGGCATATCCCTTCCTTAAAACCATCATATCGGTCATAGCATGTTCATGGAAATTAATGGATACTATTGGGTACCAGTTTCCCACAATGACCCTATCCCTGAATTCTTTACCAACATACTCCTGCCTATTTCAATTCATTTTTCCACTGTTAATCCTTGCAGTCAGTTTCGTTCACCCTAAACCAAGCACTTTCATACTTTCTAGTCACAAGTACATAATTTCAATTAGAATCAAAAGGAATTTAAATAAATTCAAATCATACATCATTGGTGGCCCATCATTAAGGTACACTTGCGATTCTATATACTTCTTGTCACAACAAGTCAAACTAGATCCTTAACCAAATCATCATGTATAAACATATAAACATATCACATCTGGTTATCTCAAAAGAAACCATCATAGTCAGAATCATAGATCACATGCATAACTAACACTGAAATGAAATATTGATCCTTATCTTTCAAATGGTTCTTTGCTTCTTCCTTTGTTCTTTATCCTTTCTGTATACACACTGAATTGGTTTCCAAACCCGGAAAACACCCAATACCTTATCTTTAAGTAACAAGGGAATCTGGAGACTAAACTACCTCCTCCCTCAATATCAACAACAAGGGTATCCCAAGACTTAACCACCTCAATCCTCAATACAAAAAACACTATCTAGATATTGAACCCCCTCAACCCGTAATAGCAACAACAAGGGCCATACAATAGCATACCTTTTTGTCCCATCAGATTGTACAACACATATACATACATAGTGTACCGAAACACCTACACCTACACCTACACCTGGTGTACAAAACAACATATACACCTACATCTAGTGTACAAAAAAACATATACACCTACACCCGATGTTCAACACCACACACACACCTACACACAGTGTAAAACATGACACATAAACCTACACCCGATGTACAACACAATATATATACGCACACACCTTATAATGCAATGAATACACATGTAGCGATCCAACAAATACCCAATACCTATCACCCCACACCAAATATACACAACACAACATGTATGACATGTACACAAGACCACATGTAAAATAATACCACATGTACAACATGTACACAATGCCACCTGTACACAGTGCCACGTGCACAATGTGTACACAACACCATACATACACGACACCACCTGCACAATGCATGCACATCACCACATGTACACTACCCCACATGCACAACGTGTACACAACACCACCTATAAAATGTGTACATAACACCACATGTACACAAAACCATCTACATAGTATGTATACAACAACACATGCACGCAACACCGCATGTACTGCATGTAAATAGCACCACATGCATGCAACAACACATGTACAATCATGCACACCGCACCATATGTACATATCACCGCATGTACAACATGCACACTACACCAAATGCCTATAGCACTGCATTCTCGAAACGTACATCACTCCATATATACATAGCACTGCACATATGACATGTACTTAGCACCATCGGTACACAACACCACATATGCAATCATGCACACAACACTATATATGCAACATGCACACAACCTCATATACGCAACATGCACACAACATCATATATGAAATATTCACACAACATCATACATACACACTATTGCATATGCTACATGTACACAACATCGATACTGCACATCCTAAGACCACACTATCCTTACCAAGAAACCTTGCTTCTAGTGTCTTATCCCTGCTTGTCCCAGCATGCCACATATCACATTTCATTCATTCCACTGATATATCCCTCAGCATTACTTGTCCATAACATAAAAATAGACATAGTATAATCACATAATATCAATTCATATTCACATGATACTGACCTCATAGATCTACCAAGATACTCTTCCACTTGATTCGTCATAAACCAGGCGCCTTTTCATGCCATTCACTTTCATAAACAATCCTTCCTCCACAAGAATGATCTTTTACGACCCTATCAAACAACAACATAGATACATATATATAAACATATAAAAATTAGAATAAAAAAATCATGATCTTTGATGACCTTGTTAAAAACATTGCATACATACATAGATACATATAATCACTACCATAAATCATTAATGATCCATGAAGACCCAGTCACACAATTGCATACATACATACATATATCTAGGTGTGCGTGAGTGTGTGAACACTAGCACAAAACCATCCTAATGACCCCGTTAGTCAATGACATATATGAACACATACATACATTCATACATATATGCATATATAAAAATCAATCATAATCATAGTCATGACACAATTACCTGACATCATAGGGTCTAAGTTAATATAAATCCCTTTATCTGTGCACAACGTGCATAACATTGAAAACAACAATTACCAACTTAGCCAAGGAATTTGACGCCTCAAATCCATTATATCTACCTTTCCTTTTACCTTTCTCATGAGTTTCCTACCACCTTCCATTTACCCCAATGGACCCCACCAATCCAATCGGTCTCCATACTCTTGCCTCAATTGCCCTTATACATGCACCGAGCTTCATCCGAGTCTTAAATTACTTGTTATGTTTTATTCATATCTCCTCGAGCTCCACTACCTTTCCTCTTTCCCAACCAATCCCTAAGACCCTCAAAATAAAAAAGGAAAGAACCAAAATAAACCAAGATAAACCCATGAAAACCAATATAAATACAATGCCACAAACAAAGTGCTATGGCCATACACTAGAGAAAACCAAATCCGCAATCAAGCACAAAAAATCACAAATATCAAAAGAAAATTACTAGCAACAAACATAATGACTTAATCGAAATGGCTTCCCAACACTTCCAAAGGAAAGCTCAACCCGAGCCTTCTCCAAGATTTCATGGCAGTTTTCGTTCTGTGCAATTCCCTGTATCATACTGCCATAAACACACAAATGTCAGTTTATAAATAAATATAACAATATGCCAGTTATCTTACCTTGCTGTGCCAGTCACACTGCCTTATAACTGAGTGAACATGTCAACCATATCTTCCAAATATCAAGCAATCATATCTATTAATTTGAAATAAACCTTTACCAAATATAGCAACCATGTCATAATAAACAATAAATTCAAATTCATGAGTCATAGTACACAGTTCTAAAACTATCACCTACTTACGCTCAAGTAAATATCAATTGTTCTGATCATATACGTGTTAGTTCAACCATCTCAAAGAATATCATTCCTTCATCCAATATTATATATAAAAACTCAGATCATGCAACTAGTTAAACATTCAAACAACAGATAGACTACATAATAGACACCAAACACTCAAACACGAAAGGAGTTGCATAATAAAAAAATCAAGAACCAAGTAGATGACATTCAAACATTAAGAGATGACATAAGAAACTCATACCTCAATGTATCTTAGGGGAGGTTATCTTGTCTCCACAATCAATCTAGATTATTATAATATAACTTCACAACATATCAACCCAAACATAATTAAGGTCATGATATCCATAACAGTAATTAGGTAACATGTTCAAATCATAAACTCATAAACAATTGTCATTCATGCATAACACTCACATATGCATAGTGAGTCTAAATTATAATCACACAATATCATAAGAATATCAACTCATACTTGGATGTCATAACCCTAACCATCTGCATAGGCCAATCTAAATTAGAATTATACACATAACATCAATAAGTTAAGCATAATTACCATAACCATCATGCATATGGCCACAATTCATATAAGAAGAAGTTACTATCCTTCGTGACTAACCGACATAGGTACATATGATCACACTGACCAACTATCCTTTATCATACATGTAACCAAAAAAACAATATAATGACAAGCATATAAGTAAACCTAATTCTTATAGAAACCATTAACCAACATACGTGCATGCCAAACATACAATACCTATATGAAAATCTTCTCTTACCTCAAAGTCTAGTGCTGCAACCTGGTTTAGATGATCTGCATCTCCTGTTCTACCTCGACCAACACATCATCATCATAACATACCAATAGCATCATGATGACATATATTTCATACCATAAATTCATGCATGGAAACCTTAAACATGAAAATTCATGCATAAAAAAATGCATTCAACCCATTAGATCCAAGTGTTGAGCCATGATCTGATACAACCCTGTGGTATCAGATATGACCCAAGGAGAGTGCAACCTGCTCTGATACAACCTATAACGTCACTTCCCCTCATATCTACACACTTTCACCAACTTACCTAGGGTAAACATGAGATGAGGCGCTACTATGATAAGACTCAACCTCCTGGATGGCCTTAAGGAAATCGAGTCAATAAAACAAGACTTTATAGTCCTCCCTCAGGTGCTACAGGGCCCTCGGGAGCTAATCCACCATTCCAGGTTCTCAAAACCTAAGTTAACCTATCCATTCAACGAATTAAACCTCAGTATCTCTCATGACGTGGTAATTCATGTGACTAGGACCCTCTAGTTGCTCCCACAGTGCCTGCAAGGGAGAGACTGCAGTGTTTTTCAACTAGAGTTGTGCGAGAGATTGCGAGATTTAATCCCCTTTTTGAAGGCTAGTCTCCATACCACTACCTAGAACTTGATGAGAATTTCTAGGGCAATAATTGACATCGATAAAAAGCCTCGAACACAAGTATTGCTTAAGGGCTTGAACTAACCAAGCCTAACCATGAATGACATTTTGTTAAAGACTTGGTAGATATGCAACCTAGAAGTCATGAATGCAAGTTTGAACATAAGGGAGTGAAAAATCATATGATACTTAACAAGAAGGATCACAACCTTCTCTCATAAGTTTTCCTAACATAAATTAGGTCTTTCATTCATTATTATTTCAATTACAAGTAAAAGAATGAAAAGAGCCATGACAAAAACCAGTCATATACCCATGCTCATAACCAGCATAACCATATAAATCACCATATAAATAACAACCATTAAAGCCACATAATAACATGTACACTCATCAATCAATGTAAGAGAAGTTATCTTTCATTAAACATAAGAAAGATCCAACCAAGTTCGAGACTTCCACGTACCACCCACCATAGACATGGTTGAACCAAATATTTCTTTCATCCATTCACCCTTGTGCCATATTCCAAGAATGAATGTGGGATATCATGGATAAACCAATAAAAAAAAAACCAGGGGAATCCATAGGTTAAACCACATCCACCCTCACTATACCGTGATCTCACCTAAACTGGCTCCGAGATCACAAAACCTAAATGAGCATGGAATGCCTCATGATTCCTTCACTATCCTTGAGGAATTTTCTTATCTCCTTGTCTCTAGGCTTTACTGCAATTTAGACCGGATCACTAGTCCCTTATCGAGACTCCACCCTCCGGCTTTACCGTGTATCCCTCCATTACCTGTCAAGGGATTCCTAGTCCTTTGGGAATGTTCCTTAGACCACCTCCGCCTCAGATTATGAAACCATCTGATAATTCCAAAGCTTAAAACCAAGAACAATCCCATCACACCATGGTTATTCGGAAATGGAAAGGCAAGGTTGAAAACCACTGTCAAAACCCGACATAACCATGCAACCGATATAAAAATAAGCAAATACGGAAATGAACATACCATGAATGTGAAAACTAGATAGGAAACCATACATGCAAGTATTCCTGTTGAAGCTACCTGATCATGCCTTTATTTGCTTTATATTTGCTTTCCTTTAATTTCCTTGTCCTTTCCTTGCTTTATTTTCCTTCCTTTTCCTTCTTGATCTCCTTCTCCTCTTGGTTCTATTCTCCTCTCTGAGACTAATTCTGAAAATGAACTAACAAAAAGTTGTGAACTGATCCTCAACATCCTTTTTATCATTAATGCCTCTAATTTCTTCAGTTTTCCATTATTTTCCTTCAATTTCATCCTCACATGCAACCTATGATATGTCACCTTCCTTTTCTCCTAATTTCCATTATTTTCATAAATATTGTGCCAAAAATACCTTTTTCATTTCCAAAGCCTTTGCCAATTTCCCCTTAGCCATAAATAACTGAAATGAACACCCACTAGGATGTTTTTCCAAAAATTCAACTTGTAATAAGTTTCCCTTTCTCGTGTTATTATTTTAACCTTTATTAAATTTTATTACATTAACTTTTAGCCTAGATTGGTTACATCGTTCCGCTCCCCCCAACTATCCCATCACCCTCGCTCTCCCTTTAACCCTCTTATCTCAAGTTGAACTTTGAGAGGGCATCCAAAATAAATCCTTGCCCAATGGGTAATTGTTAGGTCACTATAATACTAGTGTATCCCCATATTGATATTAGTGTAACCCCCTTACTATTATTTTTGTACCCCTGTAACCTCCATAATGTTATTATTGTGCCCTTATATTATTATTGTTAGGTCGGCTAGGATTATACTGTGATCCCATGGACTCCTATATATAGAAAAGAGGTTTTTTCATTTGCATTATCCAAGAATTGTTCATTTATGTAATGTAAAGTAGGTTTCCCCCTCAAAGTGGCTAAATTCCAAGGTGTTGATCTCTCTTTTCTTCTATTTTTGGAGCTGGTTTCATAGCATTTGGTATCAGAGCTTTGGATTCTATGGTTTCGCTACTCCAAATAGGTCATCGTGGAATTTTCACTATAATGTTTCATCTACGAAGGTTAAAAAGTAGAAATGTTTACCACAAGAAGATGAAATCCTGAGGAACTTCGTGTAAATATTTCAGATCTTGTTTCACAATATTTTTGGAGATATGATCTATGGAAGTTAGGGTTTTTGCAGGCGCCCGAATATCATCTAAAAGAGGTGACCTTGGGAAAATCATCATAACTCTCTCTCTGAGCATCAGATTGGAATTCTGTTAAAAGCGGCTGAAGACACACGGACTGTAGATTTCTGTGTATCAATTTTAGAGCTGAAGGAAGAAAAATTGACACGTGGCATGTCGTACAAGTGTGCTCTACAGAACTAGTTCATAATTAGACCATTGTGGGAGATTAGGCATAACTTTGTGTTGAAGCATCCAAATCAGGTCAAACCAATGGAATTAGAAATAAGATTCAAAGGGCTACTACAAGACTGAATTTCAGATATTGAAGATCTAAAATCATAGAGATAATTCAGTTTCAATATCTAGCTCCTCAAAAGCAAGAAAAATCCCTCAAAAATATCTACTATGACGCATAAAGAGGAAGAATTACAGTATGCGATATCAAAATTAAGGTACTAAGTGCAGCAAATTTAGATCTTACAAAGAGCAATCAAAGATGACATAGATGGTTTAAAAGAAAAAATGGAGGCTAAGTTGGATGGTTTAAAGGATAAAATGAAAGCTAATATGGATGATAAAGTAGTGGAAGATCGCATCGAGCATCAAAAACAAGCTCTCCAACTCTCAAAGGATAACCTAAATTAGGTGCATAATCGAATGAAACAATAGGAAGATAAAAATAGAAATGAAAGAAGTTCTGAAGTAGACACAGAAACAAGAACTCGACATCTACCAAATTGATCAATTTCATAGTATCTTAGCAAGTGGAAGAGCTTACCCATTGAATATTCCATGTGGGAGGATGAGAATTTTATATAGAAGCACTAAGAAATAATCAAGCATTGATGGAAACATTTGTTTGAAGGAGAGGGGCATGTTAGGTCCCTATAATGCTAGTGTATCCCCTTATTTTTGTTAGTGTAACCCACTTATTGTTATTGTTGTACCCCTGTAACCCCCATAATGTTATTATTGTGCCCTTACATTATTATTGTTAGGTCAAATAGGATTATATTGTGACCCCATGGAATCCTATATAAAGAAAGGAGGTTTTTTCATTTGTATCATCCAAGAATTTTTCATTTATGTAATGTAAAGGAGGTTGCCCCATCGAAGTGGATGAATTCCAAGGTGTTTCTCTCCCTTTACTTCTATTTTTGGAGCTGGTTTCATAACAATAATGACAGTATCATTGGTGACTATGAAGGATCACCTATCTACATATACACTTCAATACTGGGTATAAATAGCAAGAACATTGTTAAACTTATGACCCCCCCATTAGGGATGGAAATTAATCGATCCCAAGGTATGGTGAAAATCCTAGTGGAAGGAGCCTCCCAACTCATTGTGAACCTACTCTAAAGGCTTCATAATGGTACAATGGCACACAAATTATCAACAATTTGATGTTTGGAAAAACTCCTTGGCCATGTTCCCTCCTTTATTACCAATATTACGGTTATGATTCTTTGTCACGTCTAGTAATCTAGTAACAAAATAACATACCCACTATCAGACTATGGACATCTAAACTCCTCTCCCCCTATATCCTCCATTTGGAGCCTTCTATCAAACTTCACTTTCAAGGCTATGTGCTGGGAAGGAATTTAGAAATACCTTTCAGTCTTGCATGGAGTGCTTACTATGATAGGGGGTGGGTTACCTCCATCCCACTTGGTCAAATAACTAGGGACATGAAAACATGCCCCTATGATTAACTAAATATCTCTACTCATAATACATGTTGACTGTCATTTAGTCTAGCCTGTGCTTTCCTCTTACTTTTTTCTCTAATGTATTTCGTGTTAATTGGATTTTCATTCGTGGGGTTTTCTAGATGGAGTTGAATTTAACCATAGCTCCAAGTATTCAAGTTCATTATGTGCTTTCATATGCAACACCTCATGTGGTCAATGTAACTTGACAGTTTTTCTAGTAGAGACATGGAACAATTCAACTTGTGGCCTCTTATTTCCTTGTTCCTTAAATGTTCCGATTAGGGAAATATCAACCTCCCTAGTTGGATAATTTCCAATCCAAGGAAATCACTACATATATGAAGTTCCTCCTAGGACAAACTCCACTAGACCGACATGAGCCTCAAATATACATCCTCCATTCACTTGATCATTTGCATTGAAACATGAAGGACTTCCATTAACATATGGCGTGCATAGAGTAGCATTTCGACATACCTCCCTCAGTGGTAGGCATGACTAGATACAAAAAAGATCCGATCCAGGTTGCTGCTACATACTTTGATCCTTTTTCTTAAGCTTATGTCATGATCCTATTATATTAATATTTTGTTCCTATTGTCTATTTACTTGGCCGATTAGGCCAGCTACTAAGTTTTTGTATGCTAAATTTGGATTATTCTAATACTTGTCTATCTCGTACCTCACTATGGAAAGTAAATTTTTGGCTTTAGTCATTGACTTAAGATTCTTAACACTTTTTTCTAAGCCCTAATTTCAAAATAGATACAATTTATTTAAAAAAAAATACATTATCAATAATCAAATTTTTAATAAAAAATTTACAACTATTTATATATTTTAATTTATAAAATATAGAAAAATTAAAATAAATTTAAATTGGTAAACTTAACTTCTTAATATAAAATAATAAAATTTTATATTTTATAACCCTGAATGAATAATTAAGCGAACACATCAGAAGGTAAAAATATAATGAGAAACATAATTAGTTTAACGCTTTCGAAGCATTGAAGTGCATGCACATGAATACAATGAACCATTAAAGAAGGCACGTGATAACAAAAATATATTAGCATCTAATATTCTTGATATGGTATCCATCATAAGAGGTGTACTAATATTAGTAAATTGATGGAGAAAACAAATTTCTCATTAACTCAATCCCTATGAAGTTATAGAGTCATCAAGTTTAATGATATTCACCAATACATGATTAAATTAAGAAGACAAATGTTAACACAAATATACTAGCAATCAATTTCCTTTGTGTAGTATTCAAATCAAAAGGTTCATTAGGTTCATTAGTCTCTATCGTCCAGCATGGGACTATAGTAATCGAAATCATTGTTTTAACATTAATTCATAATACGATTTAGTCAATTTTTAACTTCGTCATGTACCATACCATCCGATGACTATATTATTCTAATTCCATACCATTTTCTAATTCCATACCATCCGATGACTATATTATTCTAATATTTTTCATGGTATTCGCCTCTTTGTAGAAATTTGAATAATAGATGAGTTATTCACCGAGATTATCCTGATTACACACTATTTGAGCTTCATGCATAATACACAACCTCTTCTACCATTGATCATCAATTTGCAGAATTAGAAGCAGTCGCATGCGCACATTAAAACATAATCAAGCACACATATAACACAGTATGTAATGGGGAAAGCTTACAGCTGAAAACCCCCAACTATCTGTATATTATAATGATAGAGAACATGTAAAAATACATAGCACAAACTCCTCACAAGCTCTCAACACTATCTCACATGCTACACACAAAACAAGCTCAGATCATACACATCCCATGCTCCAATCTGCTCCACCTGTCTGCCTGCCTCTACTGCGCAATCCAATATGGAAAAGAATAAGATCCAAGTTCGAATCCCACTAGCTTATACTACGCAATCCTCATTGGAAATCTCACAATGTGTGTGCAAATCTCATGCACAAGTATAGTCACAACTGATAGTAGACTCACCCTTTCACCCACCTCTAACACTGGTCTCCACTGAACTGTCCATGCACTGCAGTTAACTGATGTATTCTTTAGTTGATTTATGAGTTAATAATTAATTCACACCACTCATCACTAGTGTATTTATCAGTTAGACTAAATACAACTAGTTCAACTAAGTTAAACCGAACACAACTCCATCAACTGTCTCATCAACTCCACCAAACTCTGCCACATGAGTTCTAACTGAAGTCAACCATGCAATAGCTCAACTAAACCCTAGGAATAGAGTAATTCCTTTTGTGAAACATGTGCCACATCTAGTATTTCCGTGGTGAAGTGCTCCAGAGGATAAAGATAAGTGACCTCAGTCCAGAATATTATTAAGAGCTAATAATATTGGCAGTCTATTTTAAAGGCATGGTCTGCGTGAGCCTCCACCTTTCTAATCATCTCTAAAACAGAGGTCCATCTCTTTTACCAGCAAACCCTATCCACAAATATCTGACTCATAGACACTTTCCATAGTCTAAAAATAGACTTTTCGACAAAAATCACATGTGTGGTCCCCACCTAGTTTAGGTGATCACTTTCCAACTAGGATCAGGAAAGATGTTTCAGGAGGCCTCCTTCACTGTTTCTTGTTGCCATTTTCAACACTCCCTCTCAACAAGAAAGGACTGTCTTTGCATGCGACATGCAACTCCATGCATTCTCCCTGCGTATGCAAGCGCACGCTAATATACATCCCCCGCACATCCTACGGCGAATAGGCTCAAAAAACTCAACTAGATGCAATTGTATATCATCAAAATCTTCTTTCCTTTGGCCTGCTTCACATATATTAGGAACCACACACGTTTATTCAGGCCTCTTACCTGCCTCTGCACATAGCCTCACTAAAATGCAGCGCTCCGATAACAAACCATGTCAATTTGATGCTGCCATCGTCAAATATCATCCTCTTGCTGTGACATGGAGCCTGTGGCAGTTCAATTCATAGAGATCCACACCATCTCATGAATCACGAATAAATCTCTCTTGATTATTCATGCATATGCTTCCCTCCTCATGGTGGTATAGTTGCATGCACTCCCTCTGCCCATCTGGCATGAAATTTCTCTGCATGAGTGGTTTCTTCCACTCCATGATCCTCATCTTGTGGCTGATCCACATCCCGAGGTTCACTATTACCTGCATGCAAAACTTGCTCCCTCTCAAGCATCAATTGCATGTCTTTCTTGCACTTCCCAACAGTAGGAAGCTCCGTAGACATCCCATCTACTTCAAGTCTGTAGAGATTCTTTGCTCGAGTCCCAACCTTCTTGACTTGTCCTGTTGCCTTGTGCCGAAGGAAAAGTGCTATTAGCGAAATACTTCTTCTTATCCTCTTTTTCGTGCAATGAGATTAAATTCTTCTTTAAACCTGGAACATGCACTACATCTTGTAAAAGAATGAGTTTACCTGACTCCCTCTAAAAGGTAATGGAACCAATGCCGGTCGCATTGTATTGTCCATTGTCGCCCAACTCAACATGCAACTGGAGATCTTTCTCGACCAAGTCATTGAAAATATTCACATCTCCCGTCATGTGAAAGGAAGTGCCACTATCAAAGTACCACCCCGATCCCAATGCACTAGACACCATGCATGCGATCAATGAGAAGTCCAGCTCAAATTGCGAGGCAAGAGCCTCACCAGCTGCAGCTCCAACAACCTGCTTGTTCTTCTTCTTCTGTGGACAATTCGTGGCGTAATGCCCATGCTCGTGACAGTGAAAACACTTCACTTTGGACATGTCATGCTCTTTACCATCCGCACCGGATTGAGAAGTATTCTTCTTGCCCTTCCCCTTCTTTTCTTTGGCAGCCAAAGCGCAATTTTCTTCATCAGATGCCTTTGATGAGGATCCGTCCCTGGTACTCCGCCTTATCTCCTCTTGCATAAGATCCGACCAAAGTTGCCCCCATCCTAGAAATTTCTCCCGACCATTGACAGAGTCCTGATAGGAATGCCAACTCTTCATAAGACCAAGGAGAACCAAGTCCACCAAGTCCTCATCATCTACAGTCACCCCCACACTTCCCATCTCATCCCTACATTGGGTGAACTTCGTGAGGTACTTGGGTATACTGTCGCCTTTCTCCATCTTTATGTTTTTGAGTTTATCCTTGAGCGCCAACTTCCTTTGGTCACTCTTACTTTGGAATAAATCTATCAACGCTTTCCACATCAAGTATGGAGAAGCTTTTCCATGCAGCCTGGACACTATGTGATCCTTCACGCCCTCCAACAGAATCCTTCGACATTTTGCTGTCTTCTTTTGCCAAGCCTCAACTTGAGCAACATCAGTAGGCTTCGGGACTTCAGCATCTATGAACTCCTTCAACCCGTCGTCATCTAACACCGCCTCCATCCTATCTTTCCATGCAATATAATTCGATCTGCCTTCAAGGGCATACTCCAATCGCAATCCGTTGAAAGACATCTCGACTTTCGACACCAAGAAAACACTGCTGCAAATTCGAATTCCACCAGCTCAAAACTCAACCGCTTCTGATCTGTGAGAACAAAGTATTTTTAGCACAGAGATCGAATGTAGGGGAATTTACTGGATTTTTCACCTTTCAAAGAAAGTATGAATCCAGAGGCTACCTGGCCCTCTTACAAACTCTGTCTACTGAAATAAAATGTAATCACTGTAATAGATCCGATGATCAACTTTTTCTCCGATACCATGTAGAAATTTGAATAATAGATGAGTTATTCACCGAGATTATCCTAATTACACACTATTTGAGCTTCATGCATAATACATAACCTCTTCTACCATTGATCATCAATTTGCGGAATTAGAATCAGTCGCATGCGCACATTAAAACATAAACAAGCACACATATAACACAATATGTAATGGGGAAAGCTTACAGCTGAAAACCCCCAAATATATGTATATTATAATGATAGAGAACATGTAACAATACATAGCACAAAGCTCCTCACAAGCTCTCAGCACTATCTCACATGCTACACACAAAACAAGCTCAGATCATGCACATCCCATGCTCACGTCTCCACTCCCCTTTATTACCTTGTCCTGTCTGTTGTCAAATATGATAAAAGAATAAGAATTAATTTTAGGTCCCCACTGACCTCTCTTCTTTGCCAATCCTCATTGGCAATCTCAATCAATGTGTGTGCAAATCTCATGCATAGTTATAGTCACAACTGATAGTAGACTCACCCTTTCACCACCTCTAACACTGGTCTCCACTGAACTGTCCATGCATTGCAGTTAACTGATGTATTCTTTAGTTGATTTATGAGTTAATAATTAGTGAATTAATTAATAATTAATTCACACCACTCATCACTAGTGTATTTATCAGTTAGACTAAATACAACTAGTTCAACTAAGTTAAAACGAACACAACTCCACCAACTGTCTCATCAACTCCACCAAACTCTGCCACATGAGTTCTAACTGAAGTCAACCATGCAATAGCTCAACTAACCCTTAGGAAAAGCGTATTTCCTTCTGTCAGCTGCATGTGCCACATCCAAGCATCAAACTGAAGTGCTCCAAGAGGGTAAGATAATGTTTATAGTCTAAATATTATTAAGGGTTAATAATATTTGACTGTTCTATTTTTAGCCCGGCAGTCTAAAAATAGAAACCGCCCAATGTCTAAAAATAGAGGTCCATGTCTGTGTGTCTTTTACAACTTAAATACCATCTACAAATAGCATCCTGCAACTCGCAGACCATGATCCATATGTCTAAAAATAGACATAGTCTAAAAATAGACTTTGCGACAAAAATCACCTGTGTGGCCCCCCACCTAGTTTAGGTGATTACTTTCCAACTAGGATCAGGAAAGATGTTTTAGGATGCCTCCTTCACTGTTTCTTGTTGCAATATTCAACACTCTTCCCTAGGCCAAAAGGCTATAAGAATACTTCTAATTCCATACCATCGTATTTATCATTGTATTGGCCTCTTCCCTAGGCCGAAAGGCTATAAGAATATGGTATTTTGGATTTGTGTCATTCATATTTCCATACTGTAAACTAATGCTAGAATTAGTCTACAAGTATGAAATGCTAGCAATTCTCATAGAGTTTGGAAGTGTCAAGCATTTAAAGTCATTTATCAGTCACTGAAGTTTCCACCACCTGTGAATGCATGTTGTTGCTTTGTCTGGTGTCTACTGTGGCGTCTACGAAACTGAAGCTAGTGAGAATATGAGGATGGGAGGATCATAACTGTGTATCTCATGAGAACGAGAATATCATATTTGTGTTTCTTTAGGTGCACAATGGAGGAAAACCAGTCATGTTTGGACAAGAGGGATCTGGAAAGTAGGTTCTTTTGAATGTTCTCTCGAAGTCTCGATGTCGTGTTTCCAGGTTCTTGTGAATGTTCTGTCTACATCGTGCATGGTTTTGGTGGTTTGGATCCACAAAGTGGCCTTTATTATCATTTCTAGCCTAATCACCTTACCCTTTAGGTTTCCCTTTAGCGAACAAAGGTCCATTTCAAAAGAAGCTACAAAATTTGTAAGTGAAAATGTCAGGCACCATCTTACCCAATGTGATTCTTGGAGTAGAAGAATTCGATCTACTATTCAGAATTTTTTTCCTCTGGCACAAAAAGTGATGCTGCTATCATATTTGTCGCCCGGGCTCTAGCAACCTCCACCTCAAACCACATGAAACTCCTCTCAGTTGTTGGTAAGGTAAAACTAACCCGCGTTTGTTGTTGCTTCTGGATGCGGTTCCAAGTGTTTCTGGTAGTTAAGGGTTTGGGGTTTAGTCCCCTCTTTTCCAAATGCAGTTATGAGTTTTTCCTTTCCATTACTTTTTCCTTTACTGTAATTTCCTCTGCCCTAAATAGCTCTAATCTTGTCTCTACTGATGGCTTTCCATTTTCAATATGGAAGGAATGCTCACTCTCAAACATGAAATTGATCTAAAAAACTTAATCCATGATTTCAAATTAAATCCAGGACAAGTAATACCCTGACTGCTTGTCCAATTTGTATCAGCTCAGCTTCCCCCGAGTTTCACATAGGGGGAGGGGCTAATGGATTTTTAACTAATATATAGCATTGCCTTCCTTCTGTCCTTGCTTTGAATGATATGAGGGATTGCAATGGAATCCCATGTTGTTAAATAGATTCATGCGAGCACTAACCATGTTTATTTGATTTGGGAGTCATGGCTCTCGATGCAGACTCAATGGCCCAATTTAATTCCCTTCATTTGATCATATTTCAAGGAAAGTGACTACAAGTAGGGTGCACACACACAAAATGTAAACAAAAAACACTTGTCTACGAACTTTAGGGTTCTGGAGATAAATGAAATTTTTTGAGCTGATTGAAACACAGGTAAACACTTAAAGACATATAATATCATAAATTGATATTTAATAATATAAATAAATTACGTGTTTCTTTGTATTATTGCTTGGACACATTTTAATATTTTACTTAGCTAAATCTCATAAGTGCAGTTTTCTCTTCTATGATATAGTACAATGTTGAAGTTTTGTCCTCTGTTTTGTTGTGAATGAACTTCTCCCCTCTACTCTTTGCTCTGTGTTTGTGAACCAACAGTGATTTTACTGGTATGTCTCACTCTCTGTATAAATTATTTTCACCTCCAATGCTTTAAATATCATGTTAATTGTCCGCTATGTGATTAAACTATGACAAATCCTGAAATTATGGTAATTCTGCATACGTTTTTGTGAGATCTCATGGTTTCCAGGTGGATTTACACTTTGGAGTCGACAAAAAAGTTTTAATTCCACATTTCCTATCCTAATCTTTGACCACCCTTTCCCTCCAACTCCCATTTTAGCTTATCCTTCTTCTGTCATTGAGGATGGGAACCTTCGTAGCAATTAAGGAGGCTTCTAGGCGCGTTGGTTTTATGTTAACTCTGTTGCCTTGGCATTAGTTTTTATTCCTCGTAAAGACACCATATTTCTTAAGCGAAAACGTGACTTTCATAGGCCTCTAGGTATTGTACTGGTGCTATCCCTAAAAATAAGGTCCTGCCCTTCTTTCTTGAGAACAAAGGGAAAGGTATCAACACTTGGTCTTAGTGGTTCTTTGTTGAGAACAAAGGGAAAGGCATCAACACCTGATCTTAGTGGATCTTCACTAGCATAACATCAACTAGCTCAAACTCATATGGCTTCTGTGAAAGTTCAACCAAAGTTAGACATTCAACCATGCATGTATGTTCTGTTCATTAGACCTACCCTCCACATTGTTGGCCTATAGACCCCTTCAGCCACTCATAAACCTTCCCTTCCACGTCTAGAGAGAAGGGACTCTTGATGTTATTTTTCCCCTATTATCACAAGGCTCTTGCATTTCTAGATATGTGAATCAAAGCTCCTTGGATGAAAAATATTGATGGTTTATTTCATTGTGAAGTTACACTCTTATCTTTTGAAAATTTAATTCACAATTCTTATAATTGTTGGAAATTAACCCCAACTGCAACCTGAAACAGCAGGACAAAAAATTCAATTTTTGATTTGAAATTAAAGGACATAGTAGTGGCAGCAAAAAATTGTTTGTTTTTGCACTCAACCTGTGCATTGAATTTGTGTTTAAAACCCCTGCAATCAATCATATTCCTTACACTTCTGTAGCCCTTGCTGATTTTTTAAATCATGGTTCAAACCACATAAGCTCCCGCCATTACTCCTATGCACCAACCACTCTTAATGTCATGCCATTTCATTTCGCATTCAAATCAATCCACGTTGTTTTGGTGGACCTCGCCACTACCATGCCATCCGAACCACGACCAATTAAATGCGTATCACACGCCCTCCTGCCTACATCATTGGCCCTTCGTTATCGCGCGATAGCACGACCCCACCATTTTCCAGCTCAACTCTCGCAACTAATGGTGCACCATCGCAAGGTTTGAATGGCCAGTTAGTGGGCACACATTTTGATGTGATAACCATCGCAAACCTTCTCGTATTCATTTATCGCACCATTTGGTGCTGACGTCACCCGATACGAAAATCCATGTGATAAACATATCGCGTTCACATTGTTGTGTTTTTTTTTTATATATGATTTATGTAACCGTCGTGATATAATTTTTTTTTATATAGTTATTAACTTAGGTTAATTTTATCTTATAACCTGTATTGTAAACATATATACATATATGTTTATAATACAAGTAGACAGTGTAGTGTGTAGATTGTGTGAGAGCTCAAGTGAGATAGAGCGCGTGAGAACAGTGAATAGACTGTGTGCTCAAGTGTGCAGAGGAGCAACACATTCAAAAATCCAGAACAATAGTTCTGAAGACCCAAACATTGTAATAGCTAAAAGTGTTTAATGAAAAACACATTTTTGTTCTCCACAGTGTTTATGCTATTTTTGCTCCATCTCCAAGTTTGTTTTTAATGAAATCTCTGTGTTGAAAGAGGAAATTTTATTCCTCACTGTGTGTTAAGGATTTATCAGAAAATCCGACAGGTATATGAGCTAGTCCAGGCTCTCAGTAGTTGTCGAAGAAGCTGAAGGAAGAAGAATATTGTTGAAGCATTTCTCCAGAAGAGTGAAGGTTTCAGCAAGTCAGTGAGAAAGTTTTATTTAAGTCACACAGTCAAGCTTTATAGTTCTCCACAGTAAAATAATGGCAGGATCTAGCACAAGCACGAGTATGAGAAATACTCAGCTCCCACAGTTCAATGGAAAGAACTATGACTATTGGGCAATCACAATGAGAGCCCTATTTTCATCTCAAGACTTATGGGAACTTTTTGAAGATGGATTTAAAGAACCATCTGATGCAAATGAGTTTAATGCCTTAACACAGGCAGAAAATGATTTTCTTAAGAGTAATAAGAAGAAGGACTCAAAAGCTCTCTTATATCTCTATCAAGCAGTGCATGAAAGCATATTTCCAAGAATTGCAGTAGCAAAGAAGTCCAAGGGGGCATGGGATACCCTCCAGACATCCTATCAAGGTATGGAGAAATTAAATACAACAAAGCTTCAAGTAATGAGAAGAGATTTTGAATTTATTTGCATGAAAGAGATTGATAGCTTAGACTCATTCTTCACACAGTTTATTGGGTTGGTTACCCAAATGAGATCTCATGGAGAGACAGTAGAAGAGAGAAAAATAGTGGAGAAAATATTGAGAAGTTTACCCTAAAGATTCAATGTGATAATCACTACTATTGAAGAGACAAAGGATCTCTCAAGATTTACAGTCAATGAGCTTCATGCATCTTTGATGACACATGAAGAAAGGCTGAACAGAATAACAAACTCATATTTAGAGCATGACTTCAAGACCCAAATTTCCTTTGGAAGAGGAAGAGATCAAGGAAGATCAAACTACTGAGGAAGAGGTAGAGGCAGAAGCTAGAATAGAGGAGGAAGAAACATCCCTGCAAGTACAAGTGGAAGGGGCAGCAACCAAATTCAAAATCAAAGCCAAGGCAACAACCAACAAGGTGGAAAAATCAAGAACTTGGACAAAGGTATGATAAATCCCAAGTATAATGTCATTATTGTAAGAAGTATGGGCACTATTCCAATGAATTTAGAAAGAAACAGAGTGACATGGGTAGTAGACCTAGTGCTAACTTTATTAAAGAAACTCAGAGTCAAGAAAATTTTCTTTTAGGATGTAATATGGCTAAAGAGAAGAATGAAGATATATGGTTTCTAGATTCAGGATGTAGCAACCATATTATTGGAAACATCTCTATGTTTTCCACGTTGGATGAAAATGTGAAGTCTCAAGTAATACTGGGAACAGATAGCAAAGTCTTTATCATGGGGAAAGGCAAAGTAAGTGTTTTGACAAGGAAAGGAGAAAGGAAATCCATATCAGATATATATTATGTACCTCGTATGAAGTGTAACCTTTTGAGCATTGGATAGCTCATTTAGAAAGACTATAATGTGTTTTTTGAAGATGATGTATGTATCATCATGGACATACCACCAAGAAATCAAAGGATTGCACAAGTGAAGATGATAAGAAACAAAATGTTTCCTCTCAAGATGAGAGAAGATTTGAAGAAAGGAGTTGCAATGGCAGCTGAAACTCAAGAGACATTCCAAAAGGAAGCCAAGGATAAAAAATGGCTATGGAACTTGAGATTTGGACATCTCAACTTGGGAGGCCTAAACTTGTTGCACATAAAAGGTATGGTAAAGGGATTACCATTGATTGAAAACTAGACAACCTTTGTGAAGACTGCATCTTGGGCAAACAACACAGAGAAAGATTTTCATCAGGAAAGAGCATAAGGGCAAAAGAACCCTTAGAAATAGTCTATTCAGATTTGTGTGGACCATTGAAAACAAAATCTTTAGGAGGCAGCCAGTATATGTTAAATTTTATTGATGATTACACAAGAAAAACATGGGTGTATTTCTTAAATTTGAAGAGCGGAGTATTTGAGAAGTTCTGCCACTTTAAAGCTCTTATTGAGAATCAAAGTGGGTAGCATATTCAATTTTTAAGGACTGATAGAGGAGGAGAATATATCTCGAAATATTTTCTTCATTTTTGCAGAGAAAATGGGATTCATAAGAAATTTACAGCAAGGTATACACCACAACAAAATGGTGTTGTTGAAAGGAAAAACAGAACCATCATGGATATGGTAAGAAGCATGTTAAAGGAAAAACATTTGCCAAATGAATATTGGGCTAAAGAAGTACATTGTGAAAACTATGTTTTGAATAGATTCCCAACAAAGAGTTTTATGAAAAGAGTTCTAGAAGAAGCATGGAGTAGCATAAAGAAATTTGTCACCCACATGTGAGTATTTGGATGTGTGGCTTATGCACATATTCCAGATCAACTAATGAAGAATTTGGACAGTGAGGGGGAGAAGTGCATAATTTTTTGGATACAGTGATGAATCAAAGGAATACAAATTGTATAACCCATATACCAAGAATTTTATTGTAAGAAGAGATGTACAGTTCATTGAAGAAGAAGCTTGGGATGGAAGCATTGAGAAAACAGTGAATGTAAAAGCTTGTTCGTCTCAAGAAGATGATGAGGAAGAAATGGAAAGAAGAAATCCCTCATTAGCAGCACCACCTCCACCAACACAAGCACAGCAAGGAACACCTCAAGCAGGTATGAGAACACCCTTGAGAAGTGATGAGAGTGCTTCTCCAAGCACATCACAAGGAGCAAATTTGAGTGCTTCTATAAGCACAAGTTCAAGAAGTGAAAGAAGAACCATATTCAAAAGTTTGAATGAAATCTATGAGCAAGAGGAAACCAATTAAGGTACGAACTCTTTATTTGCATTGTATTGTAATTTAAAAGATCCTATTCATTTTGAAGAAGCAGTAAAAGATAAGAAAAGGATAGATGACATGGATGAAGAAATAAATGCAATAGAGAAGAACAATACATGGGAATTAGTTGGTCTCCCAAAAGGTAAAGAAGTGATTGGAGTGAAATGGGTCTATAAGACCAAGAGTAATGTTGAAGGAAATATTGAAAGGAAAAAGGCCATAATTGTTGTCAAAGGCTACAAGCAACAACAAGGAAGAGATTATGAAGAAAATTTTCCACCAGTTGCAAGAATGGAAATAGTGAGAGCAGTGTTGTCCATAGCAGCACAACAAAAATGGAAAGTTTACCAAATGGATGTGAAATCAACATTCCTAAATGGAGTATTGATGGAAGAGGTTTATGTTGAACAACCTCTGGGCTATGCAAAACAAGGTTAAGAGCACAAGGTATGCAAAGTGAAGAAAGCTCTGTATGGGTTGAAACAAGCACCAAGAGCATGGTACAGTATAATAGATGCTTATCTACTGGAAAATGGGTTTGAGGAATGTGAAGGATAACCCACATTATATATCAAAGAAAAAGATGGTAAGATTCTCATTGTTGTTTTATATGTTGATGATGTGATATTCACAGGTAATGATGCTTACCTCATTGAAAATTTTAAGACAGTCTTGAAAGAAGGATTTGAGATGGCTGATATGGGATTGCTGAGATACTTCTTAGGAATAGAATTAGAGAAAATGAATATAAAATTTTTATTTCTCAAGAAAAATATGTGAAAGAAGTTTTGGAAAGATTTAACATGCAGGATTGCAAGGAAGCAATAACTCCTATAATGATGGGATTGAAATTGAGAAAAAAAGACAACAAGGATGTAGATCCAAGTTTATATAAGAGCATAACTGGCAGCCTTATGTGTATGACTGCAACTAGACCAGATATTATGCATGTTATAAGTTTAATTTCCAGATTCATGGAAATACCAAAAGAAACACATTGGCAAGCAGCAAAAATAATTCTAAGGTATGTGAAAGGAACTAAGAGGTATGGTATTTTATACACCTCTTTTGAAAATTTTGAGTTAATTGGATATACTGACAGTAATTGGGCTGGAAGTATAGATGACAGGAAAAGTACCTCTGGATATGTTTTTCACTTAGGATCAAGAGCCATTTCATGGGCTTCTAAGAAACAACCAATTGTGGCTTTATCAACAGCAGAGGTGGAGTATGTGGCAGCTACAACAACAACATGTCAAGAAGTATGGATGAGAAGAATGTTGAGAGATTTGTGCCATGAACAGGTAAAAGGTACAATGGTTTATTGTGATAATAGCTCAACAATAACTTTATCCAAGAATTCAATGTTTCATAAAAGAACAAAACACATTGATGCAAAGTATCATTATATCAGAGAATTGGTGAACAATGGAGAAGTTGTTCTGAAGCATTGCAGAATAGAAGAATAGTTTGTAGATAATTTGACAAAACCATTGGGGAAGAAAAGTTTTAATTATCTCAGAAAATGTCTGGGAATGCAAGATAGCAACAGTTGTGATTAAGGGGGAGTGTTGGAAATTAACCCCAACTGCAACCTCAAACAGCATGACAAAAAATTCAATTTTTGATTTGAAATTAAAGGACACAGCAGCATCAGCAAATTGTTTGTTTTTGCACTCAACTTGTGCATTTAATTTGTGTTTAAAACCCCTGCAATCATCTGAATTCCTTATACTATCGTAGCCCTCTCTGATTTTTTAAATCGTGGTTCAAACCACGCAACCTCCTGCCATTACTCCTATGCACCAACCACTCTTAATGCTGCGCCATTTCATTTCGCATTCAAATCAATCCACGTCATTTTGGTGGACCCCACCATTGCCACACAATACGAACCATGACCAATTAAACGTGTATCGCACGCCCTCCTTCCTACGTCATCGGCCCTTCGTTATCGCGCGATAGCGCAACCCCACCATCTGCCAGCTCGACTCCCGCAGCCAATGGTGCACCATCGCAAGGTTTGAATGCCCAGTCAGCAGCCACATATTTTGATGCTATAAACCATCGCAAACCTTCTCCTACTCATTTATCGCACCATTTGGTGCTAATGTCACCCGACACGAAAATCCATGCGATAAACATATCGTGTTCGCATTGTAATATTTTTTTTGATATATGGTTTATGTAACCGCCACGATATAATTTTTTTGTATATAGTTATTAACTTAGGTTAATTTTCTTTTATAACCTGTATTGTAAACATATATGTTTACAATACAAGTATATAGTGTAATGTGTAGACTGTGTGAGAGCTCAAGTGAGACAGAGGGCGCGAGAACAGTGAATAGACTATGTGCTCAAGAGTGCAGAGGAGAAACGTATTCAGAAATCCAGAACAACATTTCTGAAGACCCAAAAATTGTAATAGCTAAGAGTTTAATGAAAAACAAAGTTTTTTTCTCCACAGTGTTTATGCTATTTTTTCTCCATCTGCAAGTTTTTTTTTAATGAAATCTCTGTGTTGAAAGAGGAAATTTTATTCCTCACTGTGTGTTAAGGATTTATTAGAAAATCCGACAATAATTCTTTAACTTGTCCATGTATTCCATACTTCTTACATATATCAAAATAGGTTGTAAGTTGCTTCCTCTTACACAAGTTTTATTATATTATTTGCAATCTAATGAGTGCTTAGTGATAATTCAACTAATCTTGTGAAAGGCCCTATTAACATAAGCAAGTTCATCTTGATTGGAAATAACAACTGAGAGGATCTACTGAAAATCATAATGAATGATCTATCTTCCCTTCCTACAAGTGGAGAAACCTAAAATTCCTAAGAAAAGGAGTTGCAAATGGCCAATGAATATGAAAACACATAGGTTATAAAATCTTTTATTCCTAAAAAAGAAAAGTAGCAAATGACCACTAAATATCAAGATATAAGCTACGAAGTTTTGTGAAAATTGAACAAGTCGTTTTAATATTCATCATGTTGTTAATCAGTAACTATTGCTATTTTTTTTGTCATAATGAGAATCCTAAACACACTAACTACGTTTGTGTGCATGATAATGTTCTAGACTATCGACCTCACTTTTTACCTCAACTACCAAAAAAATTCAAAGGGAAAACTGTTGTGTAGGGATATTCTAAAGAGCCTGAGTGGAGGATAATACATCCTTATAGGGTATGGCACACTTTGTAGCATATAAATAAATATGGAAATTAGAAAACATAAAATAAGTTTTCGTAGTTTCAAATCCTAGACATAATTGTTGTACAAGTGATCACGAGGTTTTCTTGCATTCAAAAGTTAATAAAGTTACTTTTTAAAACAAATTTTCGGTATTTTAGATCGAGTAATATTTGTAAATAAATGTGAGGTTCATAACTTCAATTTTTTAATCCCTCACAGTGCTTGATATATCCACAATGGATCTTGATTGTTTTGGTTTAAATCATGTTTGTGAATAAATTTGAATGCATGTGATCAAGCTTCCTATTCCAATTCCATGCACTTCTAAGAGATCTCGACTCTTTCCAATTTACTTCGGAGAGAAGCATAGTGGGAGAATTCATAATCTTTGAATGTGGCTGGTAGCTTTGGGATCCATATGTATGTAGTGGGTCATTGCTTCTGTGCATGTGATTCAATTAATGAAGGGCTAGAAGGGCCAATTTTATGTATCTCCTTTAAATTTTCTATGCACATGTAACACAAGATATCAAATGCACTCCTTTTCTACCTCACTTATTGATTTTTTATCCTTACAAACCTCAAAATATTGATGAAATACTAATGTGTTTCTAGCCAAAACCATTTTTTTTAATTAGAAAATGAATGCCTTGGGTACCTTGTCAAAGACCAATGTATGGATTTTTGGTAAAGGAAACATGCCTATAGGCAAAAGGTTTAGAGTTCCATTTTTATCAATTATGAATAATGATCCTATTGGCTCAAGTTTAATCTGAGTATATGCTTGATATCATGTCAAGTTTCTGCATAGATTTTTTCATATTGAAAATTTATATACAAATAAATGTATATGAATATACAAGGAAGAACATCTAGATCTCTTGAATAATTTTCATACTTCTAATAACTAAGATCATTCTTAGGAGAGAAATCTCATCCAATGATAAGTATAAGAGTATCTCCTATATTATAACTATAAATATCCTTTGGGAATTTTGAGTTCAGAAGAAAAAAAAAGAAAAAAAATCATCTTGTTTTTCAATTACACTGCATCCTTACTAATGTGACATGTCCTATAATCCACTAAATGATAACTTTCAATGGTTCATTGGGTTCTACATAGTGTAAACCCTATCAAAACATAGCTTTTGCAATGCCTTCCATCGATAGATTTTAATGACATTATTTTGTATAATTTCATGTTTTGTATCATTCCGAAGTTACGCTTTTCTCTTTAGAAATATTGATTCACAATTCTTACAATTATTTAACATATCCATGTATTCCATACTCCTAACATATATAAAAACATGTTGTAAAAAACATGTTGTAAGTTGGTTTCCTCTTACAGAATTTTGATTATATTATTTGTAATCTAATGAGCACTTAGTGATAATCAAACTAATCTTGTGAAAGTCCCTCTTAACATATGCAAGCTCATTTTGAGTGGAAATAACAACTGATAACATCTACAGAAAATCATAATGAGTGATCTAGCTTCCCTTCCTATAAGTGGAGAAACCTAAAATTTCTAAAGAAAAAAAAAAGGCTGGAAATGGCCACTGAATATGAAAACGTATAGCTTATAAAAGTTGGTATTCCTAAGAAACCCTAGTAGAAAATGGACACGAAATATCGAGATATAAGTTATGATGTTTTTTGAAACTTGAAAAAGCCGTTCTAATATTCATCATGTTGCTAATCGGCAATTACATCATTTGATATCTTCAAAACTAGGAATGGAAGGAATATCCCCGTAACAACTCCTAAAATAATTAAACTTATCCATTTGTGCTATTTAACATGTATTGTTTAAATGAAAGTGGTAGAATCTTATTCAGTGGAAGAAAATGATTTTTGATCAATTTTATCTTGATACGATATCCTTTTGAAGAATTTTATCCCCGCGGGGTATAGGTATTTTGGAAAAATATCCAACCGGAAGATCTCAAAAAGATTTCTCGATTTGTAATTTGAATATCTCATGTTATATAGGTAGACCAAGAAACTCCAATAAATATGGTTTTCTCACCCATCTTGATTATTGTACTTCCAGAAACAATTATGTTAGAGAAGAGATGCAGATTCAATATGCACCTTCTATTTACTTGGGTATTGTGAGCATTCTTCGATCTTCCTCAGTTCAATTATCTAATTGTTGGCATCCTCATCTCAACAATGTTTTCGATGAATGCTCTCTACTTTCATTCATGTCTACAATAAATGTAACTTACTCACAATCATTACCCACAACTTGGACACCAAATGTTTTATTCTACGAGTGAATAGGTATCATGTGCACCCGGTGCAGATAAAGCATTATTTCTCTGAATGTTTCAACTTCAAGAAAGGGATTACAAGGTACACCTCTCCTCTTCTCGCAAACCTCTCCCTTATTATCATACTCCACCATTGCAATAACAATTACTACGAACCTCTCCCTTATTATCATACTCCACCATTGCAATAACAATTACTACGGGACCTATGAATTGGAAAGTATGTTTTGTTTAAAGATGCGTCTCCTTTCTTGAAACCACCTCCAGGGTTCCAAAAATCTCACTCTAGGTGGGTGTTGTAGGCTCTATACCCCTCTAAAAAAATTAAGTTGATGTTCAATAATTACAACATTGGTCTGCCTTTTTGTGTTGAAAATTTCCTCTAATTCCAAGGATGTAAATTCAGGCAACAAAAAAAGGCTTACAAATAAGTTTAAGGTCAAGAGTGTATTATGAATTATGGCAATGTAAATCAACTATAAATCATGGTGGTATAGCTTTGTGGATTATTGGATTATGTCAATTCAATAAGCTTGTTGATTAAGTTATGATAGTGCTCATATTTCTTCTGAACTTTTCTTTTATACTTTTTATCAAGAACCAAGATGGGTAACAAGAAACAAAAACCCAAATCTATCAGTGCCTAAAAAAATTGGGTGATTTTATTTTTCCTTGTTACATTGTGAACTTCAGTATATATTTTTTTAATTTTGGATTATAATAATTACATATAGGGCTACGGGGCTGTGGGTCAACTACTTTCCCACTCAAGGCAAGGACTTGTTGCCCCTCAACCCCTCTTGTTATTATATTGAAACAACTTTCAATTCCCTCATTAACTCAACTCCTTTGAAGTTACCTCTGAAGTTTAAATATCTTTTTTAATTTTGGTGAGAGTAAAGAGGTTGTCGAAATTACATCAAAAATCTTATAAGCAACACAATAAACATGGTCATATGATGTTAAATAAATCAATAATAAAAATATTTTTTAAAATGCTTTTTAAAGCCTCAAATCAGTTGATTATGATTAATGTATACTATGTGGGGTCAATCACTAATGAGGATAGGATATTGTCTATCATTTTTTTGTATGTATTTGTTATTATTTATTTATAATGAATATAGATTTCTCTTGATTCAAGATTTACAATCAATTTTTTTTACCTCAAAATATTCTATTTTTTTGGGTTTTTTTTTGGATGTATTTGTTATTATTTATTTATAATTAATATAGATTTCTCTTGATTCAAGATTTATAATCAATTTTTTTTTAAATACAATTGAGATTTAAAATCCACCTATATTGATTTTTTATAATACTATTTATATTATATATAAATTTCACACACACACATATATATATTATGTTAAAATTTTCATAATAAATATAGCTATAAAAATATGTAAATAACATTGTTTTACATGTTTTACAGATTTTTTTTTCCTTCTTTTTCTAATAGCATTTTTTTTATATAACTTCAAAAATAAATTATTGTAAATATCAAATTTTTATATATTTGTTAATTAAAATTAAACATGGAGTTATAAAATATGATGATTATTAATTATTACTTTAATTTATAATTTCTAACTACTATTTATATTATATATATTTTATATTTTTGTATATAGAAATATTTTTATTTTTTATTACTTTTTTATTTTTTTAGAAATTAAGAGAAGTTATATTTTATTATTTTTATTTAATATTTTATTACAACATATACCCTATATAATATAGTTACAAAGTGCATTTTTAGATAAAGATAACTATTCAAAAAATTATAATTTGATACTAACCAAATAATTAAATACATACTTTATATATACATAATCACTTATCAAAATTCTTTATATATAGATAATCACTCATCCCATCTCTTCTTCTCTTCTTCATGTGTTGTTCTTGGCTTATCAATTATAGTTCTACCTCTTCATTTGAAGGCTTTTTATGGTTATTTACTTTGAGTATTATTGTGGTTAATTTTTTATTTTCCCTTTATTGATTTATGGAATTTGTTTTTATATTAATGGTTAGGTGTATCTTTCATTTAGACAAATTGAGTTTTAAGAAAAAAAAAAAGATGATTAACCCCACTCCATAAGTGAATAGTAAAAAATTGGTAAAAAAGTGAAAAAAAAAAAAATGAAGTATTTTTAAATAATAACTATGATAAAAATACTAACGAAAATTTCTTTGAGAATTCCATCCTTCCATATTCTGAAACACACAATTACATAAACTCATCCTTTAAATACACTCACTCAAAATATGTTTATAGGGAAATAGCCATGGTATTTTGAAGAAGCCTAATTAGAAACGAAAGATAAAAGGTTGGAAGACACACTCTCCACATTTTTTTAAAAGATCCTATGAACATATGTGGCATGTGCACTTTCTACTAGAATACTTGTGATATCCTGTGGCATATTAGATCATATGTGTCCTCAACTTAAATGCACTAAATATAATTATATTTACTTTTTTATTTAAAACTCTCACTTCTTTTCCGAAAACTGTACAATTAAAAATAAAAACTCTTATAATTAAAAATAAAAACTCAACTCTTCTAAGTAAAAGCTTCTTTGATTCCGATACTGCATACCACCAACAGTGAAACACACTTATTTCTACCCATACATACTAACAGCAGTATAATTTACTATGACAAC
The DNA here is from genome assembly GCA_034641835.2 of Pinus albicaulis. NCBI lineage: Eukaryota > Viridiplantae > Streptophyta > Pinopsida > Pinales > Pinaceae > Pinus > Pinus albicaulis. Next base: position 148,497,915 of record CM076577.1, on the reverse strand, counting down.
ACTTTATTTCTACTCATACATAATACCAGTAGTATAATTTACTCTAACAAACTAGGATATCAATATAGACATGTTAATGGAACCAATTTCTATAGTTACCCTATCAAATTTCTATGCTTAGTTAAGTATAGAGTCTCTACTTCTAGCTAAGTTTCGTATCTCTCTATTAACATGGGGGTACAAGGACACAGTGGTGGCGTGGCAGAATGAGAAATCGTCATTCAAAAGCCCTAGAGCGGAATCAGGAATGTGAGATGGAACACGTTAATATGACTTAGCTATGTGCGTCAAAGGCACGAGTTAAATGGAATTCGGACCGTGGTGGCCCCCGATTCATTTTATCTATCAATAATGGGATCCCGCTAGATGTCAATAACTATGTTTTCAAATTATTTCGGCCATTTGATTTGCAAGAGTAGGTTGTCCGCTACTTTCTGCAACCAATGAAATATAACGGACAATCTACATTATTGTACCAAAATTAAAAATAGAGGTCAATAATTGTTCCGTTCATTCCAACCCATTCCATCGTATATGAAACAAACTGATTGATGAGCGGTTGCCATTGCCTGTAATATGAAGGCTCTCGCCAAATATGGTACTCCCTCTGATGCAAGAGCATCCAACTCAGGGTGAACAAAAACGCAAGTGTTTGTCTCACAGGTTATAGGTTGACAGGTTTAGAGGTCATTCTACCTGAGTTTTCTTTAAATTTCCTTAGTTTCTAGCATCTAGGACTTAACGGCAAGTTATGTTTTAATTTCATTATAATTTCTTTTTAGTTACCGTTTTAAATTAAGTACAAATTTAGGTGAATGGGAATTAACAGTTATCCAATGTAACTACATGTAACTGTTGCCAGTTTCTAAAATTGTTCAAGAAATCATACAAAAAGGGAAAAATGAGACATTTGTAAGGGGGATTCCATCCTAGCAGAAAAACGAATAAAATCATACAAGAGGTTTTGAAAAATCATCTGAATCCATTCGCAGCTAAATACAATTTCTTTCTGTTTCATAATAAATTGAATGCATTTACAAACAGTGGCAAGAACTGGCAGAATTTTTTTATAGGCATTTAAGAAACAACAGAATTAACGAAGCCGAGATCAGGTGGGAGTGACTACAACAAACATATGAACAAGGCTACAGACAAGTGCCGAGACATTCATTAATGACAGAGATCTACAATCATAGAAACACGCTGAGCATTGTGGCAAAGAAAATCACCAGAGTAGACGGAGGGTTTCACAACGAAATAATTCCATTATAGCAAAGAGAATGCATTAATCACGGGTATCATTCAAACTGAAACAATATACTTTCCTTTCGAGCATTATCAAAGTAATTTTATACAAATATCAAAATCATTGCAGTCCAAAGATATAACCAAATACATTGCATGTTCGACTAATGAACCGGGTTTGGAACCCCAGTATTGAAACCCTACAAACTAGTGGCGAATACCAAAACCTGAGTCTAAAAACCCTGACTGGCAAATTAAGAGCTACGACCGCATACAGGTCCAAACCACTTACAGACAGAAGAGTACCCATACCAAACTACTAACAGAGAAATCAACATAGAAGATGATTGACAGGGGAGCCGAGGCTCATACCCTTAAAACCCTCACTGCTAGTAAGTGACTAGAGGAAAAGACCCCACCCGTTTGGGCCAGCAACAGCAGAACGAAGTCCACACCTGGAGCACCCAACAAATCCCCTGCAAGGACAACACCCCGATGTTATAATTGTGAGAAAATTAAAACCCTGAGACAGAGAAATGCACGATGAGGGTTTGTAAGCCTATGCTTACCAGAAGAGCAGCGTCAAACTGGAGGAAGGATTCGACCAGTCACCAACCAGCAAGGGAACCCTGCTCACAAAGGAGCAAGTCCCTTAACATAACCAGAAAAAACCAACTAAATAGCTAAAGCAGAGAAAGAGGACTTACCACTGTGTAGCCAACGAGTTGAGGTCGAATGCCGAGTCCCCTGATGGTTGCGACCTGACATACCCCAGTCAAATAACCAGTTAAACAGCAGAGCACATACGACGAGAGGATAAAATAGTACAGGAACAAATGCATTCAGGAAATAGCACCCACAAAACCTTCAGGGCAGAGGAGCCCATTTGCAGATGACAGAGAACCAAGTCTCGAAACCCTCGAGCTCATTGACGGAGCGAGAAATATAAATAGAGCCATTACACCAACAGAACCCAGCTAACAGAGCAGAGTTGTGGTTAAAGATTGCAAACAGAGCCCAGTGAACAGAGGTTAGACGCGTAAGCTAAGGGCAGGATAGTGAATTCCGAGGACGGGATAGGTGTCCCCCTCACACCAACCACAAGTACCAGTAATTAATTGAACAATAAAAAATATCAACCACCAAATCACTGAGAGCCTGATAATAACAATCACCATATTAATCATAACTTAACTATTGATTAATTGCGGGGTTTGAAAAGGGCTGGACCCATCATTTTTGGTATCAGAGCAAGGTTTGAGTTTTTTTTTTATCGAAATGGAAGTTGGAAGGCGAGGATGTGGGAGAGCTATTCAGAGAGTAGCAAATGAAGGACTGAGAGAGGAGATTAGGATCCTAAACGTCCGTTTTACGGCAGTAGAAGTAGGAAGAAGAAGGGATCCTGATGGAGGAGATGATAGTGATGAGGAAGCTGCAACGACAAAAGATGGATCAGATGAGGAAGGACTTGAGATCAGGTTGTTGAAATCAGTCTTGCTGGCTAATAGTAAGCCAAATCCTGAGATTTCGAATTATGACGGAACTTTGTCAGCAGAGGTACTGCTGGATTGGCTCAGTGAGCTGAATAAGTATTTTGAGTACGAGGAGATCAACGAAGATAAGAGAGTCAAATTCGCTGCCACTAGGTTGAAAGGGCATGCAGCCTTATGGTGGGATAGTGTACAAGCAGAGAGGAAGAGGTTGAATAAGCAGCCTATTAAAAAATGGACCAGGATGGAAGCCAAGTTGAAGGGTAAATTTTTACCCAAAGATTATCAGATTGCTATGTACAGGCAGGTACAGAATCTGAAACAGAAGGGAATGACTGTAAAGGAGTACACCGAAGAATTCTATCGGGTGAACCTGAGAGTAGGTTACGTGGAGGACACCCCAGAAAAAAAAAAAAAAAAACGAGATTTTTAAATGGTTTAAGGCTGGAAATATTGGATGAGATAAGTATTCTTTCACCTAGAACCATACATGAGGCTTATTAGAGTGCCTTGAAGGCAGAGGAGAAGATAAATAGGAAACAGAATGCCAAAAGAGGAGAAGGATCTGGCAGAGGGAAAGGACAAACCTTTGGCAGAGGTAGAGCTGCCAACCCCAACGATGAAGGCAGTAGCACGAAGGCTTCAAAGACATCAGAGAAGGACAGTAGCACTAGGGGAGGAAGGTCATACCAGTGCGGAAGAGTTAGTGGCAGAGGTAGAGGAGCTGCCATCCAGTGTTATAGGTGCCACAAGTGGGGGCACAAGTCCTATGAGTGTCCTAAAGGAGAACAGAATGGAACAAGAGGAGCATATGTTACTCAGACGGAGGAGGCAGAGGAACCACCCCAAGAGGTAGAGAATGTGCTGGAGACAGGGGAGGCCTTAGTTTTGAATAAGGTACTGCTGAAACCAGCAAAGGAGACAGCTGACCCAACTCAAAGGAAGGCATTTTTTCGGACTGTTTGTAAGTCACACGGAAAATGCTGCAAGCTAATTATCGACAGTGGGAGCATGGATAATCTAGTTGCTGCAGAGATGGTGGAGAAGTTGGGATTGAAAAGGTTGAAGCACCCCACTCCTTACAAGGTGTCGTGGTTACATAAAGGACATCAATTGTTAGTTGATGAAAAATGTGAGGTTGAGTTCCATATTGGCAAATACAGGGATAAGGCTGTTTGTGATATTATGCCTATGGATGTGTGTCACATACTGCTAGGAAGATCATGGAAGTATGATAGAAAGGTAGTGCATGATGGAAAGACAAACTGTTACAAGTTTGTCAAGGATGGGATTAAGCACACGCTTGTAACCATCAAGGAGGAAGAGACAACGGAAACTAGTGGAGTCAAAGCATTGGTGGTGGGAGGAAAGGATTTTTTGAAATAGATCGAAGACAATGAGATAAAATATGTTGTTGTAAGGAGGCCAAAAATAGTGTTGTTACACACTGAAATTACAGATTTTCCTGAAGAAATTCAGGACATGTTGCAGGAGTTCAGCGACATTGTAGTGGATGATTTGCCAGATAAATTGCCTCCTAAGAGAAGTATCAGTCATCACATAGACTTTATACCCGGAGCTAGTTTACCAAACAAGGCAGTGTACTGAATGAGTCCTAAGGACAACGAGGAGATCAGGAAACAGGTACAGGAATTGCTGGATAAGGGGTTGATAAGGGAGAGTTTAAGTCCCTGTGCAGTTCCGACAGTTTTAGCTCTCAAGAAAGGAGGAGAGTGTCGAATGTGCACAGATTCGAGAGCCATCAATAAGATTACCATTAGGTACAGGTTCCCATTGCCATGAATGGATGACATGATGGACTGCTTAAGTGGAGTAGCGTATTTCTTGAAAATAGATCTGAAGAGTGGATACCACCAGATCCGAATCAGAGAGGGGGATGAATGGAAAATAGCTTTCAAAACTAATGAAGGACTGTATGAGTGGCTGGTGATGCCATTCGGGTTAAGTAACGCCCCTAGTACCTTTATGCGCCTGATGAACGAAATGCTGAAAGAGTTCATTGGGAAGTTCGTGATTGTATATCTTGATGATATACTGATTTTCAGCAAGACTAAAGAAGAACATTTTCGACATGTTCGGAGTGTGCTGGAGAAATTGCAGCAAAACAAGTTGCTGATAAATTTGAAAAAATGTTCTTTTTTTCAGAGGGAATTAGTTTATTTGGGCTTTGTGATTGCAGAAAATGAGTTGAAAATGGACCTAGAGAAAGTTGCAGTTATCGTTAGCTGGCCATCCCCAAAGAGCTTGTTCGAGGTTCGTAGTTTTCATGGGTTGGCAAGTTTCTATTGTAAGTTCATAAGGAATTTTAGTGAGATCTACGCACCTATGTTGGACACAATAAAAAAGGAAAGTCAACCTTTTTGTTGGACTAAAGCGGCAGAAAAAAGCTTCCAGATCTTGAAGAAGAAGATCACTGAAAGACCGATTTTGAGGTTGCCTGATTTTAACGAACTGTTCCAAGTTTGTTGTGATGCCAGTGGTACAACCATTGGGGCCGTACTCAGCCAGGAAGACAAACCTGTTGCTTATTTTAGAGAAAAGTTGAATGAAAGTAGGCAGAAGTACTCGTCTTATGACAAGAAGTTCTATGTTGTCGTCCAAGAATTGAAGCATTGAAGACACTATTTGCTGGGTAATGAATTTGTTTTGTTTTCTGATAATTCTGCATTGCAGTACGTTATGCAGCAGCATAAGCTGAACCACAAACATGCAAAGTGGGTTGAGTACTTGCAGAGCTTCACATTCGTATTGAAGCATATTAGTGGACAGGCCAACAAGGTAGCAGATGAGTTGAGCAGGAGAGATTTGCCCCTGCAGGAGAGCACGATACAAGTGCTGGGTTTTGAACACCTGAAAGACTTGTATCAGACAGATGCGGATTTCAAGGAGGCTTATGAAGCCTACCAGAATCCTTTGTTGAGGAATAATAGTCCATGGCTAGACTATAAATTACAGGAGAAACTGTTGTTTAAAGGAGGACAGTTATGTATTCCCGACTGTTCGATGAGGGAGAACATCATCCAGGAGAAGCACAGCGGAGGTCTTGCCAGACATTTCGGTATTGATAAGACCTTATATTAGCTCAGTCACTTTTATTACTGCCCGAAGATGCGAAGGGATGTGCAGCGATTTGTAACCAGGTGAAAAGTTTGTCAGTTGGCGAAAGGACACAGTCAGAATACGGGACTCTACACACCACTGCCTATTCCGAGTAGACCGTGGGACTCAGTTAGCTTGGACTTTGTCTTGGGTCTTCCAAGAACACAATGCGGTTATGACTCTATGATGGTGGTAGTAGACCGGTTCTCGAAAATGGTACATTTCATTCCTTGTAGAAAAACCAGTGATGCCACTCACGTAGCACACTTGTTTTTCACGGAGATTGTCAGCTTGCACGGTTTTCCTAAGTCCATTATTTCTGATAGGGATGTGAAGTTCATAGGACATTTCTGGCGCACCCTATGGAAGAAGTTGGACACACGGTTGAACTTCAGCTCCGCTTATCACCCACAGACTGATGGGCAGACGGAGGTGGTGAACAGGAGCTTGGGAAACCTGCTACGAAGCTTGATTGGAGAAAATTCATGAATGTGGGATCGTGTACTTGCCCAGGCAGAATTCGCTTACAACGATTCGCCAAATCGAAGCACAGGATACAATCCTTTTCAGATCTTGTATGGCATGCATCCTCGCGGAGTGCATGAGTTACGGGATCTGGGACAGTTGGAAAGAAGGAGTGCTGACGGGGAAGATTTCGCCAAAGCAATGAATGACCTACATGAGCAGGTAAAATCTAAGTTGTAGGACAACAGTCAGAGGTATAAACAGCAAGCAGATCTAAAATGGCAGGAGGTACAGTTTAATGTGGGAGATGACGATCTCACACATTTACGCAGGGAAAGGTTCCTTAAGGGTGAGTACAACAAATTGAAGTTTAAAAAAATTAGCCCTTGCAAAATTCTGTGTAAATTCTCTGTGAATGCCTATGAATTACAACTGCCCCCCAGGAATAGGCATATCACCTATCGTCAACGTGGCAGATCTATTTCCATACACTTCTAGTCCTCAAGACGACAGTTCGGCACGGCCAGAACAAGACACCCAGACGGAAAGAAGTTCTTGGATGAGGCAAATGCCTTCGGCTTAGCCCCTTGAGATCGAGAGAATTCTCGACACACAAGTGGCCAAGCGAACTCACAGAAAAGAGTACCTTCAGTACGTTTTCAAGTGGAAGAACTGTCCCATTGAGGGCAGTTCATGGCTTGACGCGACACAGATACAACCTGCAGGATATTTTGTTGAGGAGCTCATGGAATGGAGCCATGAATTTGTGTTACCTCGGGAGCCTGATGCAGGAGCATCCAGCTCAGGGTGAACAAAAATGCAAGTGTTTGTCTCACAGGTTACAAGTTGACAGGTTTACAGGTCATTGTACCTGAGTTTTCTTTAAATTTCCTTAGTTTCTAGCATCTAGGACTTAACGGCAAGTTATGTTTTAAATTCATTATAATTTCCTTTTAGTTACTATTTTAAATTAAGTACAGAATTTAGGTGAATGGGAATTAACAGTTATCCAATGTAACTACATGTAACTGTTGGCAGTTTCTAAAACTGTTCAACAAATCATACAAAAAGGGAAAAATGAGACATTTGTAAGGGGGATTCCATCATAACAGAAAAACAAATAAAATCATACAAGAGGTTTTGAAAAATCATCTGAATCCATTCGCAGCTAAATACAATTTCTTTCTGTTTCATAATAAATTGAATGCATTTACAAATAGTGGCAAGAACTGGCAGAATAATTTTTTTTACAGGAATTTAAGAAACAACAGAATTAACGAAGCCGAGATCAGGTGGGAATGACTACATCAAACATACAAACAAGGCTATAGACAAGTGCCGAGACATTCATGAATGACAAATATATACAGTCATAGAAACACGCTGAGCATTGTGGAAAAGAAAATCACCAGAGTATATGGAGGGTTTCAAAACGAAATAATTCCATTATAGCAAAGAGAATGCATTAATCACAGGTATCATTCAAACTGAAACAATATACTTTCCTTTCGAGCATTATCCAAGTAATTTTATACAAATATCAAAATCGTTGCAGTCCAAAGATATAACCAAATACATTGCATGTTCGACTAAGGAACTGGGTTCGGAACCCCAGTATTGAAACCCTACAAACCAGTGGCGAATACCAAAACCTGAGTCTAAAAACCCTGACTGGCAAGTTAAGAGCTATGACTGCATACAGGTCCAAACCACTTACAGACAGAAGAGTACCCATACCAAACTACTAACAGAGAAATCAACATAGAAGATGACTGACAGGGGAGTGGAGGCTCATACCCTTAAAACCCTAATTGCTAGTAAGTGACTAGAGGAAAAGACCCCACCCGTTTGGGCCAGCAACAACAGAATGAAGTCCACACCTGGAGTGCCCAACAAATCACCTGCAAGGACAACACCCCGATGTTATAATTGTGAGAAAATTAAAACCCTGAGACAGAGAAATGCACGATGAGGGTTTGTAAGCCTATGCTTACCAGAAGAGCAGCGTCAAACTGGAGGAAGGATTCGACCAGTCGCCAACCAGCAAGGGAACCCTGCTCACAAAGGAGCAAGTCCCTTAGCATAACTAGAAAAACCAACTGAATAGCTAAAGTAGAGAAAGAGGACTTACCACTGTGTAGCCGACGAGTTGAGGTCGAATGCCGAGTCCCCTGATGGTTGTGACCTGACATACCCAGTCAAATAACCAGTTAAACAGTAGAGCACATACGACGAGAGGATAAAACAGTACAGGAACAAATGCATTCAGGAAATAGCACCCAAAAAACCTTCATGGCGGAGGAGCCCATTTACAGATGATAGAGAACCAAGTCTCGAAACCCTCGAGCTCATTGACGGAGCGAGAAATATAAACAGAGCCATTACACCAACAGAACCCAGCTAACAGAGCAGAGTTGTGGTTAAAGATTGCAAATAGAGCCCAGTGAATAGAGGTTAGGCGCGTAAGCTAAGGGCAAGATAGCGAATTCCGAGGATGAGACAGGTGTCCCCCTCACACCAACCACAAGTACTAGTAATTAATCGAACAATCAAAAATATCAACCACCAAATCACCAAGAGCCTCATAATTGCAATCACCATATTAATCATAACTTAAATATTGATTAATCGCGGGGTTTAAAAAGGGCTGGACCCATCACCCTCTTACAAAACAAATGGCCTAAAATAAAATGCACAGGAGTCAGTTAACATTCTGGCCATCTCATGAGCATTACTACAGGGCGTCACAGGTCACTGTTAAAGATATGTCATTTCTGACGTACAAACATTTCACTAGTACATTCTTCCTCCATTTGGTGCACCCCATAATCCATTTTCTAATAATCTTTCTAATAATATTTCGAGAAAAATATGTTAAATTTTTCATCCAATTGGTGCCCCGCACATACCGTTCGGATTAGAGAGAATTTTCTATGAAACTTCACGTCAAAATGTATAATTTCTTATCTACTTTTGATATATTTAGAATAAGAATGGTGTCGGGGCACTAAACGTTAAACAGAACGTCACAGTTTCATCCAAATCCCGTGATTCACAAATTTGATTTTTGAAAATTCTATTCTTCGGTTTGCCTATTTTTTATGATGATCGCCATAGATCGAGAGACCCCATAAACTCTTAAATTTCATTTACCCAATGATGAAATTGTTTTTTCCATTTCAAATTAGCATATGCAATTTCAGTTGTCCAAGTAATTAAATATATTCCAAAAAAGCATCAAGATATACATGAGGTGTATATTAGTTGAACATTGCAGCGTTTAGTGTTAATCATGTCACTGATTGAATTTTTCTTGCGAGGGTATCAAGGTAAGATAAGGTGGACTCGAATTTATATAAGCCGATAGCTTTATGTATTGTTTTATACAAAATCATCACCAAAATTATAGCTAATCAACTCAAGCCTTTTCTCAAAAATCTCATATCTCCAAAGAAAACAAGATTTATTGAAGGTTGAAAAATGTTGGACATAATTATGGTAGTTCATGAAGTCATGCATTCCCTAAAACGCATAAAGAAACCTACAATGCTACTTAACCTTAATCTCTCTAAAGTCTTTGATAAGATGAATTGACAGCTTTTATGTAGCATCCTTCGAGCTTTCAGTTTCTCTAGTGATTGGGTAGAATGGATCAACAATATTTTCTCATCCACTTCCTTCTCCATTCTAGTAAATGGATCACCCTTTATGCCATTCTCCTCATCCTGTGATATCTGGAAAGAGAAACTGCTATCACCATTCCTCTTCATTCTTGCAGTCAAAGGATTGGGTCATTCCGTTAAAGGTACAACTATAGCGAAAAGGCTTCAGGTCCTTTATTTGTTTGGTGATTATATCACGCTCACCCACTAATATTTTTTGACGACATGATAGGCATGGGCACCCCAATAGTTCATGAAGCTCAAGAATTCACCAAAACCTTGGAGCAGTTCTCACTACCCTCAAGTACGCACATAAACAAGACCAAATCTCAAGTCTTCTTCAACACCCCTATTGCAACCTAGAGACACATTGCATTGATTTTTGCTTTGAAAAATGAAAGCTTCCTTCAATATATTTAGGATCCCCACTAGCTGCAGGCTCTGCGAAATGGAGTCTATAGGAGGAATTACTATCAAAATTAAATATAAAATTGGTAGGTTAGGCCTTTTGTTGCCACAACATTACTGGAAGAATAGTCCTCCTAAAATAAATTAGTTACTAATTGACTATTTATTTATATTCCACAATGATGGATCCAACCTTGATTCTACAATAACTTCTTCAGATCAAAATAAAATTTGTATGCCAAAGATAGAAGGAGGACTTAGGTTGTGATACCCACTCATCATGAAAATAGTCTTGGGAGTAAGAATTTGTTGGTGATGGCTCTAAGGAGGTTCATATTTATGGAGAATAATTTCGTAATGCAAGTATGCCCCTAAAAATCCTTTGAAAAACCTTATTCAAATGCGCACCACGACCCCTAGTTTATCTATATGGTCCCTCACAAAAAATGGTATGCATTTGATTCAATGAAAGTATTTATTGGAAGTTAAATATGAACATACTACACTCTTTTCGGATGATTCAAGGTAGTAGCTCCTTGAACTAAGTGACCAATAACATCTAGAATGACGAGAATATATATGATTTCTTAAGTCTAGACTAAGCTTATAGAATACTTGGTACATTCTGACTCGAGCTTGTGATGACACCAATGGCTCCAACCAAAAGCATGAAAACCCAAATCAAACCCCAAATCATTGGAAATTTTTTTGGATTAACCTACAGAAAAGGCACATACCCTATTCACCCCAGTTAGATAAACTCTATGTTAGGTCCCTATATTAATAGTATAGTCCCTTATTGTTGTTAGTGTAACCCCCTTATTGTTATTGTTGTACCCCTGTAACCCCCAGATTGTTACTATTGTGCCCTTACATTATTATTGTTAGGTCGGCTAGGATTACATTGTGGCCCCATGGACTCCTATATATAGAAATGAGGTTTTGGTCATTTGTATCATCAAAGGATTGTTCATTTATGTAATGTATTGGAGGTTTCCCCCTCAAAGTGTCTGATTTCTAAGGCGTTGATCTCTCTTTTCTTCTGTTTTGGAGTTGGTTTCATAACATTTGGTATCAGAGCTTTGGATTCTAGGGTTTTTTTGCTCCAAATAGGTCATCGTGGTATTTTCAGTATAAATTTTCATCTACGAAGGGTAAGAAGTTGAAATGTTTACAGAGCGAAGCCGAAATCCTGAGGAACATCGTGTAAAAATTTCAGACCTTGTTTTGCAACGTTTTCGGCGATATGATTTGTAGAAGTTAGGGATTTTTTAGGCTCCTGAATTTCACCTAAAACATGTCATCGTGGAATTTGTGCTATAACGTTTGTTCTAAAAAATTTCAGAAGCTGAATTTTTTACAGAGCGAAGCCGAAATACTGTGGAACTTCTAGTAAAAATTTCAGATCTTGGTTCGCAAGATTTTCGGAGATGTTATATGTGGAAGTTAGGGTTTTTTAGGCTCCCCAATTTCATCTCAAAGAGGTGACCATGGGAAAATCATCATAAATCTCTCTCTGAGTGTCAGATTGGAATTCTATAAAAAGTGGTCACAATTACATGGACTTTAGTTTTATGTGTATCAATTTTAGAGCCGAAAGAGGAAACAATGACACATGGCACGTCGTACAAGTTCGCTCTACTGAACTAGTCCATAATTAGGTCATTGTGGGAGTTTGGGCATAAATTTGTCTTGAAGAATCCAAACCAGGTCATACCTGTGGTATTCAAAAGAAGATTTAGAGTGCTATTACTGGGCCAAATTTCAGATATTGAAGATCCGAAATCACGGAGATAATTCAATTTCAATATCCAACTCCTCAAAATCAAGAAAAATGTGTGCATTTTTTTCCCGAATTGCATAAGTCTTGTTTGAAGAATCAATTTGAATTGATTCCAAGGGAATATTGTAGAATAGATCTCAGTATTGGGTTCTAAAATTCACCCTAAAAAGATTTCAACGGCCATAAGCCTTCAGAAGGCTCTACTATGGCTCATGAAGATGAGGAAATGCAACATGACATATCAAAATAACAAGAGCAAGTGCACCAAATTTTGCTCTTGCAAAGAGCAACAAAAAATGAAATGGATGTTTTGAAAAAAAGCATGGAAGCTACGATGGATGGTTTCAAGAATGGTATGGAAGAAAAAATGGAAGGATTGAAGGAAGACATGGAAGGTTTGAAGGAAGGTTTTTCAAAGCTGATACAAGAAATGATTCCTAATGGTGAAAAGATAGTAGAGGAAACTCATGATGAGAACAAAATAAATGTTAATCTTGATTTCATAAACTATAATGTTGGATTGAAGAACCACCATATTCCAAAGATGGATATGAGGAATTTTGATGGAAAGTATCCCGTAACATGGATAATATAGATGGAGAAATATTTTGATCTCAATAATGTGCAAAACACACAAAGGTACGTATTTCAACTTTACATTTAGAACAAAATACATTTGTATGGTATCTATGGATTTTCTCCCGTAAAAAAATTGTCACTTGGTCAATTTTTACGGAGGAAATGATAGCACATTATGAGGATACAAAGAGAAACACCTTCTTTGACCAATTGATAAATCTCAAACAAAAGGGTTCAGTGGTGGAGCACATTGAGGACTTCCAAAAATTGAATATAAGGGTTACTAATATTCTAGAGGAACGCATGACTGATGTCTTCATAGGGACTTTAAAGGATAAAATCCAACATGAAGTTCGCGTTTGGGAACTTGATTCATTAGAGAAGGCATTTAGGTTGGCAAGAAAAATTGAATGTAAAATTATGGCGACAAGGAAGCGTACCACTCACATCTATAAATATGGAAGTGTTGCTACTCCTAGATTTCCACAACCTACAAGGTTGACACCACAACACTTGGAAGAAAATAGAGAAAAATGGATTTGCTACAGTTGTGATAGAAAATACACTAAAGGTCATAAGTGTGTTGAGAAGAAATTGTTTTACATAGATTGTGAAGAGGAGGAAGAAAATGAACAAGAAACTTCAAAAGAAGAGGATATACACCAAGAACCAACCCTAGAAGAAGAAGAAATGAGTCCGACCATATTGTGTAATGCATTGGCATGAACTACCACTCCTCAAACTCTCAAGATAGAAGGACATATCAAGAAGAAAAAGGTAATAGTGTTGATTGATTTGGGTAGTACCCATAATTTTATTCATTGTAAAGTAGCCAAGGAATTGAATTGTTTCATGTACCCAACACCAAAATGTCAAATGATTGTTGCAAATGGAGTAACTATAAATTTCTCTGGAAAATGCCATAATATCCAGCTGGCCATGGGGGAATATGTATTGAATAGTCCAATGCTTTCCATCCCAATGGGAGGTGTTGATGTTGTACTAGGAGTACAATGGTTACAATCTTTAGGGACGGTAGATTTTAATTTTCAAGAACTTTTCTTGAAGTTTTTTTTGGAAGGAAAGGAAATCGAATTACGGGGTATCACAGGGAAGCCAGGAAAGATAATAAGCTCTAATTTCATGACAAAGCTTATGAAGAAATAACAACGAGGCGTAATTTCACAATTATGCTCACTAGAAGTTCCAACATCAAAATCATCTATTCTCTAGATCTCCAAAAACTCTTGGACAATCATTCCAAGGTGTTTGAAACTCCCAAAGGACTCCCACCTATTCGTGATTATAATCATGCTATTCATTTGGTTCCAGGAAGTGTTCCTCCAAACATCAGGCCTTACAGATATCCTTATGTCCAAAAGAGATAAATTGAATGTATGATTGCAGAAATGTTAGAGGATGGTATAATTCAACCTGGTCAAAGTTCTTTCTTTGCTCTAGTAGTATTGGTGTACAAGAAGGATGGATCATGGCGCATGTGTCCGGATTATAGGGAGCTCAATAAGCTCACTATTAAAGATAAATTTCCCATTCTTGTGATTGATGAATTATTGGATGAATTACATGGAGTAATTTATTTTACCAAGTTGGATCTTTTTTCATGATATCAAAAAATTAGAATGAAGACTGAAGATATTCTGAAAACAACATTTCAAACTCATGAGGGTCATTATGAATTTTTGGTCATGCCTTTTGGCCTTAGCAATGCACCTTCTACATTTCAAGGGTTGATGAATTCCATTTTCAAACCCTTCCTTAGAAATTTTGTGCTAGTAATTTTTGATGATATACTAATCTACAGGAGGTCTTGGAAGGATCATGTTCAAAATGTTGACAGGGTGCTCAAACTATTGGAGGAGAAAAATTATATGCAAAAACATCCAAATGTTTGTTTGGTGTACAAGAGGTGGAATATCTGAGTCATATTATATCTCACAAGGGTGTTAAGGTATACCCTAACAAAATTAAAGCCATTAAGGAATGGAAAGTCCCCACAACCATAAAGCAGTTGCGCAGATTTCTCAGGTTAACAGGGTACTATCGCAAGCTTGTTAAGAATTATGGGAGAATAACAGCACCTCTAACAGCATTATTGAAGAAAGATGCATTTTCATGGATTCCAGAAGAAACTAAGGCCTTTGAACATCTTAAAGAGGCAATGTACCTAGAACAAGTCTTAGCTACGCCAGAATTCACAAAAACCTTTATTGTGGAATGTGATGCCTCAGGAAATGGAATTGGTGATGTTTTAATGCAAGAAGGAAGACCCATTGCTTTTGAAAGTCATCCAATAAAAGGAAATAATTTACAAATGGCTATTTATGAGAAGCAAATGTTTGCAATACTACATGCACTAAAGGAATGGAGACCTTACTTAATGGGAAGACACTTCAAGGTAAAAACTGATCATGATAGTCTTAAACACTTTTTGGAACAAAGACTGTCTTCAGAAGAGAAGAAAAAATGGGTCACAAAGATGTTGGGTTATGACTTTGAAATCATCTACAAAAAATGGAAGCTAAATTTTGTTACAGATGCACTCTCAAGAAAGGATGAAGAGGTGGAAGAATTTCTTTGTGCCATTTCTATTATCCAACCAAATTGGATAACAGAAGTAAGGGATGAATGGAAGAAGGACGAATAAGTGTGGACACTCATTCAAAAGTCGCAGAAAGATCCTAGTACTTCTGATACATTTAGTTGGAAAAATGATTCCTTATGGTACAAAGATCACTTATATATTTTCAAGAATTCCCAACTAAAACAAAAGATTCTTTTGGAATTGCACACTTCTCCTTTAGGAGGAAACTCGGGATTTTTAAAAACTTACCACAGGGTGAAGAAAGAATTTTTCTGGGATGGCCTTAAATCTGATATTCAAAATTTTGTGGCGGAATGTTTGGTTTGCCAGCAAAATAAATTTGAGACAATTAAGATCTCGGGTCTTCTACAACCTTTATCCATTCCAAGTCAATGTTGGGAGGAGATTTCAATGGATTTTATCACAGGTTTACCTAATTCTGAAGGAAAGAGTGTCATCATGGTGGTAGGTGTTAGAATTACCAAGTATGCACACTTTTGTGCATTATCTCATCCATTTAAAGCAAGTACAATTGCTACTGCATTTATGGAAACAATTCAAAATCTACATGGAAACCCGAAGATTATTGTAAGTGATAGAGATCCCATTTTTACAGGAAATTTTTGGATGGAATTATTTTATTGTTGGGGTTCTCAACTAGCTCATAGCTCATCTTATCATCCTCAATCCGATGGTCAAATTGAGATAGTGAATAAATGTTTAGAAGGATATCTTCATTGTTTGTATCTGATAAGCAGGCACAATGGGTCAAGTGGTTACCTCTCGCTGAATGGTGGTATAACACTTCCTTCCATACTGAACCAAAAATGACCCCATTTATGGCACTTTATTGATATCATCCATCGTCCATCACAGCTTATTTAAGGGAAAATTCTAGGGTTCAAGCAATGGAAGATCACATCGAGCATCAACAAGAAGTTCTCCAACTCTTAAAGGATAACCTAAATTTGGCACAAAATCGAATAAAACAACATGCAGATCAACATCGCAGTGAGAGAAGTTTTGATGTAGGAGACTGGGTATTTTTATAGCCACAACCATACAAACAAATGTCCCTCATGCAAGCTAAGAAGGATAATAATTTATCACCAAAGTACTATGGTCCTTACAAGGTGTTGCAATATATTGGTACTATGGCATGCAAATTGGAGCTTCCTGCTTCTTCGCGAGTGCATATATTTTTCCATGTTTCATGCTTAAAGAAGGTTATAAGGTACAAACTTCCAGTTCGAACAATATTTTCAGACCTTGATGAGGAAGGAAAAACCATATTGGAACCTGAAGCACTCATGGAAACAAGAACTCGACATCTACGAAATCGATCAATTTCAGAGTATCTGATCAAATGGAAGAACTTACCTACTAAAGATTCTACATGGGAGGATGATAATTTTATACAGAAGCACCCAAAGCTACTCAAGCATTGAGGACAACACTTTTTTGAAGGAGAGGAAAATGTTAGGTCCCTATATTACTAGTATAGTCCCTTATTGTTGTTAGTGTAACCCCCTTATTGTTATTGTTGTACCCCTGTAACCCCAATATTGTTATTATTATGCCCTTACATTATTATTATTAGGTCGGCTAGGATTAAATTTTGGCCGCATGGAATCCTATATATAGAAAGGAGGTTTTGGTCATTTGTATCATCCAAGAATTGTTCATTTATGTAATGTATTGGAGGTTTCCCCATTGAAGTGGCTGATTTCTAAGGCGTTGATCTCTCTTTTATTCTGTTTTTGGAGCTGGTTTCATAACACTCTACTCAGGTTACATATCTAAAGGCATATTTTCCATATGAGAAGCATACCACCTAGAAGCGAGACAACATGTGCTATAGATTGAAGAAGTTTGGTTCAAAATCTGGAAATAGAACTTGTGGTCTAAGATCTCTTATTTTATATGGATCTTGATGTGGAATAAGTCTTTAACATGGGATAACATTTAAACTAAAAACTACTAGGGGCCAGCACACTTCCCACTATTTCTTCTATATCTAAAAACCATAGAGCACTTCTTCAACATTTGTGCTTTCTGTACAGGTCTATGGAACAAGCTAGAAAAATGCCTCACTTTTTTTGATAGGGACCCCACTAATATTATCAACATTATTTCTATATGGTGTTGAAATTTTCAACAAGAAATAGTGAAATTGGCATCCATAAATGAAATACAAAAAATGGCACCTAGAAATGGCTACCATATGAGGCTTCTGATTTAATTTTCCCTTAATTAAATTGGAAGAAAAATTATAATTTCATCTCATGACAACCTGTATTAGTTCACAGAGTTAGGAAGACTTAATTGTCTTAGGAAAATTGAGTTGGGTCTATAAGAGGATTCATGGAAAGGGATTTTTTTTATTTTTAGGGGTCCAGATATAGTTATTTATGAGTTTTAATTAGTTAACTCAAGAAATTGAGTTAAAATCAGTTTAACTAGTTCTAACTGAGTGATGAGCTAGTGAGAGTTCTAGTGAATTAAATATGATTTAATTATTATGTAGTGATCAATACATTAACTGATAATTCACTATAAATATATGTTTCATGTCAGTTCTAAGGAAAACCCAATTGAGACTGAGGTTAAAGGGAAGAGATATATTAGTTGTACTATTAGCAAATTATACGAGTCATGCATGAGGTCATCGGGAAGTCCTTGAAGGATTGCACAATCATTAATTGGGAATTTCCTAATTAATAGGGCTCAATTAGCCCAAGAATGCATAAGAAAGGAAATTCAGGGAGAGGAAAGAAAAAGTTTAAATACTTGACCATTTTTTCTTAGATTGCAAGCCAAATTTGAGCAGGATCGGAGTGAGACAGTTAGCAGAGTGCAGAGGTTTCTCAGCGTGAGGAATAGAATTGTATTGTTTCATGATCTTAACCATATGAAATATAGAGATAAAGGGGTTTTGATCAATTTCTTTCCCTAGATAAATAATTGTGTTGTGAAATTGATATTATTTCTATTTCTTGTTCATCTGATTGTGCGATTGGAATTTGTTTATGCAATTTACAAAGTAGATTCAGGTATTTTGTCTTAGCATATTACAAGATCATTTGAATCTATGTGGATTTTCTACATGGCATTAGAGAACCATAAATCACAATAGAGGATAAGAACAAAGTTTTGTCTTGAACATGTTCGAATTTGAATATTTATTCTTCAAGATCAAGTAGTAGACAAATATGTCTTTCAATGGCTTGAGACTCGAATATGATCTTGAGAGAAATTAAAATTACATAGCATGGTAGGAAAAGATGGAGGTAGTGTTGGAGGAAAACTACTTGAAGGAATTCATAGATAATGATATTCCCAAGCTAGCAATAGATGCTCAAAATCTTGATGCATGGCAGAAGAAGGTAGCAAAGGTGAAAAAGATCTTGTTAGAGGGACTTCGAGATCGTACTGTCTCGAGTTTCCATGGGAAGGCAACTCCATACGCTATCTAGAAGGCTTTAACATATCTGTTTCAGAATAACAATGACCACATGAAGTTGGCACTAAAGGACAAGATCAAAAAGATCAATATGGAGGAGGGCGACACAATGCAAAAATACTTGCAAAAGTTCACTCAGTGTCAAGATGAGCTTGGAATGTTGGGGTGACTATTGCTAATGATGATTTGGTGAGCCTAGCACTTTTAGGCCTTCCCAAGAGCTGGCATATGGCTAGTACCTTATGGAGATCTTACTGAGGCAATACGTAAAGCAAGTAGAATGGATAGAGACTACTACAGTCTTCTTTAGAGCTAGTACTCTTATTGCTCAGACCTATCGGAAGGAGGCCACATAGTATAGTGAGTAGTATGGCCTAAGACCTTATGGAAGTCCATATGGCTAGAAAATTTCTTTCAAATATGGAATGGAATAAAATGACATCACTAGGACTCTATGAATGTGAAGGAGAAGTTACTAGACTTAGAGAATTTGTGGTCCCACTTGGTAATAGAAGAGATAAGGCGGAGCATGAGAGACGCGACCTCCAGAAAAGGAAAATAAGAAGATTTTTCATTGGTGGGAAAAGGAAATAAAGCCAAGGTAAATAAGTCCCAAGGTGAAGAGAGCAAGAGAGACTTGTCCAAGATCATGTGTTTTCACTATCATGAGTACAAGAACTATGCCTCGAATTGTCCATAGAAGAAGGCAAGCAAGAAGGATCCTGTAGTTGCAACAGGTGAGGCGCTAGCTTCATAGTTTGATCTTGATTTTACTCTCATTTCATGCATTTCCAACGCTGTAATTGGATGCATGTGGTATCTAGACAACGGTTCCTCGTTCCATATAATGGGGAATATATATCTCTTCAGTGACTTGGAGGAGAAGTACCTCCAGCATAACATAGAGTTTGGAGATGATGGAAGGTATATCATGACCGACATAGGTATAATTACCTTTGCAAGGGATTATGGCTCCCCTCTTATACAGATGGATGCTTTTTATGTTCCAGGACTAAAGAATAATCTTGTCTCTATAGCGGTATTGGAAGATCGTGGTTATGATGTCATATTTAAAAAAGGAAAGTTGTTCCTTAGACACATCGCCATGGGATGGGTGAAACATACTAGTGTATGAGTCAAGAACCTATATTCTCATGAGCTCAAAGATGCATGAAAAGCGTTGAGGAGAAAAAAACAGGTTAGTGTCTTTGTTATTGAGAGGGAACACAAATTACCTCTCAACATGCTATTTGAGAAGTAGTCCTAGAAGGTTGTTGAGTAGCCACGATTGGAGAAGCATAGAGGAGACCGAGTGGAGGTGTCCATTGAAGCAGAGACCTCCAGGAGGGGGAAATTTCAAGCCATATGGGCAGAGGGAGCACATTCTACCATACCTCTAGGTGAGAGGGGGGGCGATGTGCACACATAATCCCAAGAGAAGAAATTTTGGTAGGTTCCATTGAGATGGCATGTCTCATGGATTAGACCTGGCTACAAGGATCCCATAGTACACAGTAGTAGGAACGATTAGTAGGATTTATGCTGTCAGATGTCAGGAAGACAAAAATCAGAGTGATAGATGTCAGATACTGGAGCACAGATAATAGTTGGAAAAAATGTAGAGGGAATATATGTAGAGTCAGAAACAATGCAGATTTTTTAGTAGACAGTGCAGTAATCGATAATATTAAGAGACTCTAATGATAGATGCATCATACTAATTTAGTTTTCTGGAGGTTATTTAGTTTCAGGAGTTGCAGGAGAAAAAAAACTAGAGAAGTGTTGCATGTAGAACATTCCAAAGGTACCAGATTAGGATAGATTGAATTCCTTTCTTGTTGAGAGGGATTTTTGAAATTTGCACCAAGAAACAGTTAAATTCGAATCCATAAATGAAATCGAGAAAATGCACCCAAAAATGTCTACCATATGAGGCTTCTAATTGAATTTTCCCTTAATTAAATTGGAAGAAAAATTGTGATTTCATCTCATGACAACTTGTATTAGTTAACTGAGTCAGGATGACTTATGTAGCCTAGGAATTTCGAGTTGAGGATCTCAGAGGATGCATGCAAATGGATTTTCTATTTTTAGGGGGTCCAAATATAGCTATTTATGAGTTGTAATTAGTTAACTCTATAAATTGAGTTAAAATCAATTGTGACTAGTTCTAATAGGGTGATGATCTAGTGAGAGGTTGAGTGAATTAAATATGATGCTATTCACAAGTGGTGATCAATAAATTAACTCATAATTCATTATAAATAGTTGGTGCATGTCAGTTCTAAGGAAGACCTAGTTGAGACTGAGGTAAAAGGGAAGAGATCTATTAGTTGTACTATTATAAAATTGTATAGGTCATGCATGAGGTCATTTGGAAGGACTTGAAGGATTTCTCAATAATTAATTTGGAATTCGCTAATTAATAGGGGCTCAATTATCCCAATAATGTGTAAGAAAGGCAGGCCAGACAGAGGCAAGTAGAAGGTTAAATAATTGACCAATTTTTCTTAGATTGCAAGCCATATTCGAGTAAGATCAGAGTGAGACAATCAACAAAGATGTTTCTTAGGGTGAGAAATAGAATTGTATTGTTTCAAGATCTTGACCATATGTAGTATGGAGATAGAGGGGTTTTGAGAAGTTGATTTCCTAAGATAAATCTTTGATTTGTGCGATTGATATTATTTGTATTTCTTGTTCATGTGATTGTGCGATCGTAATTTGTTTCCCCAATTTGTAGAATAGACTCAGGTATTTTGTTTACAAGATTAATTGAATATATGTGAATTTTCTACATATGGCACTCTCAAGCTTTCTCAAAATCCATTCTCAATCACATCTGGAATCTCTCTCCTAGTCTCCTTCTTTGGGAAATACGGAAAGAGAAAAATAGAATAATTTTAAAGGGATATTCCGTTTCCTTTGAATACCTTAGGATTTTTTTCCTCTGTAACATCAAAAAATCTATTCTCTTTGTCTCATGGTATCCCTAGGATTTGCAAGCCTATGGTAGTGATGCTAGAATACTTCATTTTTGGTCCCCCCTCCCTTCTTTGTCTCCCTCGCCTCTCGTTCCCCTCCCCCAAACTATCCCATTAGCCTCACTTGCCCTTCAACCCTCCTTTATCAAGTTTAACTTCGACAGACCGTCAAAACAAAATCATGGCCCAATGGGTAATGGTAGTATCATTTGTGACTATGAAGGATATCCTATGCACATATACATATTAACACTTGATATAAATAGCAAAAATGTTTTTAAACTTATGCCCCCCATAATAGGGCTGGAAATTAATCAACACAAGGTATGACCAATCTCCTAGTGGAAGGAGACTCCCAACTCATTGTGAACCTTCTCTAAAGGGTTAAAAATTGTACAATGGTACATAAAGTATCAAAGATTTCACGTTTGTAAACAATTATCTACAAGGTCCCCTCTTTAATTACCAATATTACAATTATTATTTCTTGTCACGTCTAGTAATCTAGTAGAAAAATAGCATACCTACTAGCCAACTATGGATGTCTAAACTACTCTCCCCATATATCCTCCATTTGGAGCCTTTTGTCAGACTCCCCTTTCAAGGCTATGTATTTGCAAGGAATTCAAAAAAACCTTTCAGTCTTGGATGGGGTACTTACCGAGATAGGGGGGTGGGTTACCGCCATCCTACCTAGTCAAATGATTGGGGACATGAAAAAATTCCCCTATTATAAACTCGATATCCACACTCCTAATGCAGGTTGAATTTCATTTAGTCTAGCCTATGCTTTCCTCTTAGTGGTTTCTCTAATGTATTTCATGTAGTTGGATTTTCATTCGTGGGGTTTTCCTGAGGGAGTTGAATTTAACCATAGAAATAAGTATTCAAGTTCATTATGTGGTTGGATGTACAACACCTAGTGTGGTGAGTATAACTTGAAAATTTTTCTAGTAGAGACATGGAAAATTTAAACTTGTGGCCTTTTATTTCCTTGTTCCTTGTTGCTCCGATTAGGGAAATATCAATCTCCCTAGTTGGAGAATTTCCAATCCAAGGAAGTCACTCCATATATGAAGCTCCTTGTAGGAAAAAGTGCATTGGTATGACATGAGAATCAAATATACATCCTCCATTCACTTGAGCATCTACATTACCACATGAAGGAATTCGATTGATGAATGGGGTGCATAGAGTAGCATTTCGGCATACCTCCCTGAGTGGGAGGCACCACTAGATACAACAAAGATTCCATCCAAGTTTCTATTACAGACACTGAAATTGTTTCTTATACTTATATCATTAGTTAGTATCTAGTATATATTAGTATTTTGTTCCTATTATCCATTTACTTTGCCGGTTAGGCCAACTAAGTTTTTGTATGCTCAATTTAGATTATCTTAATACTTGACTATCTCATACCTCACTATGGAAAGTGAATTTTCGGCTTTAGTCATTGACTTAAAACTTCTCAACACTTTTTCTCTAATCCCTAATTTCGAGATAAATACAATTTATCCCAAAAATAAATTATTAATAATTATTTTTATTAATAAAAAATATACATTTATTTATATATTTTAATTTATAAAATATAAAAAAGTGAAATAAATCTAAATTGGTAGACTTTAAATTCTTAATATAAAATAATAACATTTTATGTTTTATAACCATTAATGAGTAATTAAATAAAAATATCAAAAAGGTAAAAATATTATAAGAAACATAATTGGTTTAATGCTTTCGAAGCATTGTAGTGCATGCACATCGATACGATGCACCAATAAAGAAGACACACAGTGACAAAAATATATTAGCATTTACTATCCTTTATATGGTATCCATCACAAGAGGTGTATTAATATATAAATTGATGGAGAAAAAAAAAGTTCTCATTAACTCAATTCCTATGAAGTTACAGAGCCGTCAATTCTTATGATATTCACCAATACATGAATAAATTAAGAAGACAAATGGCAACACAAATATACTAGCAACCATTTTCCTTTGTGTAGTATGTTGATTTGTGATGGCACCGGATGTGCTCTAAGTCTCAAACTTTGTGGAGAGGCTTAGACACATGCATTACAGATAACCCAGAAATTGTTTTGGGAAATTACACCTAGAAACATTTTTATTTAATAAATTAATTATTTTTAATGAGGACCCTAAGATTAACTTAGGAAATTAAAATAATTAATGTGTACTAATTTAAATTGTGGGTCAAAATTCTAAAAAAAAACAGATGAATTCTAAATGTAATCTTAGTCGTTGATTAGAGATCTAATCTTGGTTTTTGAAGTCTCAATGAGAAGACTATAAAGGAAGGCTTGAGAGTCATTTGTAAAATACACTGAAATGATCAAGTGATCGAATTTTTTGAAGTGAGAAGTGCTCAAGAGGAAAACCAAATCTACGTAATTATTCAGCGCAATTAAGGGACATAGGCAGTTTTTGTAGGAGGATTTTCTTTGGGGCCAAGGATGATCAACAGAGAGGAAAAGAAAGACACAAAGGGTGCAACGTAGTGCCCATAGAGGGTGACGTAGGGCCACGTAGGCCACACAAATAAGAAACACATCATTTCTGAGTTACAGTCTGAGATTTTACTGGGAGATAGGGATTCTGAGCCGAGAGGGCTAGAATCAGATTTTCTGAGAGCGGATCAATCCAACACAAGAAGTGACATAGTTACAGAGCTGTCCCCACGTAGGTCTATGCAACTAATGCATAGAAGAGTGCTCGGTTTTTGTTAGTTCAACTAGAAGATTAGTTGGGACTTGCAGAGTGGGGTATTCTCACTATTTTTCTCTATGAGTATTCTTTGTAACTGATTTTTCTGGTGAGACAATTAAAGATGTATTAAGATATAACTAATTCTTAGTAATAAAACCATCATATCTGTTACACTGGTTTTCCTACATTAGGTTTTATGGGGACATTTGTCCAAAAATAAGAGTGTCTTGTGTGTGCTATTTCTCTTGCTCATTTTACTATTTTCACATATAATTTAAGTAAGTGAAGGTTTCTTCAGTAACTGCTTCAATGTTTTCAAAAGTAATATGAAAAATCACTTGTTAAACCTAATTTACATGTAGGAGAAGTAGTTCATTTTGTTGCAATAGGATTCCAGATCTAGGGATTGGAATTTTGACATGGTATCACAGTGTTGATTGTGGAATAGGAAGAGAAGATCCAACACTAAGACGAAGGTTGAAGACCTGCAGAAAGCAGCGATTCGAATCCCAAGAGGCATTGGCTAGTCCAGGCTAGAAGGGTTGAAATTTCTGGGAAAGTCTCTCTTTGAGTGAGTCGATAGAGAGGAAGGGCTTTGAGATCGGAAATTTTGTGAGCCAGAGGGAGCACCGTAGAGCCTCAGGTCAAAGCTAGTGGGACCTAGTTTCTGTAGGCAGAATTTTTTTTTCTAGGAAGAAAGTTGTCAGAAGAGGAAGAAGCATCACAGTGAGGGAATTTTCTTCCTTAGGAAGTTCCTAAATGGGGAATTTCATTTTTCCAAGATCCTAGGAGCAGATCCAGGAAGCAGATATACAAAATATTGAAGGAGTAGGTAACAAGTTACGCAGAGGGGGGAGAAGAGGATAAGATTTGAAATTTTCTTGACGACCATGGTAGGTCACGAACTTAGAGATCAAGTACTAGTTGGAGGGAGCTAAAACTACGTGATCTTGAAGGTAAGAATCACATGCCTTGTAGATGAGTATGATCTCAATATTTTCATTATGAGTACGGTGATTTCCCCTACAGAAACAAATTTGCTGAAGAAGTACATGGATGATATGGCGAAGGGAAAAAGGTTACTGCTTGATGGATTCAAATATCACATAGTGTCCCATATAACTGGTGAGGACACAACGAGATATCTGTGGAAAGCCTTGGCACCTTTGTATGAAGGCTCTTTTGAATAGAGAAAGATGTACTTAGAGAAGAAACTGAGGATGATTGAAATGCAGAAAGGGGAGCGTATTGTTTCGTTCGTGTCAAAAATTTAGGAAACCCTTGATCAACTAGCATCAGTGTGGGCCACCCCTTCTCCTATAGACATTGTGATACTGGATCTTAACGTAGTCTCTGAAGAATGGAAAGTGTTTTTCCAGAGCATCTTGGGCAGAGCCACCTTACTGGGGTGGGAAGAGACGTGGGTTGCTCTTTAGTGAGAAGAGCTAAGGAGGGACCTATTCAAGTGTAAAATTGATGGCAGTAGTGGCAGGGGATCAAAGTTGAAGCAGGAGGAGGAAGAAAATGTAGGCCTCACATCCAAAGGGTAGAAGGAGTAGTGGATACATAAGAAATACGTCTCGAATATTAAGTTCTTTAGGTGTGTTGAACTTGGTAACTACGCTACCCAATGTCCTTTGATGAAAAATGACAAGTACAAGAAGCACGATCCAAAGGCTGTGACCATGAAGATCGAGGACGATGAGTATGCCATGAGTGCCCATGCATCTCCATGAGGGTGATGGGGTAATATGAGGCTGTAAGTTCGCAAGAACTTCAGTTGGGAAGGATTATTGAGGTGTCCACTTCTCATATCATAACCTTGTTACGGGTGCCCAAGATTAGTAGTAGCAGGCTAGAGGAGCTTTCAGTTGGTACAATGGAGTGTATAAGCGACAATTGTAGTGGTTAGAAGTGTCATAACCCGAGGAGTGCAGAGCAGATTTGCAACAATGCAGAGGGACACAATGTAAAGAAGCAACAACACAATGTTTCATAGGGGAAATGTGGGTCTAGCAGCAGTCAAATTTTCAACATCAAGATGCATCCTGAACACTTGCTCATATTCATGGATATTTTTCAGTTGCTTCTCTCAGCAACTGAGTTGTAGTGCAGTTTTAGTAGTGGAAGTGCTAGAAGTAGATGCAACATTAGAGAGGGAGTTGCAGTACATATGAAGTGTTGATCATGGCAGGGTCAACAATAGTACAATTGCATCAGAATTGCATTTTTTGGTGGAAAACATGTCAGACATCAGCATCACAGTTTTTGGTGGAAAACATGTCAGACATCAGCAGCATAGAGGCCATTGCTTCAGAGTTAGAGCAGTATGAAACATGGCATATTTTCTAGAGCACATTCCTCGCTAAGAGGGAGTGTTGATTTGTGGTACCATCGGATGTGATCTAAATATCAAACTTTGTAGAGAGGCTTTGACACATGCATTATGTATAACCCGAAAATTGTTTTGGGAAATTCCACCCAGAAACAATTTTATTTGATAAATTAATTATTTTTAACAAGGACCCTAAGTCTAACTTAGGAAATTAACATAATTAATGGGGATTAGTTTAAACTGTGGGTGAAAATTCTAGGAAAAATAGATCAAGCCTAAATGTAATCTTATTTGTTGATTGGAGATCTAATATCAGTCGTTGAAGTCTTGTTGGAATGGGGTCTCCTAACAAGCTACGAAACCAGCCCATTTTGGTTATTTTTGTTATATTTAGTATAGCGCAGGGGTTTTGGGGTGGGTCAAAGCCCTGAAAAGCATTGTAATGGGGTTAAAGGGTAAACTAGGGGTCCGAAAACCATGGGTTGCGGACCATAGGAATGTTAAAGCTAGATTGTTATAAATAGAGAGGCATTTTGGATTGTAAGAGGTAAGAATTGGCTAAGCTATTGATGCGATCTGTTGTGTAAGCGATCTGTTGGGGTTTTTTGGGAACGGACTCCTGCTGGCTATGTGCGCGGAGATCCTAGTCAAGCTATGTGCGGACCCTGCTACTGTGTGCGCAGGCTGGGAAGGGAATTGTAAGGGTAATGAATGAATGAATATGTAAGATTATTGGATCTGAATCTCTGAGTACTATTGAATGAATTGCTGGTAATTACTGTGCTATGCATTTCTCTGTCTTTGCGCTGTGAAGGTTTGTATGTTGAATGATTAGATCTATTATTCTTTGGTTATATTATGCTGCGAAAGTCTGTGTATTAAAGTGAATCTAGATCTGTTCTGTCCGGGTATGTAATGTTGTGTTAAGGTTATGAAAAGCTTCTAATTATAGATCCAGTGCACGTGGATGTAATTGAACATATACTTGACCCCGTGAAAAGATAATCTGAACAGAACGCAACCCTGCTTGCATTACCCTTCCTTTCTCAGGGTGCGGAAACCTGGTTCCATCACCCACCCATACTACTTCGGGTGAGACTGTGACCTGTGCAAGCAGGTCACTGCCGAAAGGGCCAGTAGTATAGGGGTTTGTTGGAAAACCTTGCACACCGAACCTGGGTCAGGACCCCTCAAGTGAACAAATAGTTTCGTTGCCGGGACCCGAAGAGATCTGAGAAAGGGATCGAGTTATGACAAGAGAATACTGGAAGCCTGAAAGAAAAGAGATCGAGGACTGGTTCGAAAGGCAGATCTAGGATTTTTTGGTAAGAGAAAACCGAAGCGAAAAATTAACAGCGGAAAGGTGGAAGAATAGGTACGTTCTTACTGAAAGCTATGAAATATTCTTTGTAACCTTTTTAATTGAGCTTCAGGAGTGGCTGGCCAGGCTGGTGGAATTCCAGAAGTGTTGGAAGGACGAGCGAGTCACTCAGTGGACTCCCGATCTGCTTGGACAGCTGGAGAGAATTGATAACACTATTACACACACGGTGGATCATTGGGTGGATAGTGTGCTGGGAGGCTTTGTGACAGAGTTTGCCATTGACCAATCTGTATCATACTCTGAGGCCGAGCAACAATTCTTTAAAGGATTCCGAGATAAGTTTCTGAGGACGTTACCATTACTGATCAAGAAGTTGCTGTGCGAAAAGAGCATTCTGTGTAGCCATATAGACTGAATGACCTCGGATCCACATGGGAGTGTGACACGTAGTGGTAAGTATTATCAGACCAACCTTGACGGGGGAAGGGTCGCTTATAGCCCAGTTAAGGAACTAGCCACATCACCACCTAGGGCACGCAGGGGTAAGAACTCACCTATAACGTCATCCTTGGATAGTGATATGGCTGCACATCTGAAACTACCTACCTTCAGGGGGGTCGGATATGAGGACATGGATCGATTTTGGTTCATTGCAGAATCTGTCTAGACTGCGTAGAATGTGGCAAGCGATACAATCAAAAGGGTGCAACTGTCCTTAGCCTTCAAAGATAGGGCGCTGGAATGGTATATGCAATATGTTACCCAGAATGGGATCGCTTCCATTCAGGATATTAAGAATGCTTTGAAGCAAAAATTGTAGGTTTTAACCCTGAACAAAAATTATCTACACTTGAATCTTATAACAGAAAATAAACAATAGCGAGAGCATAAAACATAAAATAGATAAACACAGAGATTTTCCCCTGGATCCCAAATCGGGACGACCAGCTTGATTTCTCATTATATTCCTTTTAGTGTTACAACACACATATATATACATGCCGAAGCATACATAAACCCCAATCCATGAACCCTGGATTAGAACATAACCGTAGTTCCCTTAACCGGATCTACAAAAATACCAGGGGCCAAAAACCATCGTACCCCAATACCATGTGCAAAACCATGCACAAAACCATGGACGCGGACTACCCGCTGGAAATTAAGGACCAAAAATTTTCGCCGGGGCGCTGCCCCGGACCCCGACAGGGGGGGCTACCACCCCCCCTATGACTCCCTCGTTGCGCCCAGCGCAAAGGGGGGGCTATCACCCCCCCGCACGTGCTTAGTCGTGGAAAGAATATAACACATACCCAACATTCTCTCACTTGTTGTTTTCTTTCCATGGGGGGCCACAGGAGGGCTTAGTCATTGGCCCAATTCTTCAACACCCATTGTTTCTCTACACCAAGAGAACTTCTGAGTGCTCACAGACTTTGTCAATGCATCTGCAACATTCTTCAAAGTGTCCACCTTTACCAGCAACACCCTTTTAGCCTCAACCATATCTCTAACAAAGTGATATTGAACATCAATGTGCTTTGTCTTTAAATGATAAGCAGGGTTCTTAGCCAAGAAAATTTCACTTTGGCTATCACAGTCTATCCTTATAGCTTGCTGTACCAACCCCATACTTGAACACAATCTCTGCAACCAAACTGCTTCCTTGCTTGCATGAGTGGCTGCTATGTATTCAGCATCTGTAGTTGAAAGAGCCACTACAAACTGTCTTTACTCATCCAACTGACTGCGCCTCCAAATAGGCTAACCACATACCCACTTGTAGATCTTCTTTGGTCCAGATCTCCAGCCCAGTCTACATCAAAAAAACCACGAATGTCCAACATTCTTTCCAATCCTGGTCTTCCCTGGTAGCACAAGCCATAATCACTAGTGCCACGTAAATATCTGAAAACCCGCTTCACTGCTGTCCAATGCTCCTTCCCCGGGTTTGACATAAACCTGCTCAATACTCCCACTGCATGTGCAATGTCTGGTCTAGTACAGACCATTGCATACATCAGGCTACCCACTGCACTTGCATATGGAACACAGGACATATCCTCCTCTTCTTCTTGTGTCTTGGGACACTGTTCAGCAGACAGCTTTACACCCACAGGAATAGGAATATTCATTGGTTTACTATCCTACATATTGAACCTCTGCAATATAGTCTCGACATACTTCCTCTGGTTTAACCAGAGCTTCCTCTTTGCCCGATCTCTCTTAATTTCCTTGCCCAAAATATAGTTTGCAGCACCAAGATCCTTCATGTCGAATTTGGAGAACAGTTGGGTCTTCAAATCTTGGATAATTTCTTTGTCATTTCCAACTGTGTCAGTATCACAGAAAGAATGCAGTAGGATAAATGATGGATTTGTACTTGAATAATTGAAATAAACTATAATGATCTTCCTTATTTGTAGCTGAAGTCTCGTATATAGGTATCAAATTTCGATACCACATCCTTGGTGACCTGCTTTAACCCATACAACGACTTCTTCAACCTGCACACCAGTTCTTTCTTACCCTTCACCATAAAGCCTTCAGGTTGCTTCATGTAGATCTCCTCTTCTAGATCCTCGTGAAGAAATGTTGTCTTCACATCCATCTTTTCTATCTCAAAATCAAATGTAGCAGCAACAGATAAAAGTAATCTAATAGAAGTAACTTTGGCAACAGGAGAAAAAATATCACCAAAATCAATTCCTGGCACTTGGGAATAACCTTTTGCTACCAACCGAGCTTTGCATTTCTCCACCTTGCCTTCTACATTCATATTCTTCTTAAACACCCATTTTCTCCCAATGGGCTTCCTTCCAGCCGGCAACTCCACCAGATCCCATGCCTCATTTTTGTGCAAGGATGCCATTTCATCAACCATGGCCTCCTTCCATAGCTTCATCCTCCAACTCACCGCTCCCCGACACCTCCGGGTTCATCATCGCTTATAGTTAAGGCAAATATAGTTAAGGAAAACCTAAACAGAAGCAGAAGGGAATATACCTTCGGGTTGCCTTCTTTCCCGAACCGATCTTCTCATAGCTAGAGTCTGTGGCTCTTCCTCTTATGAGTCTTCTTTTTTTGTAGAGTCTGATTCATCCTCCTTTAGTTCAAACTCTATCTTCTCAGGTTCCTTTGGTAGGAATTCATGTTTAACAACATATTTCACCTCTCTAAACACCACATCTCAACTATACACAAACTTCCTTATTTTCGGGTTCCAAAGCTTGTAACCCTTTAAACCATCATTATACCTAATAAAGATGCACCTTTCACATTTATTATCCAACTTGCCCCTTTTCTCCTTTGGAACATGTACATATGCATCACATCCATATACCCTCAAATGTTAAAGAGAGGGTTTCTTACTAATCCATACCTCATGTGGAGTCTTATCCTCCAACACCGATGAAGGTGATCTATTAACCAGAGAGCATGCAGTCTCCACTGCCTTTGCCCATAATTCTTGTCCTAACTCGGTACCATTAACCATGCTTATTGCCTTTTCCATCAGTGTTTTGTTCATTATTTTTGCAACTCCATTTCGCTGAGGTGTGTATGGAGTAGTCTTCTGTCATGCTATACCACACTTTTACAAAACTCTTCAAATTCCTTCTTGCGGAACTCCCCACCATTATCTGTCCTCAGCGCCTTTATCTTCTTTTCTGTCTGGTTTTCCACCAGAGCCTTAAATTCTTTAAATCTGTCAAAGACTTCAAATTTCTTCCTCAAGAAATATATCCATGTATTCCCTGAGAAGTCATATATGAACAAAACATAGTACACAGTATTTCTTCCACATAGATGGAACCGACAGAAGAATGTCTTCCAACCGCTGTTCTAATATCTTGTTCGCCCTCTTAGCACTAGAAGGAAAACTCACCTGATTCTGCTTTCCATATACACAATGTTCACAGAAATTGAAATCCAGAGAGAAATTAGACATACCTTCTACCATACCATTTCTATGCAGTATCCGAAGGCCCTTCTCTCCAATATGTCCAAGCCTTTGATGCCATAGCATGGTCTTTTCTTCAGAGATAGCTAGGCTTTCGTCCCACTTTCAGGAACCAGAATCGTTACACCCATCAATAATCGTGCTACCTTTTAGCTTTGGTATTTTCGCAGTTCCAAATCAACTCCCCGCACATTAATACCAAGGTTCCCCGAACCATCTTGCAGCATCTTTCTCGAACATCGTTTTCACCCGACCCATCCATCTTACGACAGAATCCTATTGTACTCGTTGTCAGGGAATATGCAGAATACTACAGTGTCTTAATCCTTCCACCTTATAGCCTGTACTTTCTGACCTTTCCACGTCCGATGATTCTGGCCTTCTTATCATCCCCTAGGAATACATCACCACCATCATATTTCTCATACTCGCAGAACCACTCCCTATGGGGAGTGAAGTGAAAGAATGCACCTGAGTCAATCAACCATGACTCATGATCTACATGTGTATTTGAAGAAGAAGCGAAATACACATCCCCACCTTCATCCGAGGTGGTTTTTTCCTCTGCAGAAGGAGCTTCATCAGATCCCTTTCCTTTCTTAGGAGCTTTAGATCTACATTCCTTTTTGTAGTGTCCTTCCTTTCCACATTTCCAACACACCTTTACAAACTTTCCATGAGATTTAGATCTCCCTCTAGATTTAGATCTCCCACTCGAAACCTTATTCTTGTTTCTATTCTGGGACCTTCCTCGTATAGATAAGGCATCTCCATTCTAACCCTCCATATT
Organism: Pinus albicaulis; assembly: GCA_034641835.2. Taxonomy (NCBI): domain Eukaryota; kingdom Viridiplantae; phylum Streptophyta; class Pinopsida; order Pinales; family Pinaceae; genus Pinus; species Pinus albicaulis. The sequence continues at coordinate 148,464,968 of CM076577.1, read as the reverse complement.
TCTCCGTCTCATTTCCTCCGACAGCAAGGCTGAGACAATGTCATCAAAAGTTCAAGGTAGTTGTATTGCTACCTATTGCAATAACCGTAACGTCCCACGAGTCCGGTAGAGAGCACAAAAAAAAAAACTCGATGCACTTATCTTCATCCGAGATTTTAATATCTGCTGCATTTGAACTAGACTTGGGCCAACCGCATTGAAGGCGTCTTGAACATGTTCGTCACCGAGTCTCCATCCTTCATCCTCGTGTTATACAAACCTTTTCCGCAGGAACAACTTATTCACCAGAGACTTAGATTGATACAAAGTCCCTAGCTTGTCCCACAAGGTCTTTGCCGTAGCTTCCCCAGATACATTCAAAAATACTGAATCTGAGACACACAATCGTATTGTGCTCTTAGCCTTTCGATCCAGTTTCTTCCAGTCTTCATCTGACATTGCCGTTGGTTTAGTACCTGGATCTACCGTGATCCACTGATCTTTATCCACCAGCAGCCCCTCCATCTTGAGCTTCCACAACTCAAAACTCTGACCATTAAATTTCTCGATCTCTATCTTTCCGCCGCTCGCCATCTTCTTTCACCGCAGATCTCCCACTGAACAGGGTCTAGCTCAGGTCCGAGCAAAAAACCATCAGCAGCAAAGGCGTCCCCTTGAAGCCGAAACAGCTTTGATACCAAATGTAGGTTTTAACCCTGAATAGAAATTATCTACACACAAATCTTATAACAAAAAATAAACAATAGCGAGAGCATAAAACATAAAACAGATAAACACAGAGATTTTCCCCTGGATCCCAAATCGGGATGACCAACTTGATTTTTCTTTATATTCCTTTTAGTGTTACAACACATATATATACATGCTGAAGCATACATAAACCCCACTCCATTAACCCTGGATTAGAACATAACCGTAGTTCCCTTGACCGGATCTACAAAAATACCAGGGGCCGAAAACCATCATACCCCAATACCATGTGCAAAACCATGCACAAAACCATGGACGCGGACTACCCATCGGAAATTAAGGACCTTAGTCGTGGAAAGAATATAACACATACCCAAAAAAAATTCCGCAAACCAAAGTCCTATTCCCAGTTAGTGGCGGACGTAAAAGACTTCAAACAGGGTGCGTCTGAGTCAGTGTGGGAGGTGGATCAACGATTGAAGAAGGCGATTAGGGAAGGAGGGTTCGAGTATGATGATAGAAAACATACGGAATGGTTCATCGCCATGTTGTTACCTCACCTCCGCACGCCAATGAATCAGCAAGCCTTTGAATCGCAGGAGAAAGCTGTAGAAGCCGCTATGAAGTTAGAAGTTGCTCCCCGGGAGGATACCTCGGCAGGAGTCCAACAGATCCAGGAACAACTTGGAGCTATGCACCTAGAGATACAGAACCTACAAAAGGAGCGAGGAAAATACATTTGCGCGGATCTTTGGTGTATACGTTGCTGAGTGTCTGGTCACACAAAGGATCAGTGCCCTCTACTGATTGATTATATCCAAGCTGGAGGACCTAGCCCGCTGCGCCCAGGGGTAAGTAGGGAGCCTGCCATGTTGCGACTAGGATCAAGTGGATCTGCGCTATGGTGCAATGATTGTTGGGTAGCAGGCCTCCACGATACGAACCATTGTCGTCGGTTGGGTGTGTATGTCCCAGAGCTAAAACAACAATGGTGCCGATTCTGTCGGTCCGTAGGACATGACGAGTAGAATTGCCGAACATATCACCTGATGATAGATCGCGGGAACTTATATCGGGTACAATGAGACCCTGCGTCGCCCAGACTGACTGCGCACTTTAGAGGATCCCTGGCCCGAGGTAGAGGAGGACGAGGAGGAAGCACAGGCCAAGGATGAGGCCAACTGATCTGTTATAATTGTGGATAAATAGGGCACTTTTCTAGAGAATGCCCTAATCCCACCTGACCGTCGTGTAAATAATGCAAACAGTTGGACCATGAGGTAGAAGACTGCTTGATCTTGATAGCCAGAATGCAGGAAAATCCGCCTACCCCGACGCAAAACATACAGAGGGTTAAAACTGAACTAAGAGAAGCAGATCCAAGTGTAAAGGTCATAACATGTAGTGGGATGGACACCAAGGAAAGCAAAGAGGTACCCTGCGAAGAACAGGCGCTACCAGCAGCCCCTGTGCAATATCAAAGCGAGGAAGAAATTGAGACCTTCTTAAAGGTGTGTCTGAAATTACTCAAGAATCTGCAGGCCGTAAGAAACCTCCAAGATTTAATGAACACTTGCACAGCTCGGCCCACCTTGATCTCGGAGGCCAAGGACGTGCACAAACTATACAGCTCTAAGAAACGCACAGGGAAATAAATGTGGCTAACTGCACAAATCGGGGACTATGAATTGGATCAGGTTATCTTGGATATTGGATCTGATGCCAATGTTTTACCTAAGCAAACTTGGAAACGAATGGGGAAGCCCAAATTGGAATGGTCCACTATCCAGCTACGCATGGTGAACCAATAGAAAATCATTCCCTTGGGTAGGTTACCAAAGGTTATGGTTGACATTGCAGGGGCAAGGGTCCTAGCTGACTTTGAAGTAATTGAGATAGTTGAAGATGAGGAACCCTACCTTGCGCTCCTCGGACTAGATTGGGAAATGGACATGGGAGGCATTATTAACCTATAGAAACGAAGCATGGTGTTTGAAAGCGAAAGTACGCATGTCATAGTACCCCTAGATCCCGCGGAAGGTGCCCGGTATACTGAGACTATCCACACGAAGGAAGAATTAGATCATATCTATAAGATCACTGCGCAAGATGAAGATCAGGTTAACCCCACGGATGAAGGGTTGCTCAGTTGGGAAAAGGATAGTGAATGCTTTTCTCACTCTGATGAAGAGCTGGAGAACTGGCAGAGCCAGCTGCATGAGGTTTCGGCACTTCGCATCCTTCAAACCGTCAAAAGCTTCCGTCGCATCTCTACCATGGAACGAACCTTGCCTTGCCAAGAAGCCACCGATGACACTCCAAAGCCTGTGAAGCCTAATGGGTCCACGGAATGTAGGTCTGAGGCACTACCACTAACTCGGTACGAAGCACCTACGCAGGAACCTCTCTCCCCTGCTCGGACGAATTACTGGTGTAGGGTAATCCTGCGTATAGAGACCCCCTTAGCTAGATGGGCCCCAAAATCGGCCAACCCACGTGGTGACCTGCTCGCTCAAGGGTGCGATCGGCCCTTGCCAAACCAGATTACAGACCTGTCTCCAATCATGAGTATCCCGGAGAATTTACGGATGACTGAAGAATTAAATCACCTATGGACGTCTGACGCTGCTGTCCTGCACAAAATTGATCCTTCCACGATCAAAATAACTACCTCGAAAAGACTCCTGATCAACTTAAAGGCTCACCGTGTGTCAACCATCCGTCGAAGTATGAAAGGACCTCCAACATGTTAGCCACACCCTGACATCACGACGACGCGACCTTGGATACAAAAGAAGAATATCAGCTCATCCAGAGTTAATGTGAAAAGACACTTACAAATGCAGGCAAAGGGCGATAGATTATCAATATCACCATTTATGATCAAGGGTACGTGCCACATACGACCTACATTTCCATTAAGTAACTTCAATTGGGGCACGAATGGTTGGAAGAGGATGGCTCAGGCTATTTATTCAACTGTCAAGCGGTATTGGCTACCTACCTTATGTTTCTTTCTACTTATTTCTACGATTCATGTCGCTCGTCTCTCCAGTATGGACCCCAACGTACAAGAGGAACAGATAAGAGGGCTAGAAGAAGCTGAGTGCAACAATAGGAGTGCACGAAGGCCACCTAGAAGGATTAGCTATGAATCGAGTTCGGTAGGAACTCTGCGGTACCGAAACCTGCTACGACATCTCCGCCATTTCCAGGCCCCGCTCGCTAGAAGCAACATATGTTTACTCTCCCACATTGTCACTTATGAATCAAGTTCTGGGGACATACAAGTCAAATTAGCACAACTTTCCACTATAGAACTAAGAAGCCTGTCGGCCAGCGTATTGCAAGAGGTACACCACCGCGGCCAAGAAAGATGCAAGCAGTATGACCTGACCTCGGAAGAACGTGCCCAGCGAATTGCCGTGGTCACTAATGCCACACACACTATTCAGGAACAACTGGCACAGGGAGCCCAATTGTTTGAAGAGGCTACACAGCTATGGACAAAAGCACTACACCACCCCATGCTTCAACATGTCCAATGAGAGTTGACACAGGCAGAAGATGCTCTAGATCGACTTCGGGCCTCCACACTGCCCCCCGGCCACGCACAGCGCCTGGCCGCCATGCACCAGATTGAGGACCTTCGTCACTCCAAGAAGGTTGCGTACAAAAAGTTGAAACCATGGAAAGATGCTGTAGTCCAGTTTGCACATGATGCGCAGTCCGCCATTGCACGTCTCCACTGGTTGTTGGAATGCGTTGGTCTAGATCTCGAGGGGCCTGCTTCTCTAACAATGATCAACGTTGCGCAACACGCAGCGGCCCGAAGCAAGGAAGTGCTTCCACCCCTCCTTTTCTCCATGTCTACCTTACGCACGCAGATTGAAGGCGCACCACCAAAGTGACTCGGGACGAGTCACAAGATTGTGTTGGGGGACTGTTGGAACGGGGTCTCCTAACAAGCTACGAAGTCGGCCCATTTTGGTTATTTTTGTTATATTTAGTATAGCACAGCGGTTTTGGGGTGGGTCAAAGCCCTGAAAAGCATTGTAATGGGGTTAAAGGGTAAAATAAGGGTCCGAAAACCATGGGTTGTGGACCATAGCAATGTTAAAGCTAGATTGTTATAAATAGAGAGGCATTTCGGATTGTAAGAGGTAAGAATTGGCTAAGCTATTAATGCGATTTGTTGTGTAAGAGATTTGTTGGGGTTTTTGGGGAACAGACTCCTGCTGGTTGTGTGCATGGAGATCCTAGTCCAGCTGTGTGCGGACTCTATTGCTGTGTGCGTAGGATGGGAAGGGAATTGTAAGGGTAATGAATGAATGAATATGCAAGATTATTGGATCTGAATCTGTGAGTACTATTGAATGAATTGCTGGTAATTACTGTGCTATGCATTTCTCTGTCTTTGCGCTGTGAAGGTTTGTATATTAAATGATTGGATCTATTATGCTTTGGTTATATTATGCTGCGAAAGTCTATGTATTAAAGTGAATCTAGATCTGTTCTGTCCGGGTATGTAATGCTGTGTTAAGGTTATGAAAATCTTCTAATTATAGATCTAGTGCACGTGGATGCAATTGGACATATACTTGACCCTGCGCAAAGATAATCTGAACAGAACGCAGCCCTGCTTGCCTTACCCTTCCTTTCTTAGGGTGCAAAAACCTGGTTCCAGCACCCACCCATACTACTTCGGGTGAGACTGTGACCTGCGCAAGTAGGTCATTGCCGAAAGGACCAGTAGTATAGGGGTTTGTTGGCAAACCTTGCACACCGAACCTGGGTCAGGACCCCTCAAGCCAACAAGTCTCAACAAGAAGACTATAAAGGAAGTCTTGAGGGTCATTTGTAAAATAAACTGAAACGATCAAGTGATTGAATTTTCGGAAGTGAGAAATTCTCAAGAGGAAAAACAAATATACGTGATTCTTCAACATAGTTCATTGGCAGAGGAAATTTTGGCAGGAGGATATTCTCTGGGGCTGAGGATCATCAGTAGAGAGGTAGGGAAAGATGTATATGGAGCATCGCAGTTCCCAGAAAGGATGACACAACACCCAGAGATGGTGACGCAGGGCCACGCAAGCCACACACAGAGGCATCACATCATTTCTAAGTTACAGTCCTAGATTTTGCTCGTAGATTAGGATTTTGAGCCGGGAGGGATGTAATCAGATTTTATGAGAGTAGATCAATTCAACAGAAGAGATGACATAATTCCAGATCAATCCCCATGTAGGCCTATGCAACTACTACACAAAGGCAAGAGAGAGGGCATTGGGGTTTCATCAGTTCAACTACCAGATCAGCCGAGATTTGTAGGGTGAGGTATTCTCACTATTTTTCTCTGTCAGTATTCTTTGTAACTAATTTTTTTGGTGATACAACCAGAGATGTATTGAGATGTGACTGTTACTTAATAATCAAACCCTCATATCTGTTGCACCGGTTTTCCTGCATTGTATTTTTCCAAGGACATTTGTCCAAAAATAACAGTCCTGTGTGTGTTATTTCTCTTGCTCAGTTTACTGTTTTCACATAAAATTTAAGTAACTGAAGGTTTCTTCAGTAACTACTTCAATGTTTTTAGAGTTAATATGAAAAATAACTTGTTGCACCGAGAGGCGCAATCTACAACCCTGTATGACCCCGATGTGTAAGATTGTCACGTCCTAAAAAATTAATAAAAATATTTTTTGCTAATTTCGGCCAAAACATTAAGTTGAATATTAAATCATATATAACTTGATTCTTTATATTATATATAACTTTTTAACCTTTTTAATAGGGTAAGATTAATTATTAAAATATAACAATGTATTATCTCTACAATAGATCTCACATAAAAAAGTAAACATGTAAAAGTAAATGTAATGTTTAAAATTTAACATTTTTGATACAATGTTTGTCCTATTTAAAAATAAACCTACTTATTATTATGTATAAACATAACATAAATTTAAAATGTAAAGATGTTTAGGTATGGTAAATAAATATAAATATAAATAAACCAGAGGTATGCTAAATAAATAAAAAATATTCTTATACTTACTCCAAAGATATGGTAATAAATAAAACCTCTTTTTATATTTACTCCACAAACCTATTTATATTTACAAAAATTAAAAAAAGAGGTTTTATTTAGGTGAAGCCTATAGGCCAAATACCACGGGACAAATTATTATTAATAACATGGGCCAAATACCATATTTATAAAAGAGTTATGGTAAATAAATAAATAAATATAAAGGAGGTATAAAGAGGCATGATAAATATATAAAAACATATCGAATATCATTATAAATCAAGAACTATTTATATATCAATCCTATGGGCAGAATACCATGGTAAATAAAAGAGGTATGGTAAATAAATAAAACCTCTTTTGATATTTACTCCATAAACCTCTTTATATTTACCAACACTCCAAAAACAAGTTTTATTTAGGTGAAGCCTATGGGCCAGATTATTGTTAATACCATGCCAAAAAAAAAACATTATTAGCCCTAATATTAATATTAAAAAATTAATATTATTATTATTATTAAATATAATATTAATATTAATATTATTAAATTTAATAACTTTGGATTAATACAATATTAAATCTGCTATATTATAATATACATTAATATATCAGGATATATGTTAACTCTAGATATATATGAGAGGGAAGAACAAATACATATAGTGATAGAGGTGAAGAGATAGGGGGTGTGACAAGGGAGAGATGAGGATAAAATCAAGGAGAGGGGAGAGGAGGAATGAAGAGAGAGTGAGAGGGAGAGGATTGAGAGAGGTAGAGAAGGGTAAGAGAGGGAGAGGGAGACATAAATATGGAGGGGCGAGAGAGGAGGAGAGATGGAGGGAGATAGTGAGAGGATTAGAGGGCTAAGAGAGAGAGAGAGAGAGAGAGAGAGAGAGAGGACTTGAGAGAGAAGAGGAGAGAGGCAGGGATATATAGATGGATTTGAAGGGGGATAGAGGGAGGGAATAAGAAAAACATAGAGAGTGAGAAGTGGAGAGGGAGAGGAAGTAAAAAGGGAGATATGGAGAGAGAGTTTGTATATTTGGGGGTGAGATAAAGAGACAAATAAGCATAGATGGAGATAATGGGGAAAGGAAGGAGAGAGGAGGAGAAAGGGAGGGATATATTAATATAGTTTTAGAGAGAGATAAAGAGTGATGGGGGGAGAGAGAGGATTAGAGGGCACACAGAGAGAGAGAGAGAGAGCGGTGGGGGAAGAGAGAGGATTGTAGGGAAAAGAGAGAGGGAGAGAGAGAGATATAGGGGAAGAGAGAGGGAGGTATGAGAGGAAGGGAGAGAGAGGAAGGAAGAGAGAGAGGAGGAGAGATTGAGGGATATAGGAGGAGAGAGGGAGGGATAGAGCGATGGAGTTGGAGGGGGAGATGAGGGATGGAAGAATAAATACATAGAGAGTGAGAAGTGGAGAGAGAGAGGGAGTGACAAGGGAGAAATATAGAGAGTGTGTGTATGTTTGGGGGTGAGATAAAGAGAAAAATAAGGAGATATGGAGGGAATGGGGGGAGAAAGAGAGATGGAGGGATACAGTAACAGAGTTGGAGAGAGAGAGATAGAAAGAGAAATGGAGAGAGGGGAAGGAAGAGAGAGAGGATGTGAGAGGATAGAGAGAGGGAGGGAAATAGAGAGAGTTGGAGGTGGGGGGGAGAGAAGATGATTTCTTGAACTAGATGCATTGATTTCGGTGTGGATGGTGATATATAATCCTATTTGATCTCTAGCACTATATTCATTGGTTTTAGTGTAGATATGGAGAGAGAGAGAGAGAGAGAGGAAAAGTTAGAGGAAGGTGGAGAGAAATGGAGAGAGAGGAAGGACAAGAGAGAGGACTTGAGAGAAAGGAAGAGAGTGATGGGGGAACAGGGAAAATTGGAGGGCAAAGAGAGAGAGAGAGAGAGAGAGAGAGAGAGAGGAAGGACGAGAGAGAGGAGGAGAGAGTGAGGGAGATAGAAGGAGATAGGGAGGGATAGAGATATGGAGTTGGAGGGGGAGAGAGGGAGGGAAGAAGAAATACATAGAGAGTGAGCAGTGGAGAGAGAGATGGAGTGATAAGGGAGAGATGGAGACAGAGTGTGTATGTTTTGGGGTGAGATAAAGAGATAAAGAAGGAGAGATGGAGAGAAGGGAGGAGAGAAGGAGAGAGGGAGGGATATAGTAATATATTTGGAGGGTGAAGAGAGAGAGAGAGATAGAGAGGTGGGAGAGAAATGGAGAGAGAGGAAGGAAGAGGGAGGGAAAGAGAGATGTAGTTGGAGGGGGGAGAGAGGGAAAACGTTTTCTTGCAATAGATGCATTGATTTCAGTGTAGATGGTGATTTATAATACTATTTGATTTCTTGCACTAGATGCATTGATTTTAGTGTAGATATTGATTTCTAATTGTATTTAATTGCTTGCACTAGATGCATTGATTTAATTGTAGATGATTTCCAATCCTATATGATTTATCTCACTAAATGCATTAACTTCAGTGTAGATGGTGATTTCTTAACCTATTTGATTTCTTTCACTAGATTCATTAATTTCAGTGTAGATGTTGATTTCTAATTATATTTGATTGCTTGCGCTAGATGCATTGATTTCAATGTAGATGATTTCTAATCCTATTTTATTTCTTGCACTCAATGCATTTATTTTAGGGTAGATGTTGATTTCTAATCCTATATGATTGCTTGCACTATATGCATTTATTTCAGTGTAGATGTTGGTTTATAATCTTATTTTCTTACTTGCACTAGATGCATTGATTTCAGTGTAGATGTTGATTTCTAATCTTATTTGATTACCTGCATTAGATGCATTGATTTACATGTAGATGTTGTTTTCTAATCTTATTTGATTGTTTGCATTAGATGCATTTATTTAAGTGTAGACGTTGATTTTTGATTTGATGTAATTGGATGTATGATGGTATATTTTAAAGCAATTGGATTAACATTGTGCATTGATTTCATTGTAATCACACAAAATTATTGACAATTTACATTGATTTTTGTGTTATAGTAACTCAAAATATTAATATTGGAGAGCAAGAGAGACAATGTATGATGTTTAGTGCAATAGTTAGAGCTAAATATTTAAATGGTTTATGATTTCAACTATCCTTTTCATATAATTGATATGAAAAGATGACAAAACTAACAAGGGTGACAATAAGTCTAGTAGAAGGAAATAATTTGAGATTGATCACAATGAATAGTATTTGTAATTGAATGCATTCTTTTTATTCACATTTTCTATCATTCAACACTATTACATTGTCAGTTTGCATTCAAAATTTTATTTCATCCTTTTTCATCATTAAATTTATTAACAATATTTGTCATCTCAAAAAACTGAGGTAACTAAGAAAATTTTAAAATTAAAATGACTAGATAAATATGAGACATATTTAACATATATAAAATTATTAAATTTAAATTAGATGTATTTACTTATTATTGATAAAATTAATCATATATTCAATAGATCGCCTTACTTGCACACGACTGAAACCAACCTAGATCCATCTTAACTCTAGATCTATCTAGCGCCGAGAGGGATCAAAGCTCTCGAGGTGCAAACCTTTCCACACGTTTTGCACTCAAAAAATAGGTTTTCACATCGAGATATTTGATCCCTCTCGGTGCTTGATAGATTCGGAGTTAAGATGGATCTAGGCTGGTTAAATCTAATTTATAGGTAGGAGAAGTAGTTCAATTTGTTGTAGTGGGATTCGAGATCTAGGACTTGGATTTTTCAGATAGTATTCAACGCAAAAGGTTTATTAATCACTGTCGTCATGACATGGGACTATAGTGATCAGAGGAGTGTTGGTTATGATTATTTTACTGCATTTTTAGTAGTATGTGGATGACTGATCATACGCAATAATAGTCTAAGTGAATTCGTGGTTTTGGCCTCATCTCGAGGAAAAATGAAGAAAAACTTAGGTTAAATGTCAATTGGTAGAGAAAAATTCAATTTCGTTTAAATAATACTGGAATTAATTCATAAACATTTTATGTTTAGGGATATTATATATCTTTTGTGTGACGAGGGTTTTCATATCGCTCATACAAATGTCTCACACTCTTTAGCACAATACTACACTTGTCTTCTGGGTACGTGAACTCCTCTTATCGTCCTGATATGAGCACCATCCTTCATGGTATGTGTACTACACTTGATCTTGAATCTTATCCTCAAGGCCACCATTGGTCGACTACCTTCCAACCTTGCCAAGGACTATAGAAAGATCAGAACCTTAACGTAAAACGTTTCTCAGGTTTATTGCCATCGTTGAATCCTCAGAGGTAAATGAGTTTTACCAAAACTTCTTCATACAATATAATTTTTATTCGAAGTCCAATCACAGAAACAACATCGTTTCAACCACTTTGGGATTCTAGGATCTAGCCCTCCTGAATCTAGAGAGGGATCTCTCCAATAAGTGAAAAGATGGATTTGTCTTTGAAGTTTGGGGTTATGATATTAGGCTAGTTATGAAGGCCAAGGGTTTTGTTTGTTTTTGGATGGTTGAGCATGATTACTGTTTGGGGTGGAAAGTCCTAAATCTAAAGAGTTTCAAAGGTGAGAAGTTGCAAGCAATGAGAGTAAGCTTCGGCCAAAAAGATAGATAATTGCAGGTTTTAGTCCATTGGGCTATGGAGTCATAATAGGGTTTAATTGGAACAACAAGAGGCAAGAGTGGTCCATGGGGCAAGTCATCTATGTCTAAGGATCTCTTTGAAGATTGATTTATGGAATGAAATGATACAACAAGAAAGCGAAATAAACGGATGAGGAACAAAGAGCGGCCTAGGATCTGGTAAGTACTTTTAAACTAGCCAGACTTTGACATAGACTCAAGGAAAACATAAAAGCAAACTAGGATATGGTAAGTACCTTTAAACTAGCCAGCCTTTGATACACTTTCAATAGAAATAATTTTTAAAACAAAGGGAAACTTGAAGGCAAATTTTGGAGTAGAAGCTAGCGGGCCAGGCTCACCACAAATCCTCTCCTAGCTCTGATTTACTTGGTTACTTTCAAGACAAACACAAAGATAACACAGAATGGCCTAAGATCTGGTAAGTACTTCTAAACTAGCCAACTTTTAACAAATTCCAAGGGAAACATTCAGACAGTTGTGGAGGTAAAACTGGGACCAGGGCTCACCATATCTTCCTCATTTCATCTTCACTAAACATATATTGAAAATAAAATTTAAGAATGACATTCAGCTAAGAAAATAAGACGAGGGAACGCCAACATTCCTATGCTTGAACTGAATTAAATCATTCCTAAATAACACAGTTTAGAAGAAAACATTTAGATAAAGATTTTCAGTCAGAGAAGGTTACTGATGTACAGTAGGTCCTAACTCTATGCATGTTGTTCTTTATAAGAGAAAATGAAACATAGTGAAAACAGAAACAAAATGACAAGTTACAATGGGAAAAACATCACCGTCAACATAGATCAGGATCCCATAAATCAGCTTGTATTGATGCTCCAAACCAGTTACAACTTTAAGTCCAGTGCTTTAGTTTAGCAACCATCTACACATCTCAGCCTAACCTATCTATCACCAGCAGAGATCCAAGAGCCAGTGAATACTATTTACAATCAGAAGTTTCCAGCTCAATTAAATTACAATGTTCAGCAACCTGATTAACCAACCCCTCTCTCATCTTTTGCAGTAGTATATATAGAAGAATGAGGAGGTGAGATCTGATAAAAGATCTCCAATTACAATTAATACAGACTTAATGGCTTCTTGGCCTTTGAGGGGCTCAATGAAGAAACTTTCATACATATCCTCTGTATTAAATGATTTACATAAAGATTTAAGCTCGATGGGAGCTTTTGTTGACCTTGGGGGCCTGTGATGTGTCGGGGTTACTCGGGCAGACATTTTTTGCACAGTTTCTGCGTATAACTTCTCTCGCTGCACTGAGGCGAATATCTTCATTTAATCAATAACTTCGGCCTCTGATTGAATACTTTGAGGCACAGGTGGCATTTCGGTCAATGGGAGGAATCAATTTGCCTCAGAGGTGGCGGTAGAGGCTTTCTTGTTGATAAAACCCTTAAGATTTCTTATTTAACTGTGTTTTTAATCGGGGATTAGGCTTCCGATAATATATCTTAGACGTAATCCCCGAAGACCTGTTTTCAGTCTTCTATTCTGACATATCTCTGGTTTTCTGCACTGATACTCTTTCATTATGCTGATTCATCTTTTTCTGCTGGTGTGCAGGGTTGCGCAGGGGTCGAATGGCATCAATGCCTCGCGAATCATTTATAAAACGTGAAGTTTAAACCCTGAGATGATTTTATTTAGTGAATCGAAGGCAGAAGGATCGTCACCCTCTGCCTTTGAATTTTCTTCGGACATGGCGGGAAAACCATAAAAAACCCTGCAAAATACAAAAAAAACGTTATAAAATCCTGCATATATAGTATACTACTGCAAAAGGCGTGTGGAGGAAGCATGGCCATTGGATGGCATCATCCAACGGTCGAGATTGATCGGGGAAAACAAAGGGGAGGCGGAAGAAAAGTTTAAAACAGAGTCATAGATCGCGCAGAGATCGATGGCTAGGAGCAGAGGTGAAGGGACGATCGTGGGCCGTCGGATGAGATCGGTCTCAAGCGATCGACGGCGGAGAACAGGCGTCAAAAACCTTATAAAATATGCCCGGACATCAAACCTTTAATTAAACCATGTCGAATAAAGTTCCCGGGTCCGGATTTGCTGACTGGATGAGGAACCATGGCGACCCGCCCAATAGAAAACTGTTGCGTGGACGTTGACATGGCGTTGGGACCACCGACACTGCTGTGGGTGAGGAGACCGAGCAATGGAATGTGGGCCGTCAATCTACAGATCAGATCGACGACAGAGATCTGTTTAAAAGCCGTGCCATAGCCTGGTTATCTGTCGGGCATCTTCGGTGAGCGATCGCCGTCGAATGGGCGGCCTCAGATCGGATGGCGCGCATCAATATCGCGCCGGGTCCACGATCGAATTTTAACGCGCGATGGACGGCGTTTTGGTGAATAGTGCCCAGGACACGTGTCGGCCAGCGTATGGAATCGCTGCCGATCAAGAAAAAACCGCCTGCGCTCAAAAGCAGTGCGATGGATACCACGTGGTTTTGCAATCGGCAAGTGGATGGCGGGGACCACCGGGGTGATGGACTCTGCGCCGTCGATCTGCAGATCAAATCGATGGCGGAGAATGATTAAAAAATCGGACCAGTGGAAAACCTTAGAAAATAATAAATCTGACAATTTTTAAATAAAACTAAGGTTTTAGACATTGGGCGGAGATAATTAATTTAAAAACGGATAAGCGCCCGGAAGGTTAGCGCTTGGTTCTAGCACTAAGACGCATGGAGGGGAAAGGCTAAAGACTTAGCCCGAGGGGGCTTAAGTCCATAATACATATAAAATATGCATTTTAATGGTTTTTCAATGGTTTTCAAGGGAAATTGAGGGTTCAAGGAGCAGTTTTGAAATTGGCAGTTTTGAAAACAGTTTGAAACTATGTGTTTTGAAACTATGTAAAGAGGATTTTTCACGAATGGAGAAAAGGAATCATGGTGTCAGAGGAGTTTTATGAGAAAGGGGAGCAAATGAAAGTTAGTTTTGGAAGAAGGGGAAAGGGGAAATGGTGCTTGTAGGAGTATTCTCGTCCGGAAATCAACAGATTTCTAAGTATAAAATGGGAACAACAATGAAGATTTTGGATAGAGGCATGAGGTCTTCTAGAGTCTTCAAGAGCCAACAATTTTTAGCAATGAAATTTGTTCTTTGAAGGCTCAAAAATTCTTAGCCACCTTTTTCTATGACAAATATTATAGGTGGCTAACAGTGGCTCCACTTGGGGATGGTGCCTTCTTGAAGGCATCAAGAACTTCAAACTTGCATTCTCTAGGAGGCTGATTAGTGCCTTATCCATTGGGCTGCCTTTCTTCACTTGGATGATCTTCTTTTGCTCTGAAACATGTTATCAGGCATAAAAAACAATGGATCTTCATCAACATAAGCTTTCTACCTACCCAATCCTACCGATCTAACATTTTTTCTTCTTCAGAGTGCACTTGGATTGGAAAAATCTTTTTACAACATTTTATTCTTTTGAAAGCATAAAAATAATCTAATTCTACTCCTTATTTCTCCATGAAATCATATTAAACAGTTGATTCCATATGCTTCTCTACCTAATCTACCAATTTGTTAGGATTAAACAATCTAATAGATTTTTATTCTCTAATTTCTAAAATAGAAATTTAAAAGCATACAAGTTAGGATTGAACAATCTAACTTGATGCTGATCCATGGCATAGAAAACAAGCTGCACATAGATATTATTTTACATAAAATTAAATCAAAA
The DNA here is from genome assembly GCA_034641835.2 of Pinus albicaulis. Classification (NCBI taxonomy): domain Eukaryota; kingdom Viridiplantae; phylum Streptophyta; class Pinopsida; order Pinales; family Pinaceae; genus Pinus; species Pinus albicaulis. The sequence continues at coordinate 148,449,837 of CM076577.1, read as the reverse complement.
TGGAAGGCTTAAGATCTAACATTTCAAAGCACTTCCTTCATCTTTTTCAGCTCTGTTCTTACTTCTGTTTGAGCTACCTCTCGTTCTCCTCGTGTTCGCATTTTGAGCGGATTGGAACTAGATTTTTACATCTTTTAACCTTTTAATTTGAAACAGATTTGAGTCATCTCTTTTTGGAAAATTAGGTTCAGATTTTGATCATGTTTGAACCTTTAATTTCTATCCTAAACTATCTACTGATAAGCCAAGATTAAACAGTTTGGAAAATCGATTTCCCTATCCTATCAGCAGAAAATTTAAAGCTAATTAGTCAAGATTAGACAGTTTGACTAACTAGAAGTGTGTTATTCAGGAGTGGCATTTTAGCTTTCACACTTTCAGATTTGTTTCTCTTTTTTGGTATGGGGCTATACCTTTCTTGTTTTCACAATCTGCCCTCTTTTCTTTATTTTCATTGTTTTTGTATTTTTGATTTTTACAACTTTGAATGCGATGGTGGATGAAAAATTTATAGTGGAAAAAAGATAAAAAGGCTTTTGGAACATAACATGGATCAAGAGAAGTAATGCTTAAGCATCCTGCCATTGACAGGACCCCCAAATAATTCTGCTCCATTCAACTCCTGCAAGAAAAATGCATTGTTACCAGTAGCTGAATGAATAGAGTATGGGCCAAGCCATAAGTTGTCAAATTTTCCATGCTTGCCCTTCTCTTTCCTCCTTCAGTCCCACTTTAAAACTTGGTCCCCAATTTTGAAATTTCTGGCCTTTGTTCTTCTGTCAAAAAGCTTTTTAATGCTGATATGTTTATGCAATTATTTGTTATAAACTTCCTCTCTATTTTGCTGAAGATGGATGGTCTGATTTATTCTTCTGATCATGTCATTATCTTCAGTTTGCAACTATTGAATCAACTTCATTACTGGTACACCAAGGATGTTTGGAAAAATTGCATCAGTACCATACACTAGCTGAAAAGGTGACATGCCAATGGATTTCTTCAAAGTCAACCTGTTAGCCCACAGTGCATGAAATAGCTTTGTGTGCCAAGACTTTTTGTTTTCCTCCAACAATTTCTTGATTATGTTCACTAAAATTTTGTTTGAGGATTCCGCAATTCCATTACCTTGGGGGTAATAGGCTGTGGAATGCCCCAATGTTATCTGATATCTGTGACAGAAATCAACCATCTTGTTTGATCTAAATGCTGCTGCATTATCAGTGATAATCTTGGTAGGACAACCAAACCTGGCGAGAATGTTAGTCTCCATAAATTTTATGATAACTGAATCATTGGCCTACCTACAAGGTATGGCTTCTATCCACTTAGTGAAATAGTCTGTGGCAGTGAGAATCCATATATGTTGGGCAGAAGATGGGGGATGGATTTCTCCTATGAAGTCAAGTCCCCACTGTTGAAATGGGGCTTCAACAGTGATTGGATGCAGAGGCAGGGGTAGCAGCTTTCTTTTTCCTTCAAAAAGCTTAGATATTTGTGACAGTTACGACCATCTTAGCACACGTGAAAAGAGTAGGCCAATAGAAACCAAAGCCAAATAAGATTTTTTTACTGCTAATCTTCCAAAGATAAATGACCTCCACACTCTCCTTCATGGAACTGATATTTAACCTTCTCTGCATCAAACTCAGGCAAACATTTAAGCAATACACCACTTTCATTTTTCCAATAAATACATTCATCTATAATGCAATAGTTTACAACTTTTAACTTTAGGAATATTTCCTTTGTTTTTGTCAAACTAGGAGGTGTATTCAAATTAAGAAAAACATAAACAATATCAGCATACCAAGAGGAATTCATGAAATGGTTTTCAACAATCGAAGTTGAGAGTTCCTCTTGTTCATCTAAAGCATTAATCATATTAATATCAAGAACTTCAAAATTAGATTCAGCCATTAATCTAGCTAGACCTTGGCCTTTGATGAGTTTAGTGGGTTTTATCTCTAAATCATATTCAAGGATAACATAAATCCACTTACTTCTCTTACCATCTAGGTCCTGTGTTAGAATGTCTTTAACAACTAAGTTTGGGACAAAGGAAATGATGTGTGAGTGAAGAATGTATACTCTGAAGTCTTTTAAAGCTTTAACCAAAGAAAAAGCTTGCTTCTCCATGATGTTATACTTCAGAGGGGCATCCCTTAATGCCTTGCTAAAAAATGCAATAGGCTACTCTTGTCCTTGTGGATTTTTCTGTAAAAGGACAGCAACTATGGTATGTTCTGATGCAAACGAAAAAATATAAAAATCCTTTGAAAAATCAGGACTTATAAGAACTGGTGTTTTGGTTAACACTTGTTTCACCAGTTCAAAGGACTTCTTTGCTTCCAAGGTCCATTTTAACCCTTGCTCCTTCTTTAACATGTTTGTGATATTCCTAAGGAGCTCAGCCACGTTGGGGATGAACCTTCTCAAAAAGTTAATCTTTCCAATGAAATATTTCAACTCTTTGATGTTCCGAGGATGAGAGATTTGCAATATGGCCTCAATCGTCTTTGGATCTATCTTTATACCCTCCTCAGAAATAATGTGCCCAAGAAGTTTACCTTCTTGGAGACTGAATAGTGTCTTCTTAGGGTTTAAAAATATTCCAAACTTTGTGCATTTATTGAAAACCTTTCTTAAATGTTCTAGTGCTCTTCATCTATTTTTGAAAAACCAGTGACATCATTAAGGCATATAATGATGAAGAAGCCTAGTTCTTCCGAGAATGCTATGTCCATGGCTCTTTGAAAAGTTGCTCCAGCATTCATTAGACCAAAAGGCCTTTTCACATACATGAAAGTGCCCCATGGTGTAGTAAAGGCTGTCTTTAATTGATCAACAGGGTGAAATAAGATCTGATTGTACCTTGAATAGCCATCCAGCAAAGAAATTCTTCTAGACACTACCACCCTTTGTAAAATATGGTCCATATTAGGTAAAGGGTAGTTTTCTTTCAATGAAGCTTTGTTTAAGTCTCTAAAGTCTATACAAAGCCTAATTTCTCCAGTTTTATTCCTAACTGACACCAGATTAGACACCCATTCATAATATCTAATAGTGACAATAATACTAGCTTCATAAATTTTCATGATCTCTTTCTGAACCAAAGGCAACTGAACAGGGTTTATTCTGCGCAGTTTCTGTTTGAATGGTTTTTGGTTTTCTTTGAGGGGAATTTTGTGTTGTATTATTTTAGTGTCATAGGATTTAAGATCTTCGTAACTCGACGCAAAAACATCAGAAAACTCTTTAAACAGCTCTATGTATTCGAATTTAATATGAGCTGGTAAAGTTTTAGACAGTTTAATCATTTTTGGTTCTCTCTTACTGCCTATATTGCACTCCTCCACTTCAGTCTCTACAGGTTCCAGTTTTAGCTTTTTGGCCACATCGTTAAGATCAAACAACTCTTCTAAAGGCGCTAGACTGCTTGGAAAACTTTCATCTTTAGAGTGCAAAGTTTTTAAGTCCTCTGTTTCTAACTCTGCAGTCATTTCCTTTTTGTTTTTAATTTTTCTATTCATAAGATTAATGTTGACAAGCTCAGGAGACAGCGAAGAAAATTTTCTTCACTGCAGTCTGTATCATAATCTGAGTCTGAACTGTTTAGTTCGAATTCATTTATGAATTGCATGAAGTCTTCTATTTGTTTTTCATTGTCAAACACCTACCAATATTTTTCATTATCAGGTACAACTGGTCTAAATTTTATCTGAGTTGTGTAGTATTTGGTTTCATATGGCGTTAAGCATGTTCTAGCTGCAAAGGCTAAATTGTGGGCGGAAATATTTCTTTTTCTTGGGACAAAAATCAATTTGGACTCCTCAAAGGTTTTGAAAAGGTCCGTGATATCGTTTTGGTAGGCTCTAAGTCTGGGATGATTTGCGTTATATTCCCCATTGACTTGCCTAATGACTAACTCTGAATCCCCATACACATTAATTCTTCTGGCTCCTAACTTTTTCAATAAATGTAAGCCTAAGAGAAGGGATTCATATTCTACTATGTTATTGGAACACTGAAAGTTTAGTTTGCAGGAAATGCTTTCTGTGTGGTTATTTTCAGTGTTGGAAATCCAGACACCTGCACAAGTGTTAGTTCTAGTGCAGGATCCATCAAAATACATACTCCACAGAGGACTGTTTTCGGTTTCATCCTGGTTACCGTCCTCTTCAACTACTATGCTTTCTAAATTTTTATGATTAGTGGCACTTAATTGAATTTGTTTTGACTCTTCAGGTTTTTTATTAAGTGGAGGCATTTTTTCTTGAGTGTTAAGGTTTAAAAGCAAAGGATGCATGACTTGTAGTTCAAGACCTTTGTTTAGTTTGCTAATGCTTAACAGTTCAGCAAACTGTTTTGACAGTTCTGTGGTGTTTGCCTCTTCCTCCCTATTGGCCATTAACCCTGTTAAAGTAACTTGTTCACTAAGTGTTTCCTCATTAAACATTATAAAAGAATCAAGGCCTGTATTTACAGAATACATAGGAGATTTTTGTGGTCTGTCTTGACTTGTAACTGTGTATTTCATATGTGATTCCCTGTAAAGTCTTCTATTCTGATTGAAAACAGGGATAGTCGCATAAGTCATGTCCATTTGCATAGTCCCCTATAACTTAGCCCCCCAAGATCTAGATAATAACATTCCATAATTTGGGGGCACATCAGCCACAACAATATCCATGACTAAACATTTGGCTGGAATTTGGGCTAAGTTAACACAAAGGTCTTTGATTAATCCTAAAAATTTTACTCTACTTGAGTCAAAGGAGTAAAGGTATTTATAAGGTCTGGTGATTTCTAGACCAAGGCTCTCCATCATAGCTCTAGGCATTAAATTATGAGAAGCCCCGGAATCATGCATAGCATTGTACAAAATTTTGTCATGAACAATTAAACTCACATAAAAGGGAGGATCAGGTCCCTCTTGATACATACCTTCAATCTTAGGACCAAAAATAAGCTCTGGTTGGTCATCATTAAGATTGACAGTGTCCTCATTCTCTTCGATGTTTAAAGCCTTCAAAATTTGGGTCCTATATACATGATGGGCAGCTAACTGAGTTAAGGGAATAGAGATTTTGATCTTTGAAATTTCCTGCTCAAGGCTAAAAGGGATTTGGTTCTTTGAAGAACTTGTTTTAGCCTTATTAGCTATCATTCTATCAGCAATATCAGCTTGTTGATTTGTTTTATTTACACTTGATGAAATTGTTTTCACAGGAGTACTAGTTGAAGTGTTAGCACTACTAATGTCTGCACTCTTTTTTTCTTTGTTTTGAGTGTCTTTCTCTTTATCATTACCAGAATTTACAGCCACTATTTTATCCTTTTGTTTGACAATTTTAGGCTTGGTTGCAGTGTTTTTTTGTGAAGATTTGTCAGAGATTTTGTTGTTGGGAGTTTGTTGACTGGTTTTTCTTCTAAGGTTATATTCTTTTTGAGATTCTATGATGACATTTTCTATGTCTTGATAATAATTTTCATCATCATATATTCTGTCATCATAAGGTGTGTATAGACCTTGTTTTCTATCGTAATGAATCTCAAAGTCATCATCTTCTACCCCAAACATGTTGACATCATCTTCCTCTGTTATCTCATTCGTTTCCTCAACCTCACTCACATAATTTTGATGAAAGGGAGGAGCGATCTGTTGATCATCTTCCCTAGGTCTGGTTGGAGGTTGGTTTCATCTAAAATTCTTATTCTGGTTCTAATTTCTATTCTGAGGAGCATTTTGGTTTTGGCTTGCTTGTGCTCTCTTAATTAGGCTCATTTCTTTCATCATTTCTTCCATAATTTTCTCCATTTTTGAGTTGGAAGTAGAGGGTGTAGATTCCTCTCTAAAGGACACTCTCTTTTCATTTTTCATTCTTGCTCTCTTTTCCATTAAGTTGACCTCCACAGAAAGTGCACCTCTTTGCATATCTTCAAGAGTTGCAAAATCTCTCTCTCTCAACTGATAGGCCATCTTAGCGTCAAACCCTTCAGGAAAATTGTTTAAAGCTGAGCCTCGTGGAGGTTTTAGTTCTGGGGAAAGTGCATTATACACACTGTTAAATCTAGTGCAATAAGCTTGCACACTTTCCCCAGTGTTTCTATGGAGGTTCTTGTAATTAGAAAGGACTTGGAGAGGATTCTTATTTACTTCCCATTTGTTTAAGAAAGTTTGATGGAAGTCTTGGATATCATAAATACTATGGGGGGTTAAACCTTTGAACCATTTTCTTAATTATCCCCCTAAGATCTGAGCAAACAATCTAATCTTGACAGAATCATCATCAATTTCATTTCTATCAAAGTAGTCATTCATTTTATCCACATGCTGTGATGCAGTTGTAGCATTGCTAGCACCATATAATGGAATTTTGGACTGATAGTCCTGTGGAAGATTGACTAATGGTGCAGGAAGGACTAAGGGAGCATACCATGTTGCCATGATATGTGGTGGGGGTGGATTTACAAGAGGTGTATTAACAAAAGGGAAAGTGGTTTGAAGTGGAGTGGTTTGAACAGTGGATGTAGGGTGAGCAGAAGTGGATGGACCAGGAATAGATTGCTGAGCTAATCTTGGATGAGAGTCACCTAACTTGTGAAGGAAATGAAAATTAGGAGGCATTGTTTCTCTACTACCAGGATGTTCACTTGTCTCCAGGGATGAAAGTGAAGACTCGGAGTCTAGATGGATTATATCATCAAATGACCTAGTTCTAAAGGGATTTACTAAGTCAACTTGTGATTGTTGTAGAGCTGAAAGATTTTCAGGGACTGAATTAACACTCAAGGGTGATCTGAAAACAGTTGATAATTGAATCCTAGGAGACTTCTTAAGGATAATTTCTAGGTTATCAACTAAGTCAACCAACTCGGTGGATCAAAAATCAGGATAAGCTCTAGTGTGAATCTTTCTAGGAGCCACTATGCTGTGTTTTTCAAACCCAAATAAACAAGAAAGGTTCAACCAGATATGACAATCTTTGAGAGGTTAACTAATCTGTTTACACAAATTTTAATCCTACAGCCCTCTAACTGAGTTTGAATGATATTATGATGATAAGGGTTCTTCCCAGTGGAGTCTTAAGGTCTGTTGAGGATTTGTGGAGTCGCCAAGTGGAATTTTTTAGCTCCTAAGGAGGTAAAAGGTTTTATGGTCCACCACCATGTGTATTGGATACCAATCTGAAATATTTTTGGTGTTTTTTTGAGTTATTTCAGTTGTGTGGTTTCTAAGAATATGCTAACTCTGTTTCAAAACTTAGCTATGGTTATGAGACAAAGACAACAACTCTTATGGCTAAGCCAGCTAGTTTTTCAAGGTTAGATAAAGTCTTAAGAGAATCCTAGGTTTTGCCTAGTTTGTCACTGATTCAGACAAGTCTTATCATGATTACCATTCCTTGGTAGTGCTTGAAAAGGCTGCTTTTAACTCACAAGTTTTATAAAGTGTTTACAGGGAACCTAAGGTGAAAATTCAACTAATTCCCTAGCAGAGTCGCCAGAAATGTTAGTTGCTAGTGGCTCAGCTGGTTGATGTAACAAATGTTTAGTGAGTAAAGGGGTGTCTGAGGTATTTTAAAGTTTTGAACAAGAAAATCACTCAAATTCCCCAGTGGAGTCGCCAGAAAGGTTAGGAATCTGTAATTAGCAAGATTGGCAAAGTCCAATCACAGAAACAACATCGTTTCAACCAACTTTGGGATTCTAGGATCTAGCCCTCCTGAATTCGGAGAGGGATCTCTCCAATAAGTGCAAAGATGGATTTGTCTTTGAAGTTTGGGGTTATGATATTAGGCTAGTTATGAAGGCCAAGGGTTTTGTTTGTTTTTGGATGGTTGAGCATGATTACTGTTTGGGGTGGAAAGTCCTAAATGTAAAGAGTTTCAAAGGTGATAAGTTGCAAGCAATGAGAGTAAGCTTCGGCCAAAAAGATAGATAATTGCAGGTTTTAGTCCATTAGGCTATGGAGTCATAATAGGGTTTAATTGGAACAACAAGAGGCAAGAGTGGTCCATGGGGCAAGTCATCTATGTATAAGGATCTCTTTGAAGATTGATTTATGGAATGAAATGATACAACAAGAAAGGGAAATAAACAGATGAGGAACAAAGAGCAGCCCAGGATCTGGTAAGTACTTTTAAACTAGCCAGCCTTTGACATAGACTCAAGGAAAACATAAAAGAAAACTAGGATCTGGTAAGTACTTTTAAACTAGCCAGCCTTTGATACACTTTCAATAGAAAAAAATTTTAAAACAAAGGGAAACTTGAAGGCAACTTTTGGAGTAGAAACTAGCGGGCCGGGCTCACCACAAATCCTCTCCTAGCTCTGCTTTACTTGGTTACTTTCAAGACAAACACAAAGATCACACAGAATGGCCTAAGATATGGTAAGTACTTCTAAACTAGCCAGCCTTTAACACATTCTAAGGGAAACATTCAGACAGTTGTGGAGATAAAACTGGGACCAGGGCTCACCATATCTTCCTTAGTTCATCTTCACTAAACATATACTGAAAATAACATTTAAGAATAATATTCAGCTAAGACAATAAGACGAGGGAACACCAGCATTCCTATGCTTCAACTCATTTAAATCATTCCAAAATAACACAGTTTAGAAGAAAAAATTCAGATAAATATTTTCAGTCAGAGAAGGTTACTGATATACAGTAGGTCCTAAATCTATGCATGTTGTTCTTTATAAGAGAAAATGAAACATAGTGAAAACAGAAACAAAATGACAAGTTACAATGAGAAAAACATCACCGTCAACATAGACCAGGATCCCATAAATCAGCTTGTATTGATGCTCCAAACTAGTTACAGCTTTAAGTCCAGTGCTTTAGTTTAGCAACCATATACACATCTCAACCTAACCTATCTATCACCAGCAGAGCTCCAAGAGCCAGTGAATACTATTTACAATCAGAAGTTTCTAGCTCAATTACATTACAATGTTCAGAAACCTGATTCACCAACCCCTCTCTCATCTTCTGCAGTAGTATATATAGAAGAATGAGGAGGTGAGATATGATAAAAGATATCCAATTACAATTAATACAGACTTAATGGCTTCTTGGCCTTTGAGGGGCTCAATGAAGAAACTTTCATACATATCCTCTGTATTAAATGATTTACATAAATATTTAAGCTCGGTGGGAGCTTTTGTTGACCTTGGGGGCTCTGTGTGATGTCGGGGTTACTCTGCAGATATTTTTTGCATTAAGTTTCCTTGCAGAAGTAACTTTCTGGCTACGCTGAGGCGAATATCTTCATTTAATCAATAACTTTGGCCTCTGATTGAATACTTTGAGGCACAGGTGGCATTTCAGTTAATGGGAGGAATCAATTTGCCTCAGAGGTGGCGGTATAGGCTTTCTTGTTGATAAAACCCTTAAGATTTCTTCTTTAACTGTGTTTTTAATCGGGGATTAGGCTTTTGATAATCTATCTTAGACGTAATCCCCGAAGGCCTATTTTCAGTCTTCTGTTCTGACATATGTCTGGTTTTTTGCACTGATACTCTTTCACTGTGCTGATTCATGTTTTTCTGCTGGTGTGCAAGGTTGCGCAGGGGTCGAATGGCATCAATGCCTCGTGAATCATTGATAAAACGTGAAGTTTAAACCCTGCGATGATTTTCTTTAGTGAATCGAAGGCAGAAGGATCGTCACCCTCTGCCTTTGAATTTTCTTCGGACATGGCGGAAAAACCATAAAAAACCCTGCACAAAAAAAAAAAAATGTTATAAAATCCTGCATATATAGTATTTTGCTGCAGAAGGCATGTGGAGGAAGCATGGCCGTTGGATGGCATCATCCAACGGTCGATATTGTTCGGGGAAAACAAAGGGGAGGCGGAAGAAAAGTTTAAAACAGAGTCGTAGATCGCGCAGAGATCGACGGCTAGGAGCAGAGGTGAAGGGACGATCGTGGGCCGTCGGATGAGATCGGCCTCAAGCAATCAACAGCGGAGAACAGGCATCAAAAACCTTATAAAATATGCCCAGACATCAAACCTTTAATTAAACCATGTCGAATAAAGTTCCTGGGTCTGGATTTGCTGACTGGATGAGGAACCATGGCGACCCGCCCAATAGAAAACTGCCGCGTGGATGCTGATGTGGCGTTGGGACCACCGGCACTGCTGTGGGCGAGGAGACCGGGCGATGGAATGTGGGCCATCGATCTGTAGATCAGATCGATGGTGGAGATCTGTTTAAACGCCGCGCTGTAGCCTTGTTATCTGTCAGGCATCTTCGGTGAGCGATCACCATCCGATGGGCGGCCTCAGATCGGATTGTGCGCATCAATATCATGCCGGGTCCACGTTCGAATTTTAATGCGCGATGGACGAAGGTTTGGTGAATAGTGCCCAGGACACGCATCGGCCATCGTATGGAATCGCTGCCGATTGGGAAAAAACAGCCCGCGCTCAAAAGCGGTGTGATGGATACCGTGTGGTTTTGCAATCGGCGAGTGGATGGCGGGGACCACCGGGGTGATGGACTCCGCGCCGTCGATCTGCAGATCAGATCGACGGCAGAGAATGATTAAAAAATCGGACCGGTGGAACACCTTAGAAAATAATAAATCTGACAATTTTTAAATAAAACTAAGGTTTTAGACATTGGGCGGAGATAACTAATTAAAAAACGGATAAGCGCTCAGAAGGTTAGCGCTTGGTTATAGCACCAAGACGCATGGAGGGGAAAGGCTAAAGACTTAGCCTGAGGGGACTTAAGTCCATAATACATATAAAATAGGAATTTTAATGGTTTTTCAATGGTTTTCAAGGGAAATTGAGGGTTCCGATATAGTTTAAAAATGAGTTTTAAACTATGTAAAGAGGATTTTCACGAAAGGGAGAAAAGGAATCATGAAAATAGAGGAGTTTTATGGAGAAAGGGGAGCAAATGAAAGTTAGTTTTGGAAGAAGGGGAAAAGGGAAATGGCGCTTGCAGCAGTATTCTGGCTTGGAAATCAGCAGGATTTCTGAGTATAAAATGGGAACAGCAGTGAAGTTTTGGACAGAGGAGAGGCATGAGGCCTTCAAGAGTCTTCAAGAGCCAACACTTTTTAGTAATAAAATTTGTTCCTTGAAGGCTCAAAAAGTCTTAGCCACCTTTTGATATAACAAATTTTATAGGTGGCTAACAAGGAGATTGATTTTCCACTCTTCCAACCTTGAACCACTGAAATCTTCCCGACTTCATCAAATTGAGCTTCTCATAAAAAGATAAATTCTTCCTTGAATCTGCTGACCGACTGTTGCTAACCTTGACTGAGTCATGATGCAAATTTTTGAAATTTGCTGAAAAATAACTATAATTTTCAGAAAACATACTGCTTCTACAATGGTCTATCTTCAAAGGAAACTGCAATTGAGATTCACCTTGTCGACTGTCCTCATGGCGACTTTTTGCCGAATGAGCCATGTTCTTGTCTCGATTCTCGACCAAGTTTTCTCGCCATACCAATCTGCCATTCTCAAACCAGCAATGACCCATGTTGAACTTTGTGTCCTCTTTGCTTGCATGCTTAACCCTCTCTTGGATTTTTGCACCACCTTGCACCGACACTTTGTTCTCTGCACTGATCGACACCAAAGGCACTTTCTGCAACATCTTGTTATCTTCTTCCAAAGACAACCTGCTTTCAGACTGAAACATATCATCATTTACATCAGCAATAGCATGAAAAGGATTATGTACAAATTTTTTTTGCTTAATCATCAACAAAGTCAAATTTTGACTTGCATTGACTAGCCTTTTCAACTGCCCTGCATTCACTAAAGACGATTCTAGCTTCTTCCGATGTGCTTTCACAATAAACTCCTTGCCATCCTTGAATAGGTGATACTTATTCTCATGGTGATGGAAGATCGCTTTCCTGTCATATAAGTATGGACTACCCAACACAACACCTGTAATGTCTAGCGGTACCACATCTAGTTCAACCATGTCAACATAATGAGCTTTTATGGCGAAGCACAACATGCACTTTCTTGAAACTTGTAAATTAGCATCCTTGCAAATCCATCCAAGTGGATATGGCTTTGGATGTGGAATGGTTTCAAGTTTCAGCTTCTTGACTAAGTCTTCTGAGATGAGATTTGCTTGTGGCCCACTGTCAAATAATGTATCTATATTTGTGTGTTTTGAGATTATCCTCACATGAAACAGCTCTATCCTCCTCTCTTCATTTGGAGCTTCTATGTGACAGTTTAAAGTGCTAGAACTGGGATTTGTTTCCTTTACAACCTCTTTCCCCTTTATGTTCTTTAGTACCATGGCTATGCTTTTAGTTTCATCACCTGATTCAAACCCTAAGTCTTGTTCAGTGGTTGCAACCGTTTTGCCGTTTTCTTTGGCCTTATCTTTGGCTTTAAATTTTTCTAGTTTCAATTCCGGATGAAGTTTCTAGAAATGGTCTTCATCGTGGCTTGTTTTGGAACAATTTTTACAAAAAAACTTTCCTTTTTCTTTCCTAGAGTTTGTTAGTCATCAATATTTTTCACTTGTTGGTGATGACTAGTTGTAACAGCCAAGTTTTCTAACAGCTAATCTTAAAATTTGTCAAATTTGCCAGCTGGAAATCACCCATAAAATTTTTTTTCCCTCTTACCTTTCAGTCCACCCATGACGAGATGAAACCTCATTATCAAATCCTACCTAGCCTCAGCCATACTAGTCTGACCATCAGATCTAAAGAAACAATCCAAATCTGTCCAAAAAGTCTCCCCTAAGTTAGGAAGTGGTGCTTTAGGCATTTCTCCCTCGGAAAACTATCCTAAAGCCAAAGAACCTCCATCTGCTACAAACAAATCATAACAGACCTCCCATTCTACAAATAAAGTTGGTTACAACCCTAGGTCGCGCCACTCATAAACTCTCAAGTCTCAGTAATACATATACCATAGGTCAAAATGATTTTAGGTGGTTTTATAGTGCTTTAATGGATCTTTCAAGAACAAAAGTATACTAACATTCCCAGGAGACACTATTTGTTTCCACATGAGAAGACAACTACTTCTCAATGTGACTTTGAGCCTGGGGTGCAGCTACAGAGCAGAGAGTTTTTCATTTAGCTCTTGCGATCACAGTCAAAGCCTGAAAGGACAGTGAAAGGAAAAATAACACTGTCAAAGGGCTGATGATATGACATGACTAAAAAACCTCCTTCATCTATAAGCAGATGGTTTGAAGACTGAAGAACCTCCTTCATTTCACAAGCAGATGGTTAAGAGCACCTCCTTCATCCATAAGCAGAGGGCCAGTGCAGTAGTTGACTTCAGGGTTTGACTGAGTAAGATACAAATGGTAAGAGCAGCAGAAGACAATTGAAAGCCTCTGAACATGGAAATCATGTCAAAAACAAAGGGAAAGCATGAGTACTATAACTATCAACAAGGTTGGCTTATCTCCTATCAGAGTTTTCTTTCAAGACAGTCTGGAGCCAAGAAGTGTACAAACTTTGCTAAGGGGTGTGATTTCCTTAAGAAGCTACAAAAAGCTCATCTCTTTGATAAACAGGCTTGAAATTTAGTCTCTGTTCCTTTAAACAAAATAGAGTTGAAGAATAGTTGAAATCAGCTGAGTTAGACACAAGCCAAAGGGTGATAATTGTTTTTCAAAAGGTTCTGAAACAAACATTCAAAAGCAATACCTGCATGCCACTGTTACAAATGAAGGAAGTTTCCTTATGAAAATAGGTCAAAGGTGCTTTGCTGTTACATTTTGAGTAAAGAAGAAGTTTTCAGAAGAAGTGCCCTCTTGATGGACAGATGACAGTGAAGCCCAGGTTTCTTGCGGACCTCCTTCACAGAAGAACAAAGGGGCAGCTTCCCTTATTCACTTTTCAGCTCTAGTGCATCATCCCTTGTTTATTTTTACCCACAATCAAAGAGGAAACTCAAAGAAGCACCTGCCATCTCATTTAGTTTTCACAATGGACATGACCATATCCAAAGCATCCGGAGCAAAAAAAATGTCAGTTTATGTTGCAAAAGGGAGAAGCTACCTCCTTCAAAGTGTCAAAGAAAACCTCATATAACACAAAGTGTCTTCTAGAGGTGTCCTCTTTTCAAATGACAAAAACAAATGGATGATGATGATATTCAGAGGTGCTTCTCTTTCTCTTCCTTTTTTCATAAAAACCTTTTTCAACTGATCAAGAGTAACAACAGATGAGCCATACAAAGACAAGAGGTGGAAAGGGATTTTGAAATTACAGTTAAGTTTCTTCCCCTAGCAAAAAGGTAGTAGCACTCAAAAGGCACCTCTACAATCCTTCACATGGCTCAGAGCAGTTTTTCCTTCCACAGTGCAGATATAAAAAAGGAGGACATTTTTTCATTCCTTAAATGAGAAACAGTCAAAGTCTTAAATTCTCAAAAAGGTTGTTTCATTTCAAAAAATGAGGTCAGGCTTATAAAGAAATGATCATTGCCACTATGTTTTTGTTTGAACAAAAAGAAGTCGTAGTTACGTTTTCAAAAAAAGATGTGAGTTTCATATTTTGGTTTTAAACCAAAGGCTTTTTCAATGTTTTAAAAACCATCTTTGAACACACCGGAGGGTTTTTGATCTTGTTCATAGACAAAAGGATAGAGGGACCGTTGCAAGCCCTTTTAAACTTCTCAAAGCACAAGGCATCGCTCCCCTCTTGCTGTCCACGAGGCCAGAGAAGGAAATTTCGAGCTAATTCATTGATTTTTGAGCTTGAAGAACGCGCGACGCGCCTATAGTTTTGCGCGGCGCGTTCAGGCAGATTTTTTACAAAGCACTCCACTGCTGCACGGCGCACCTGTAGGCGCCGGTCATGTCGGCCCGACAGTGACCCGACAACCTCCTTTTGCGCAGCGTTTTTCACAGCAAACGTGCCACGCACACTTTAAATGGTCCAAACGCCCTCAAACAAGTCCGGAAGCTGCCCCAAACCTCAAGCAAGGCCTGCCATCTAATTATCAAGGTATTTATGTGCCTCCTTGGTATATTCAAAACTGTTAAGTGGTGGAAAAAGGGATGAAACTCATGGTGTGAATCACAGTTTTGAGTTGTTTAAAGAGAGATGTTTTTTTGTTTTAAAACTCGAGACTTGTTGTGGTTATGTTTGCTAGAGGTGAAACAGTAAGAATGGTGAGTTTTTATTGATGTAAAAAGCCAATTAAACTGCCCTCAAAACAATGATAAAAGATGGAGGCACTGTTGTAAAGCAGAAACTCAGTATTTAAAAAATGAAACAGTGGTCTTAATTTCAACCACAGTAATCATCCATATATTACTTGGTAATTGTTCAAAGTTTTCCTCGGTGTGGTGAAGAGAAAAGTCAGGGCTGCCTTTTTTACCATAAACAGACCTTAGTGGGTAAAGCTGTCATTGCCATTTGGAGGTGTTTGTCAAAATCTATGTGAGAAAACAATGAAGACAAGGAGAATGTTTTGATTGGGAGGAGTTTTGTTTTGCCTTTGTCTGCTACAAGGTTGTCTTGTTGTCACCAAAAAACCAAAAACCCTGTGACCTTGTCCAAACACAAAAAGTCACTTTGATTGTGTGTACCTTTCGTTTGACTGTGTGCTTATCATTAAAATTATTTTTTGAGTGGCATACAAAGGGAAAAAGCAGTTTTTTGGAAGGAGCCGAGACCTGATATCACAGGAGCATCTCACACAACATTTAAAACAAATTTTCCTTATCAAACAGTGATTAATAGGTGAGATAGAACAACAACATGAAGATGATGAAGGGCAGCAGCATGAAGAACAACAGACTCATGATGAGGGTGAACAACAGACTTATGATGAGGGTGAAACAGAGCAACAAGGGCAGCCAAAGGAGACTGAATAGGAACATCATGAGAGTTATAGACAGGGGCAGCCACAACATGTTACACATCAGCCATAGCATGAGAAACATCAACTTAAAGAAGAAAAAGGGCAAGGTGACAAAGGTAAAGGGGTCATCCCCTCTTCTCCTAAAAAGGCCAAGCCCCGGACATCAAAGAAAAGAGTGCCTAGGGTGGTCACTCCCAATGTGACAAGGGCCCTCCGAAGTAAAGGAAAATTGCCAAAGAAGCCCATGATTGATTTGCCTAGGAGGAAGAGCACTAGAATAGCCACCCAAAGCAAAGGGAAGGGCAATGAAGAAGGCAATCATAAACAAGAGAGTGCATTCGACATCATCCCAATCCAAAGCGATGATACTGATAATGAGGCCCAAATTCTAGAAAACTTCTTAATCCATAGAGGAGGCCAAATTGATGCTTTGAAGGATGATCTTCATAGAGATAGGAATTTCAATCAATTTTTGCAAATCCAAAATAGGCAAATGAGTGTCCATATGGCTATTTATGAGACACGGGCGACTAAGTACAAGAAGGATGCCTCTAAAGCCCAAGCAAGGTTGGAAGAACTCATGGGCGAGTTCGATGAAATTGAAGGAGAAGATCAGCCTAGGTGAAAGAGGCCTAGAACCATGGGGCTTAAAAAGGCCCTTGAGAAGCAAAAAGAAGAGGAAAATGCCCTTCTCCAATCTACCCCTCTCACTGCATTGTTTGAACAGGAGATAGAGAACAATAAGGAGGCGTGGCTTGAGAGAGTCAATGACCACTTGGAGAAGAAATTGGAGAAGGCAAACAGAGATTTAGACCTTCAAAGGAGAATGACAAGGCATTATAAAAAGTTAAATCAGTTTGCCCGGCGCAAGTTGAAGGCTGCTCAAGAAAAGCTCAAGGAGGCTAAAGGGAAGCGCCCGGCACGGAAAGTGAGGAAAGACACATCAGAACTTCAGATTTTGGCCTCTGCTTCATAACATGTTGTTGAGAACCCTTGAGGGTCATGCTCACCAATTTTGGGCGATTTTCGACATATTTTGGTTTTTTGGCATTTTTGGGTTTTTGGCCAAAACTCATGGGCTTCGCCATTTCAGTTTGGGGGATCATAAAAGGAGGAGAATGGTATCATTGGATGCCATAATTTCTGGAGCACACACTCAGCTATTTTCAGGACATTTGAAGATCATTTTCTACCCCGAAATGGCGAAAAATGCCCGCTTTTTCTACACTCTGCCCGGTCTATCAGCAAACCTTATTTTCTATTTTTTTACACACAGGCATGTTTCTGGAGGACTTCTAGGCATCAGATTGGGAAAATTCCAGTTGCTCCAGAAAGTAGACACTCAGAGCTTTCCAACGAGCTATCATGAACCTCGTTTCGACATCGATAAGGCTGCCAAAAGTTGCTGGAAAGTCAGGGGACCTTTTGCTGATGTATTTTTTGAATTTTTTTGTAAAAAATGAACCTTTAAAAACTGCTTTTTCCTCATGTGCGTTTAGCTATTTTTGCACATGAGAAGTTATGAAAAGTCAATTTATTTCTCTCTTTTAGCATTTTTTAGATATTTTATGAGATATTTTGTGCCTAGGGCTTTGCAAAGCCTCAAGGACAAGTTTATATATTTTGAATAGGCCAATGAGAGTGCAAATTGAACTAAGAGGTTTTCCTCACTTGAGCCTATATATTCCAAAGGCTTTCATTGTAAACAAGGCTGAACTTGATGATAGAAACAATATATGGTCATATAAGCTTTGGAAGAAATACTTGTCTCATGCTTTTGGATAATCTCTTGGATGTTCTTGGATGATGAAAGAAGATTGTTGTTGGATTCCATGACTTGGTAGAATGGTATAGTGTCTCTCTCTTTGTTTTGTTTCCTAGTTTTCATTCATAAATCCATGTTTCTTGCTTGCTATAGAACAGTAGAGAACAAATTTGAGACATGCCCTTGGAGGCACCTCAAATTTCCTGTTTCTTCATAGCTTCCATGTTTTCTTCATCCTTAGTCACATTAAAGAATTCTTGATTTCTCTTTAATAACTTAAGGATATTGTTGCTTATTTCCTTCATGGTTTTATGTATGCTAAGTATGATTTACGGTATGCCCTACTTACTCATGGCTAGCCATAGCTCCATCCATGAAATTTCTCTTTGACTGATTAGATTTTCATTTGTTGAACCAAGGAGGTCTTGTTCGATCTTGCCCTTTGTCTAAGACTATGCAATCTTGTTTTCAAAGTGCCCAATAACTTGAAGTACTGTGTTTAGGTGTTCCGGCATAGTGATTTGAGTTTTTTGTCTGTCTTAAGTGTATTTCCCCAAAGTCTGATAGCCATTTCCCAAAGTTAGAGAGTGATATATCTCTATGCATGGCTTGAATGTTTATTTCTATGCATTGATTAGCTTATAGCTACATTTCTCATGATTAATGGTTTTCCCTACCATGTTTATGTCAGCTATTAAACTAGTTATGCTTGAAATCCTTTGTTGTTCCCAAACTTGATGTCCATTTTATTCCATTTTGCCCAAAGATCCTTTCTACCTCGAATCAAATCGGCCCTTCAACAGCCTTGTATCACCATCTAATAGATTTCTTGACCTTTTCGACCCCATAGCCCAGTTGATCTGACATCTTTTTACCTATCTTATATCTTTGATCAGTTTCATCCCTCACAACCTAAAAACCAAAACCAAAAAACCTACTTTATAACTAGCCTAAAATCAGAACATAATAAAAAAACACACAGATATCCCTTACACATATAGAGAGAGCCCTCTCTGAGTCCAGGAAGGCTAGGTCCTTGCACTCCAAATATTGGTTTGATGTTACACTGTCATTTGGCTTGCCAATCAGCCAAATCACGGGACCCTAACATAATGGTGATCATAGTGGGACTCTGAGTACATGACAGTCTAGCGAACTCTTATAGACTCTTTAGTCCTTCAACATTAAACTTAGACCACCAGCCTATAGAATCATTTAGAGTAAAATCTCTGTTTCACCATCTTAGCAAAGTGATGAATCAGGTTTAGAACACTCTTACAAACTAGGCTGCACATAAAAACTCAAAAAACCCCAAAAAACTCCCTTAGATTGGTTTTTGTCAGTACTGGTGGTGGACCATACACATATACCTCAAAACAATTAAAAATACACCTAGCGACTCCACTAGCCTCCGGTAGACCTTATTACTTTACTAAACTCTAGGCTACTATCCGATTGAGCCACCTCATCGCCACCCTAACATAATGGCGATCATGGTGGGACTCTGAGTGATAAACAAACTTAGTTTCCCTAAAATCTTTAGAGACCTTTGAGAATACTATCCGGTTGACTTATCTTACCATTCACTAACATAATGGCGATCACGGTGGGACTAACTATGTACATAACAGTCTAGAAAACTCTTGTAGGTTCATTAGTCTTCAAAACTTAAACATACAAGCAGTCCTTAGAACCATTTAGAGTAAACTCTTTTTGTTATCGCCACCCTAGCAAAGTGATGAAACAGGTTTAGAATACTTTAATAAACCATAGGCTGCACATAAAACTCAGAAAAAACCCAAAAACTCCTTTAGATTGGATTTTCCGTAGTTACTAGTGGTGGACCATAGCTACATCTTTACAAAAACAACCAATTTCAAGCTTATAGATGACCACCATTTCCCCCCATGTCAGGTACAAGGTGAGATGATGGCAAAAACTCAACTACAAGATTGTTCAATATTATAGAAAAAGTTCTGACATGTGACTTAAACATCTTCTTGGCTGTTGATGCCCATTGCCAAGAAGCGATCCATCCAAGATGAATCTTTGTTCTTGTAGGAGGCTTGTTTTTTACAGGGGGGGAAATGATGGTTATCTACAAGCTTCGAAGTCACATCAAGTGAGCCTGAGCCACAATCTCTCATTCCAGATTCAAAGTTGTAGCCAGAGACACAACAGTTTAAGCGAGCCTGAGCCACAATTCATCATTCCAGATTCAGAGTTGTAGCCAGAGACATGGATGCCCATGAGCATTCCTTCGGTTGATGGACAGCCTTAAACCATCTATGTGAGGTTGATATTCTTCCTCTTTCAGAACACTTCCTCTAGCAGAAGACTTCATCTTCTTGCCAGCTTGGGAAGAGTTCCATGAATTGCATCAAGCATTCTAGTGTTGGTGGTCATCCTTAAACCATTACAGGTTGTAGACTTCCCTTCTTTTAGGTTGAAAGTCTCCCTCTTCAAATATGAGGGACACTTACTCTAGCAGAAGCCCTCAGCTTCTTGCCAGTTTTGGAAGAGTTCCGGGAACTGCAATAAGCGTTGTGTTCTAGTGTTGGTGTTCATCCTTAAACCACCTCTTTATGCCAACATTTCAAAGAGATGATTCAGCCTAAGTACTACCATACATATTTTGCAGATTTGTATTACAACTCTCTTCTTGGACTCACACATACCCCTTCGGATTAAGGGGGGGAATGTTGAACACCTAATCCTCTATGGGTAGGTGTGGAAGGCGAAGAGTCACAAAGGAGTCCAAGTGAACTTGGAAGATGAATCCAAGATTCACACCATTGTATTATAAA
Source organism: Pinus albicaulis (assembly GCA_034641835.2). Taxonomy (NCBI): domain Eukaryota; kingdom Viridiplantae; phylum Streptophyta; class Pinopsida; order Pinales; family Pinaceae; genus Pinus; species Pinus albicaulis. The sequence goes on along the minus strand of CM076577.1, from coordinate 148,429,423 downwards.
TGTACATCTATGGTGAATAATATGAGAATCTCATGCTTATCTTTTTATGTGTGTGTTTAGTTTCTTCATACACCATGTGTGTGTTTAACATTTTTTACTCAAATTTCGAGTAGGAGTACTCCTTGGATGCAAAATTTAATTCCTCATCCAAGGAGTACCCATGTTGCATACTTTCGATCGATATCGCTACACGAAAAATGAGAAATACAAGAAAAACGTGGTTGCAATCACGTGTTTTCATGTATTTCTCATTTATCGTGTAGCAAGGTCCATCAAAAGTATGCAACATGGGTAATCCTTGGATGAGGAATTAAATTATGCATCCAACGAGTACTCCTACTCAAAATTTGAGTAAAAACTTTGGGAGATAAGTTGAAAATACAAGTTGAAAAAGTAGTTTTATTATTTTATTATTTTTTAATATTTTTACCCTTTTACTTAAAAAATGGTGAATCATCCCCCATGGTTGACATCATCATATTGAATCCTTTTGGTTCTTATAAAGGTAATTTTGGTTGTACATTTTTCTTAGGAGGCCCATTTAAGACCTCAAAATTCCCCTAATGAGAACACCTGCATCATAATCCTAGCTTGGGCGAGATACTTGACTTACCAAAAGGTAAGGATCACATGCCCCCAAGCCTCCTCAACCTGTTGTCTAGATAGGGAGGGACAATCCCAACAAGCCTGACTTGTGGGTATGATGCCAACTAGGGTATTCTTTTCAATGACCAAGATAGGGGAGAAACATATCCAACCCTATGGGTAACATACAAGGGTGATACCCTATTGTCCAAAGATCCCTCAACCCCAAGGGCCCTCCATCTCAATTTCACACCCCAGGAGCTCAAACAGGGGGGAATAGTTGGCTTAGTGTCCTCGATCAACGATGTCCCTTATCAGGGGGGGTCACATCCGTCAGTCCAAGTTTCTCTCTGAAGACCAATGCCTTTCATTTCGAAAAAGCCTTGGTGAGAATATTTACAATCTCAGATATTTATATGGAGTCTAACGACTCCTCTCTGCACCATGTCTCCAATAAAGTGATATTGAATTTGTATGTGCTTGGACTTGTCATGAAATACAGGATTCTCTTCCAGACAGATCCCACTCTTTTTGTCGCAATATATCATTGTAGTGTCTAGGACCTGCTCAAATAGCTCTCCAAAGAGATTCCTCAACCAAAATTCTTCGCAACTAGCCATGCTAATGGAAATCTACTCTGCCTCGATGGTACTCAATTCTATGGACTTACGCTTCTTGCTCATCCAAGTTATCATAGAAAATCCAAGGCTAAAACAACATCCAGACATACTCTTCTTGTTAGCAACATTACCTACCTAGTCAACATTGGTGTATCCATGAAGACAAACATCTTCGACAGAGTATCTCAGACCAAGTGTGATCTCCCTTGCAAATATCTCAAATTTTTTTTTGCAACGATCCAATGTGCATGGAGAGGCTAAGTCATAAATTAAATCAATGTATTCACTGCATAGCATATGTCTGGACGAGTGTTCACCAGGAACATCAGAGCCCCAATGAACTATCTATACTCAGATGAATTTTCCAAATGGGGTCCTGCAGCTTCTCCACATAACTTCTTGAAGTTCATTTTCATCGGTGTGGGTAGTGACTTTCATTCTGTCATTCCAAATATTTCCAACAACTTCAAAACATATTTTCCTTCTGAAAGGAAAATTTCACTACCCCTTTGCCATACCTCAATGATTAGAAAGTAATGCATGAGTCCAAGGTCCTTCATCTTGAATTTAGAGGCTAGCTCCCTCTTACACTCGATCATTAGAGGCCCAGTACCTGTCAAGAATAGATCGTCAACATATAAAACCAAAGTCAACGACATACCTTGGACTACCTTGAAGTAGAGGTTGGGATCGACATTGCTTCTTGTGAATCTCAACTTCACCAAATAACTATTTATGCGGGCGTACCATGCTCTAGGGGCTTGCTTCAGACCATACAATACCTTCCTCAACCTGAAAACATGTGTATTTTGATCTTGTACTTTAAATCCCTGTGGTTGTTCAACATACACTTCTTCTTGTAATATGCCATGAAGGAATGCAGTCTTCATGTCCATATGATGAAGGGTCCATCCTTGACTTACGAAAAGGGATACTATCGAATGAATGGTTGTATATCAAGCCATAGGTGAAAATATTTTATCATAATCTTCTCCCTCTTTCTGTGAGAATACTCGAGCCATGAACCTTTCCTTGTATTTCTCAATGCTACCATCAATTCCATGCTTGATCTTGAATAACCACTTTGAAGTCACCACATATTTCCCCTTCGGTCTCGGCACAACATCCCATACATCATTATTCTTATTTGATTCATATTCTTCAGCGATAACATATTTCCAAACTTATTCTTTTACGACTTCTTCGAATGTGGGAGGTTCAACTTGAATCAGAGTGCTCATGGTTGCAACATATCTCTGGTACCTGCAAGTCTTCTTTATGTCTCTAAATGATCTTCAAATAGGAGCTCATATCTCATCATCCTGTAATGTGTCTCAAAGCCAGAGTGGCATCTTCCTAATGGGAGGATCACATGGAGGAGGATCTAAAGGATCCATGGGCTCCATGGGATTATCAACAATATCTATCTCAAATTCGGGCATGGAAGGACCATCCAAAATATCCATATCATCATTCTTCTAAGGAGAATGCAAAGGAAGGTCCATTTCTTTTCCAAGGGAGACATCTTCATCGAATGTAGCATCCCTACTAATTTTAGCCTTCGACTAGGAATATATATTGTAAATTCTTTAGAGTTTTCACAATATCCAACAAACGTACCTTTTCTTCTAGTGCTTTCCAACTTGTTTCTTTTTTCCTTCAGCACATGAAAGTATACGAGGCATCCAAACATACAGAGATGGCCAACATTGGGCTTGACACCTGTGAATACTTCTTCGAGGGTCTTGTTGTCCAATGCTTAATGAGGTACCCTGTTTTGAACATATACAACGACATTTGTTGCTTCTTCCCAAAGGAACTTCAACAACTTTTGATCATGGAGCATGGCACATGTAGCTTCTATAATGGACTTGTTCTTTCTTTCAACCACTCCATTTTGTTCGGGAGTGTAGGGAACAATTTTCTCTTTCTTGATACCTTCCTCTTTGCAAAAATAAATGAAGTCCTTTGATGTGTACTCTCCACCATTGTCGGACATGGATATTTTGATTTTATTCCTCGTTTTATTTTTTATCAAATATTTTAATTCCTTAAACATTTCTAAGGCTTCATCCTTGTGCTTCAAGTAATATATCCATGTATTTATTGAGAAGTCTTTAATGAAGGTGATGTAGTAGATATGACCACCAATAGAATGCATGGGCATTGGACCACATATTTTGGAATGAATGAGATTGAGAATATCATCTGTATTGTTCTCGCTAGAGGGGAGTGGTCCCCTTGTCTTATTTCCATTGGCACGACCTAGATATACTCCATCATGATGGGGTTGAACCTTGGGAATCCCAGAGACCAATTTCTTCAACTTCAGAAGATAATCATAATGTAGATGGGCCGATCTTCGATTCCATAGCTCGCTTAGATGATTAGTATCATGGAACAATTTTAGAATAGGTCTTCCAGTAACCATGTAGATTCCTTCATATCTTGATCCCAATGTGAATGCATCTCTCATAGGTGATCTAGCAGGCCAAGTAAGAACCTTTCCTTTGATGAAGGAAACCCTCATACCTTTTTCTTCCAAACTGGACATTGATACCAAATTTTTCTTCAATCTTGGCACTTACATCACATCATGGAGCAAAATAGATTCCCCTGGATTCAATTGAAATTTAAATGACCCAAAACATTTAATGGGATGAGTGGAGTTGTCTCCAAGAATGATTTTCAATTTTGACTCCCTCTTTATAAAATTAGAGAGAACTTCCTTATATCCAAAGAAGTGATGAGTGGCCCTACTATCAACCAAACAACTATCCCACGAATCCGGAGGAGATGAACTAGTAAGGGTAGAAATAAGAATATATTCATATCTATTCGCAACATTACTTTCATACCTTGATAATTTTGACTTCTTTTGTGGACGACGATATTCTTCATGATCACTTGGATCACCTCTTATTCTTCTTTCATATCTTCCATTGTGATCATTACTTCAGTCATCTCTCCTTCTTTGATCATTGAACTTGTCATTTCTTCTAGTATTGTAGTGTAGTCCATTGTTCTTCTCGGGGTAATCTCGAGCCGAAGTGGAATTTATTATGACAATTGTAGCATTCGATGTGCAAGTATTCCTTTCTTCTATTTAGATTTTGAGGAGGATGATTTCTTGAATTTTATGGAACTCCTTTCCCTTTATTATTATTTTTATCGCAAGTGATGAATGTAGCAACCTCTCCTTCTTCATGCTTTGAATCCTTCCTCTTGATATCATCCTTGATTCTTCTTGAGTGAGCTTTCCAAAAATTTCATTGCTTAGGGGTAAAATGCACAGGTGGTAGCTGGAGTAAGATCCCTCTCGGGCCTTCCAGGAACCCAAGGTAGACAGTCAAATTAGCTGCAACATTCACAAAGATAATACATGCATGTTCATACTAATGCTTGATTAACAAAGTGAAGTAGAGAAGGATTACTTCGATGTATAAGGCATACCTGTTGGAGAGCGCAATGCAGTGTGGCGGAAGTTCTCCCCACCAGCTCCAAGTCTGAATCCTGCAAACAAATGATGAACTAGCGTAATATTAACAGTATTATCACAAAAAACAATCAAACAAGTATATAATCAAACAAGAAATCATGTAAATCTAAGCCACTTATAACATGTATCTTAAACAACTAAATAAATAGATGCAACAATAAGACACCAAGTGGACAAAACTGAGGCAGTTCTATTATTCAAAGAAGGAATATTACAACCATCAGTTTGTTCAAGCTTCCCTTAGTCCTCTGACTCTAAGCTATCTCTCCTCAATATCCAAGTGTGACAATTCTTAGGCCAATAGTTCTCAATGAACCAATCCAACCATGAAACCTCGCACTAACAACAAAATTTTGCTCCTCACACAATCAACCTTTCGACCTTTGGTAATGAGCCCCAGCCTCAAATTTATAAGAGTTTATGAGGATCAACCTTTCCATTCTTCTCCATTAGTTCGAATAGGGAAAAATCCATGATGTTTCCATGATTTTCTAGCTTTTTCCCTCTTTGGATGCTTAGTTAGGTTTAGAAATGTAAAATCAGAGGCCTGCACTACAGGTTGCCCGCTTTTTGCATTGACTCCTTGAGAAAAAATCAGAAATGTCAGTCAGTTACTGTGGAATTTGTCCCTTTTCCTTCATGAAACATGGGTAACACTGCACTTTAGGCAAGACAATGTGTTAACCTAGGGCCTAATGCTCCCTTCAAGAGGCAGGGAAGCGTTATAACTTATTCTAGCAGTCTATGGGGTGCGTTACCTTGGCAAAATAGGTCTCTGTCTAGGTCATTTTCTTCCTTCCATGTGTACTTCTCCTCTTAGCTGATGAGGAGGTAATTTGTGGTGTAACAAATGCCCCCTAAAGTGTGAGGTAAGAGATGAAGATGATGGCTGAAAAACTTTATAAATGTGTAGTAGAGAGAGAGAAGTTGGAGGACTGGGGAAAACCTGAAACAAACAACATATGTCAAAAATATAAATATATTTCCTGAGTCGGGCATTCCCATGCTCAGTAGTTGTATCAAAATGATTTCTCCAGGAAGAGATATGACTAGTATATCCACCGATAAGCATAATATGGAATCTTGTGTCATGACAGGATCAATATTATAAGTTGTCTCTGAAAACAATATACGTAGCTTGGGAGAGGAAATAAATTTGAATGATGTAAGCCTCAACCCAAGGTATTGGTCACCGCTTCTCTAAAATGCATATTTTTTCACATGTGAATAAATGAGTTGTAGTCGAACATGTGAAAAATCATCTGATTACCATTCAATGATGAAAATTTTTAACAAGCGCGAGGATGGCCACCGATAAGGATGATGCTCTCCAATATGCATAGTACAATCTAGCGAGTGTGAATAAATGGCATTGATGTTGAACACTTGAAAAATCATTCGATTGGGAGCCAATGATGAAAACCCCCAATCAAAGACAAGGTAATCTGCCACTAAGGTCTGCAAGTTCCAAGGCACTGATATGTTTATGGATCAACTTCCTAGATAAGATGTTGAAGTCGATAGGAACAAATCTGTTAAAAGGCAAGAAATGAGGCATCCTACATTAGTTGACACGAAACGGGATAAAGATGATTTTTTTTTAAGATAGTCAAGAGTAATGCTGCAAACTGACAGTGGGAAAATAATTTTTGGCATATTATGGCTTGGTTGATACATGAAGCAGTAGATAGCGTGATCTCTTGAACAATAGAAGGCACAACAAATAAGATACCAGGCATCTTAGAATCATGAACACCAAAGAGTGTTAGGTTTCACCAATGTAGGGAAATAATCATATGAAGGCTAAACTAATAGAATGGTAGGGTTCAGCGAGAAGCTATTGTGAGAGAGTTTTATGAGGAATGCCATGTTCAAGGTGCTGCTGCCAAATCGTCTTTCAAAGTATAAAAGAGTGAGTCTCTAATTTTTCGAAAATTTTCCCCATCTGATTAGGTTTAACGAGTCCAAAAGGGTAAACTTGGTGATCTTTTCATATTTAGGGAGTCTAAAAAACATCATAAAATACAACTCGAAGGGGGTACCTTTGTCATGGTTGATGACCGAGTGGGACAAAGGGGTAGTAGTATGCCTGACACAGTTCCTTTTCCGTAAGTTAGTCCATTGTGTCTGGATAAAGTGATAAACCTTTGTTCAATGGAAGTTTAGCTCATTTTGTTATGAGTACGAGGAGATAAAATAAACTCAATATTATTCGTGAAGTTTTAAAAAGTCAGATGAAGAAAAACTCGATCCTCTTCGTGAAATTTTAACGAGTCCAACGAAGAAAAACTTGATGTATTTTTCGGTTTTTAAAGAGCTAGAAAAATGTTGAAAATAATGGCTCATAGTCTTCATCGTGGTAGTTTAATGAGCCCGAAAAAGGAAACTCAGGGTTTTTTTCAGTTTTACGAGCTAGAAAAAGTCCCTAAAAGGAAGGCTCGATCTGGGTCAAGCATGGTCAAATCTACATAGAAATACTGACAATTCATTAGAGCATCGGTAACATCGACAAAACAACAATTGCATCAAAAAATAACGAAAATTTACCGATTTCAATAACTAGCTGAGTGATTCATACCTTCAGAATATCTATAAGAAGGATAGATACCTTCATTTTCACTATTTGTGTTCGGTGAAAGCGCTATGGAGTGTGAAAAGGGTGAAACTTCTGCTACTGATTGTGGACTATCCAGGCAACTGTTTTCGATTCCGTCTGTTCAAGGTAAGAGCTTAGGCCTTCATCTAGCATTTAATTAGTGTTTTCAAGCTTTTTACTGGTCAAAAAATGAATTTTGGATAAGCCCTATAAATTTTGGGCAGGTAACGCAGGTGCCTAGAGGTAGGGCCGCGTTAAACGCACTGCCTGTTAAGGGATAGTGCGTTAGTATGCTCCGATTAACACAGAGGGATGCGTTAGCCGGACAAACAAATTTAAAACTTTGCTTGCCTCAGTTTGCAATGATTTAGCTAGTAACTGATCCATGAAAAACTTGAATTTTGCAGGTACCAAGCTATTACCATGAGTATCGGGCACGAACGAGAGCACGAGAGAGAGGAAAAGGAAATGGTTACTGATTCGACATGTTTATTAGTTCTCTGGAGGTGTGGATTGCTAAAATATGCTAGACTTGAGATGATGAAAGGGCAGGAGGACCTTTTGAGCTGAATTATCCAACGGTGGGATGAACATCACCATCTATTCTGCATTGAGGGTCATGAGCTCTTGATAGAAAAGGAAGATGTATAATTTCTCACTGGCCTATCATGCAGAGGACCAAGTCCCAATCTGACAGGATCTAGAGCTTATCCCCGAACCACTATGGGACTAATCCAAGCTCACTATATTAACAACATTGTGCCAGTGAGTAACCAAATACCTATAGCACGGATATCCTCTAGACCGATGAGGTCATTGATGTTGATGATCGTACGCTTGAAAGGAGCCAAGAGTTAGCATGTGGCCACAAAGGCCCAATTTCTACTAGTACTGGATTTTTTACAACCACAGATATTCGATTGGTGTGAAGGTGTTTTTTTCCGTATTCGAGAAGAGTTGAAAACCTACAAGACCCGGTCCCAAAGGGAGTTTTGGTATGGCACATTGATTGTCTCCTTTATACTAGAGAGAGTTTCTGCTATAAGGCCTCAAATGATCATGGATGTTGCTGGACCAAGGGAGCTTAGACATGGTCGATGGTTCGCCTTGATGCCTCGGACTGAAGAGGGTCCACTCCGACACTTATTTGACGATGCATTCTTTGAGTGGCTTAACGACCATATCCCGATGATTGATTATTATCCCTATGTCGAGATGAACCTCACAGGAGATCCAGAGTTGAGATTGCCACCTGGAACTCAGTGGGGGCCAATAGGTAAGATGAGAAATCAGTTGCACAAGTATTTTTTTGTCTTTTGAATTTTTATGCAATTTTTTTTTGTTTAATGGGTGAAAAATAGTTTTGACATGAAGCACTTTTCTTGACACAGATGTGGCACTCGTACGACCTACTGGAGCCCCTCGTTATGCACGGCGAGGAATTCTACCTAGGGATGGAGCAACGGCAGAGGCCATGACAGTCGCCGAAGAGGGAGATAACAAACAAATTTTGCACGAGGTTGCTAGGAACCTCGAAGGATTGAGCATGGGTGTGTCGCCTCTTCCCATGAGGGAGATCCCAGTTCATTTGCAGCAACACATAGTGGGTGTGCCAGAGAGATTTTGGTGCTTCTGAGGAGGTTATCTAAGGCATTTATCTGCTATCATGAGTAGAAGGTTCAGCAAGAGTAGATATAGATGTGTAGATGTCATAGTGAGGCTTAGAAGAGCCAATTTTGTATAAAACACCAAAGTTTTGAAGAGCTTTTTGTTGTAACCGACTAGACACGACATATATATATATATATATATATATATATATATATATATATATATATATATATATATATATATATATATATATATATGCAATTTTTATGTTGTATTTTTTAATTTTTATGATGAAAAATGTACACTCATGCATGACTCTTTCTATAGTAAATGTAACAGATGCCAATCCAACACATAATTTGCTAACAAATCAGCTAATGCATTAATTCTATACGAATGTCTTCAAAAGTAATGAATTCAAATTGATGTTCCAAAAGTCTTACTCTTAAGTAAAAATGTAATAAGACAGGATGTCGGATGTGATAACAATTGTTTAAATTATTCATAACGACTAGCTGGAAATCTAACCAGACCACTAGATTGGAGATGTCACGAGATGAAGCTTCAGTGAGGAGTTAAATAACCAACATATACTCAACAATATTGTCGGTGGCATTGTCGAGGAAGATTCCCCTGGAACCATGTAGTTCTGACTCAAGTGTATAGAGGGCCCAAGTAGCTGATGCAATGTGCCGTGTGTGACGACACCATCCGCATATCCAATGTATGGTAAGGATGGAAAATACATATGTGTAAAAATAAGAGATTTTGTCTAAGAAAAATACTCAAAAACCCAAAATATTCAAGACACACCAAAAAAGAAAAAACTTATATACACAAATTACAAAGCAAATGCCTAGTAAAATACTAGGCGAAATACTTCTTCAGATAGAGCTCGTTGCAGGGCTCAGTGAGTAGGATTCCATTACAATCCTCAAGTTCATAGGCCCCTTTATAAAGGACCTTGGTGATGACATATGGATCGAGCCATAATGGTTGAAGTTTTTCTGCCCCCAAGAGGTTGTGTTTCTGATCGTAGAGTAGAAAAAGATCGCCTTCTTGGAAAGAACGAGGTTTGATAGATTTGTCGTATTGAGCTTTAACTCGGCACTTGTGGGCTTTGAGGGCCAGTGTGGCATCTCGACGAGTTTCATCCAATTGATTGAACGAGAGAAAGCGCTCTTCTTCGGTAGTAGTGCCGGGTAGGAGTTCAATGACCAATTTAAGTGATGGAATCTCACACTCGATTGGAAGAACTGCTTCCAGATCGTATGCTAACTGGAATGGCATGAAGCCTGTAGCAGTCTTCATTGACATTCAGTATGCCCATAACGCGGAGTATAATTTTTGATGCTGTGTGGTTTAATGTTTTCCAACTAACCGACGAATCATGGTCTTGAGGATGCCATTTATGGCTTCAACTTGACCATTAGCTTGTGGATAGTAGGATGAAGAATGATCTTGATGAAAACCTAGTAGGGAATTTAAATTTGTCATCATTTGTTCAGGGAAACATTTAGGGGCTAATATTTGCACGTGGGCTAATTTTCCATGCTTTTTCCAAAAAAAAAATCGCTAAATTCCATTATTTCTAAAAATTATTCACCCAAATTTTATAGTACAAAAATATTTTAACTTATAAATCACTTTAATTTTATAGATAATTTATAAAATCACTAGAAATTTTAATATTTTTACAAGAATATCGCCAAACATTTTATTTCTTGCATATTAAGGATTAGTAAGATGGTTTCTAAACTTTAGAAAATAATTCCATCCTTAAAATTTTCTTTGCATTTGGTTTTGAAAATGAGAACCATGATCTATGAAAATCGAGCGGGGTACACTGAAATGATAGATAACTTGATTAAACAACAAAAGAGCAACGGTTTCTCCATCATCCCAGAAAGTTGGAATGGCTTCAGCCCATTTCATCAAACAGTCAACTGCAACTACAATGTAATTGTGTCCATCAATGGAATTGGGATTACATGATACGAAATTTATTCCCCATTTAGCGAAAGGACCGACGGAAATGACCAGATGCAAAGGGGCAGGATGAGCACGCATTTTCTTAGTAAACATTTGACATGGATGGCACTTTTGGACCGCAGTGACACAATATTTAAACAAAGTGGGCTAGTAGTATCTTTCACGCAATATTTCCTAGGTAGTAGCTATGCCTGAAATATGACCACCACATGCCCCGACGTGGAAATCATTTAAAACGTGTTTTGCCTCAGTAAGAACTGTATCGACACCATGATGATATAGAGTATCATTCAACATGAGATAATGTTTCTCTTGGTGACGAATGTGACGACCATCGTCTGACATTAGAGTTGGGAGGAACCGTTGAGTTTGGAGGTAGAAAATAATGTCCCTGTATCAAGGATCAAAAGATTCGACCAAATAGATGGATTCATCAGGAAATGGATCATGAGATACTTCCTCTGGGTCAACTCTGGGAAGTTCCAACAGTAATTCGGTGAATACTAGAGATTTCTTAGCTTTGGAAGCAACGAAAAAAAATTCAAATTGTTGGAGGATTACAATCCATTTGGAATATTTTCCTCCAATGATCTGGCGAGACAAGATGTGTCTCATGGGATTCTCCAAAGAAATGATGGTAGTCTGCTGCAACAATATGTAATGTCAGAGGCGGGTGACAATGAAGATAACTGCTAGAGATAGCTTCTCCACTTATGAATATCATAATTTAGGTCCAACAAGACCTTTTGACAGATAATAAATCACATGCTCACTATCATCATCATGAACTTGAATCAAAACCATTCCCAGGGAAGATGGTGAGGCTGCAAGGTAGAGGAGAAAGTCGCACGAATAGTTGGGGGCACTAAGAAGTGGGGCAGAAACGAGTGCCTGTTTCAAGGTGTCAAACGATAGTTGAGCTTGATCGTCCCATAGATAAAGTACCCATTTCTTGAGTAAGCACATGAAGCCTTTTGTCATCTCGGCATAGTTTACGATGAAGTGACGTAAGAGGTTTTCCTTCCCTTGCAAACGTTGGAGTTGTAAGATCGATTGTGGTGCAGGTAATTCAATAATTTCCCTTACCTTATTGGGATCAACCCTAATCCCGTGCTTCGAGTCAATGAATCCAAGAAGTTGTCCAGAATTGAAAAAAAATACGCATTTATGCATATTCAGATGGATGTTGTACAACCTACACTGAGCGAATATTTCTCTAAGATGAGTAGGGTGTTGAGCTCGTTTCTTGGAATGAGTAGGAAGATCATCCAAGTAAGCTTGTACAATGTGTCTGATATCATGAAATGTGTATTCCATGGCCCTTTGAAATGTGGCTCCAGCATTCTTAAGAACGAATGGGAGTTTTCGATACGCAAATGTGCCCCAAGGACAGATGAAGGTGGTTTTATGCTGGTCATCCGTTTTAATCGTGATTTGGTTATATCTCGAAAAGCCATCCATAAAGGAGAAATATTCGGATCCGGGGCAATCATTGATAATATGATCTATAAAAGGAGTAGGATAATTGTATTTTGGACATGCGACATTCAGATCACGTAATTGACACGGACTCAGATGGTGCCTTGTTTATTATTTAAGGGAACTAGATTGGATACCCATTCTATCAAAGAAATGGGATAGATGAAACCAACGTGTAATAGTTTTTCGACTTCTGTCTTGATAGCTATTGCTTTGTGAGGGTGGAAAGGTTGGAGCTTCTGTTGGAAAGGCTTGGCATTGTCATGAATTTTGATTTTATTCTTGACTATAGAAGGATTTATGTAGGGAATTTCATCGTAAGACCAAGCAAAAACATTGCGGAACTCCTTAAAAATGGATGTGAAGCGTGCAATTTCCTCCAAACTGCAATCTTCTCCAATCTGTAAATTTTCCATGATACTGATTTTGACCGAGATATATATGAGCATGGTCTTAGAGAGATTGCCCATATTTTCTTCTGCATCGATAGGTTAAACAATTGTATACGTGGATGGAACGATATCAGGTGGGTCAAAAGGTGGGATTTGTATAGTGATCGCGTCCAAATCAGGCATCGAAGCGTGATGGTGAAACTCTCCCCAAGTTCGTTCTTCTAGAGACATGATCTCTCAAATAGCTTCATCCGAAGGTAGGACTTAATCGAGGAGATATTTAGAAGGAACAGTGTTGGGCGGGAGGGTGGTACCATTCATCGAAACCAAAGCAGTGGAGGGTTCAAATGTTGATTGGATGGCTTGATAAGCCAACTCAGTCGGTGATAGTGGAATCTGATCTCGTTAGGAATCAATTTCTGAAGGCGTCGGTAGGATCTAGGGGTCGATAGACCCATTTGAGATGGTGGATACCATTGAAACCGTTTGTGGAACCTCAAGTGACGGGAGAGGAAAACAATCCATAAGGGAAGATTCCTTTAGAAGACCGGTACCGACGCTGACGTAAGAGTCAGGAACTCCTCCTACTAGGGGTATGGTGCTGCTAGTTAATGTGGAATAATTCAAGGTGCAGAAGGATATTTGGTCCACTGTCACTATCTTCCCATCCAAAGGAAAAAGGATGAGTCAGAAAACCGAAGAGACAATGGAAATCATTGCATAAGACCAACTACGACCCAAAAGGAGATTATAGTCAAGATGACGATCTATGACTTCGATGTCCACAGTTGTAGTTTTCTCACTAAGTGTAATGGGGTATCTATCAAGGTAGCCTTTTGGGAGGAAGGTGTGACCATCAAATGCTTTGAGGGAATTCTATGGTGGAGACAAAGTAGGAGAACCAAAAGTGAGCCAGTACACAGTTGAAATTATGGAGGTCAAAGCACCTTCATCTATGACAGTACGATGGATTGGCCTGCCTTTTGACACAACTTGAACTTGGAAATAATGCTGGTGGGAAAGGCGAGGTTTACATTTTTCCATGTCAAAGATGACTAGCATAGAATCCTAGGGGTCAATTCAACCAATGGCTAAAAGCATAGATTTCCTTTGTGTTGGATAAGTTTTCAACACTTCGAGTGCAGACATAGTTGACGGTGCTTGCGCCAAGTATTCTACAATGTTGTAGTTTTAGGCAGCACGTGTAGAGGTGTTATGAGTCATGCATCGAAGGGTCCCTTTGGGGGGACGAATGATAGGGTAAACAACAGGCCTTTCGATATGAATATCGTTGGGTGGTGGTGGATTCGAACTTGAACTGGGTTTGTGAGCATCAATGACTAGATTTCCATAGGTTTTGGCTCGGGTTTGGAGTTCAAAAATCTCCATGCCATAAATGGAAGATGATCCTTCATCGGAAGGATGAGCACCACCATTTCCCTTTTGCAGGGGTTGTGGTGGGTTTGCAACCATAAGTTGTTGTTGTTGTGGATTAGGGAAAGGGTTGTGAAGGACGACATGTGTCCTTCTAGAATACTTTTGCCTGATAAAATTTGTGCATTCTTGACGTTGAGGACATTTGTATGTCAAATGTTCCTCCGCACAAATCTTGCAAGGGAATCTGATAGTTTTGTCTTTCCCTTTATCAGTTTTAGCAATGTTTCTCTGATTTGGATTATTCTGAGTGTTGGGCTACTCTTTAGAAGGAGTGATCTTTTTCTTATTCTTCTTATTCTTACCACTAGGTTTTTTTGTAGACTACACAGATTGTACCTCAGCGGTGGGAAGAGCGGCCGATTGGGTAGGGGTGGTGGCTGCTGAAAATGGTTGGGAAGCATGCCCGCTGAGTTGTTTTACAACAACACTGGAAGTTGTGCCAACGAGGCCATCAACATGTTCTTCAGGTTGCTGAGTATCAGGAGGATTAGGATTTCCAGGGGCATGGGGGATTAGCTCATACATCGTACCACATTGCGAATAGATGAGATCTAGATGTTGTACACGATGGATGGATTGATCCTATGTGACCACACTAGATAGGAAAACGTCCTTAGCAAGGGGAGGAAGGAGTGACTTACAAAACCAGTTTGATAATAGATGATCCACGATTGGTGCTTTGAATAGCCTCTGCCTACGTCTTCATTCATGAATGTGATCGGAGATGTGGGTGGTGATGTCTTAGCGCAACAAGGTTAAGAGTTCCTTTCTGGTTTGGTATCGGATATGTAGTTGAAAGTTTTTGAGAAATTTCGTTGCTAAGGCACCAAAAGTATTGACTGCAGCTCGTGGTAACTCAAAGTACCATTTGGCAGGGTTGCCTATAAGGGTGCGGGGAAAGAGCTTGGGCTGGATATCATCATCCACCATGGAATTAGAAACACACCATAGATGAAAGGTGGTGATATGTGTAGCCGTATCATCCCCTTGTTTCCCTTCGAACTTAGGGATTAATGATGGAATATTATGTGGTACAAAAGGCCAAAGCGGGTTATGATTGATGGGATCGTTGGTCAATTTATATAGATCAGGGATGTCTAAGGTTTCCAAGAATGACAATTTTTTTGTTTCCCCCGAGTCTAACCAAGGAGGTGTTGGCTGACCAATTGGATCATAGGGTCCCCCCATCAAAGTGTTTCCAACAAGATAAGTAGGACTCGTCTGATAATAATTTATAGGTAGTGGAGGTGTAGGGATGTAAGTTTATTGTCCATAGGGGATATTGTATTGTGGGACAAATGGTTGGTTTCCCCCGGGGTAATAATTTCCCCCTTTCCCCAATTGGTTTTAGGAAAGGGTCTCCAAAATAGATGCGATATATTTTTCTTGTGGTATACTACTAGTCACATAATTTACCATTGGCATAGAACCTACACCATAAGGTTGACCACTAAGAGGAATGATATTAAAAATGGATGGACCTGCTTGTCCCATAGAATGTAGGGGTACAAAAGTGCCCCTTGCCATGTAAGTTTTGGTAACATTTCCCCCTGCCATAGGAGATGAGGGGTTCGAACTCAACAAGGGATTTCAACCAAAAGGGTTGTTGAAGGGAACCATGGTTGCCCCGCTAGTGGAAGCGGAAGCCGGAAGTCCAGGAGCAGACATGAAAGTTCCGGATATTGAAGAGTTACGAATTCCACTCACAAATGTTGTGACCAAGTTGCTAGGACCAAGCATATTCTGCTTACTAGGCTTTCCAGTTAGCTGTGAAGAACTGACAACTGGCGGGGGAGGTGGTGGTGGAACCGAGCTGGCCACTAGCAGCAATGACCCATAGGTCGTCGGTAGTGTAGTGTATGTGGGTGCAGCCGAAGACATGGCTGGTACTAGTGCTACCTAAATCAATAGTGGCCCCAACGGGTTAGAGAGAGGAGGATTATAAGGAGGCACAACTCCTTCCATG